>JBBBDQ010000645.1:215000-706765 GCA_037127315.1 Ascarosepion bandense | reverse complement strand
GTTTTTTCTAAGAAGAATTTCTACTCTTTATTGCCAATCCTTGGCTATCTATTTTCTTTCAATGAAAACAATCAAACCACTTTTGTGGATCAGGATTGATGACATCAACAAACTAAATTGTAAAGTTATACAATGTGCCTCACCCAGCAATGAACATCAAAGAATATTTAGAGTTAGTCGTTCCAGCTACTTTAGGAGTAAAAGAAAATCAACTTTTCTAGTCTGGATCCCATTGTTGGTTAAGAAACAATATTTTTACCAGATTGAGCCTTGTTCACTTACCCTATACATATCGATGTGTTGATAATAAAAAAAGTATTTCTGATTCGATATCTATTATCTGTGAAGATAGTAAAAATAAAACAACTCTGGTTTACATTATCAAACTTGACTAATCAATATAATATTTATTTGTTAACATTAACAAAAGGCTCACTGGCCCCCATTCCTAGAAGCAAGTAAAATACCTAATGGTATTTAAATGCAAAAGAAGGAGAAAAAAAACGACACAACAAAAGATAATCTAGAGTTAAACAAAGTCCAATGCTGGTGACAGGCTTAGGTCATTCATAGGTCATCCATTAAGCTATATTTTACATACCAGTAAAATCTTTCCAGCTGATCCAAATAGTGAAATTACACATTAGCTTGGAAAAAATTCTTGGCATATAATAATAATATTAGTAATAGTATTATTAATAATATGAAATCTATGTCCCTTCTCAATGAGAATAGATATTAAGATAGAACGAGTCTCATTCAATATGGGTGAAATTGATGATGGTTGCACCAACACCTTCAGTATTTTGTTTCAGATTGAACATGAGCTAATACAGTTCATTTCTTTATGTAATACATGGGATTCCTGTTTATATTAAAAGTATAGAATCTTGTTAGAGGAACCAAACAAATGGTACATTTAATAAAGAATAATAAGAAAATAATTGCATCATACCAAGTGAAACCTTATGTTGATGACACAAAAAGGATTAACTCTTTGGTTTTCATAGGAATGTACTGTTATTTATCTACCAGAGATGCTGTATCCTGATGCCATAGCACTACAGGTTTGTGCACCACCTGACAAGTACAACCAATTCTTCACAAACAAATATTTAAAACAAAAATCAAACTATATTAAAAAATTTGTAATTTTTAAAACACAAAATCTATTAGTTATACTTACTTGAAAATTTATATATATTTGTTGAAACCAAGCAACAGCTTTTTCTTATAAAAGTAGATACTTTTTAACTTTTTGGATATTTAATTTTTTTTTCAGATTTATTAGTACAAGATTGAAATAAAGATGCTTTACTGATCAGAAAATAAAAATACATGTGTTCTTTGGAAAACAATAGATGATAGATGACATGATAGTAGACATTAAAATGTATCTAAATTCATATACACTTGAAAAGCCATTAGTCCAAGTGTAAATAAATCTATACATGCAGAAATAAAAAATGTCAATAAAATTAGTCAAAATAATTTTACTTGCATTATTTATTACTGGCAGAGAATCTGAGTTTTAGTAAAAGAAAATTTCTAAACCTATCATGAAACAATGTATATATATAAATTCATATGAAAAGCATAGAAATGAATAATAATTTATTATGAATTTATAATAACAGTAGATTCAGTTTTTAATGTTGTAGAATCACTTCTACATGCACGTACATACCTACATATACATCGCCATGCACGCACGTTTGTACACATATACCCACACACACTTACGTAAGGACCACATGTGAAACTTACTTTTTTTCCCGCGTTTATTAAGAAATATATAAACTGATTCCGACACGCGTCTAGCCAGTTGGAAGATGTTTTTTCGGAGCGTTTAGACCGATTACCGTTCGTCTCTTCCAACTCACACAAACTGCTAATTGTATTCAGCAATTAGCCACATAAGATGTTTCTCTCTATTCTATAAGAACATTTCAATATATGTAATATTATATTCACTACTATTCAGTACAAACATATTATTTCCTTTCAGGAACCCTGCTATCATGAATATTCAGACAATATCTTTAATATCTAAGAGAGAACACTTTTCACGACTTCTTACATTCATGAATTATTCAGTTCTGTAACCTTACTTAATACAATGTAATTGTATTAAGTAAGGTTACATTGTGCTTTGAGTTATTTTATTTATAATTATGGTGGTTTGGACAACCAACCTTTTCTTCACTGTTGAAATCACTACCCCTACGGTCAGTCTACTACAAATTGGTACCTAAGTTGTCTAGTCCACTACAATGGAAACATACAAACAGAACTCTTCCAATAATTTGGAGATTTTATTAACTTTATTTAAAAAATATTCTTCCTCAAATTTTATTAACTGAATATTTTTATGGGTTTATTGCTATGAGTTTTAATAAATAAATGTATTGCAGTAACTCTTTACTTTTTTCTTAGATCTGATGGAATACATTTATTTTCAAAATATATTTCTTTCTTAGATTTAATATTGACACAGGCACTGGTGTATGTGTGTTTAGACAGATGGAAGATTTGAAGAACCTGCCTTTCTCAATAGCATTTAAAAGTTCATTTAAGTTTGGGACTTTTTTCTTCATACTATGCTGTTTTGTCAGCAACTTAGTGGATGTACTTAAAATTTTTTTAAATAGTTTAGGTGATCAGTTGCTATATTTTGGCAGCTTCATTTATTAACATAGTTGTTCTTAAATTATTTACATTCTCAAATGTAAATTCCTAACATATGTTATATTAAGCTATATAGATTACTTTTCTGGACAAAGTATAATGTTACTGTATGAGGTGTGTTTGTGTGTATGCGCAAACAGTATGAGATGGAATGTAGAGAAATACTATAATGAGAATATTTAACAAGTTAATGATTGAAAGAAGAATTACTCTTATAAAAACCTTTTAAGAATGGAAAAAATTAATAAAAGCAACAAATATGAGATGAACATTTGGTGTAGTTGGTTGGTTGGTTGGTTGGTTGGTTGGTTAAAAAGATTGCCACCAGTAAAAGTGGCTGGTTGTAAAAACAGCCAGCAAATGTAAGTCAGTTTAGAAGGGGAAAAACACCCCTCCTTTATAAAGACACAGAATTTGGTGTTGGATCCTGTGAGAGCTTACAAAAATAACTGTCCAGACCCTCAATTCCTGATTTATAGTTTAATACTGGCTGAAATCATGAGAGACAGATAAAATATAGAAATATAAAATTATACTTTATATGAAACTCACACACACACATACACAACTCTTATACAGCTATTTATATGCAGATAATAATGAACTCATTTATACACATACACATTCACCATATTCACATAATCATGCAATTACATTAATATTTATTCTCACATTTATATCTGAAAACAAAGACATATTTATTCATCTATCAACATATGGACAACAATAATAATGTGAAGATTATTAAAGAAAATTAATTTGTATTAATGTTTTAACTAAACCACTGCCCCAAAACACTGACATTTCTAGATGGCAAAAAAAAAAAAAAATTCTCTATTATTTCATAATGAATTTTAAACAATGAGTTTTTAAAAGCTTAATGATAATGTCTGAATTTAAGGAATTCTTAACTTTTCTCCTCATTTTCTCTTATTTATTTTAAATTAATTATTCAAATCAAAATCAAAAACATCTTGGTGGTATTGTTTAAAAGTATTATTTTCTCATCAGGTAAGCATATTTATAATGATAATTTTACAATGAGACTATGACACTAATGTCATACTTGAGGCCTGAAGAGAAACTATTAACCAAATCAAGGAACAAATAAATTGCTGCTTTAATGTCACAGATCTTTGAGAAAAGCAAATTTACCACAATAACTGGTTGATTATTCAATAACTTTGATAGAATCTCTAGTTTCTGTCATTTTAACAGTAAATTCATTTGATTTGCTAATTTTTGTTAATCTTGCAGTTATTCAAATATTTTGTCACCTAAAGATCAGATTTTTTTCAGAAGACAAGTATCATCCTTTTAATCTAAGTCACATCAAAAAATTAAAACCTTGATCTCATCAAAAAAAAAAAATACAGAATTTAATTCTTTATTATTCTATTTCTTCATTATTTCATTCATTTAATTTGATGAATATTGATTTATGAAAAAAAAATAAATGTAAAAATTGGCAAAAGATCAGATGGAAAATATCTTCATTTTGGAAAGGAATTGCTGTTTGAAAGAATAACTACTGACTGACACAAAATCTGTAAGATCCTGGTTAAAATTAATCGCATAAGTATTTCAGATTTAGTCAAATCTAAGCAATCTTCCCAGAGCTCATTTTATTTTTAACATGATCCATCAGACACAATGTCCAGGATAGATCAATATTATAAATTATAAATATTATCTACATAAGTTATTTAATTTAAAAATAAAATTGTTGATATATACATTTGAAGAGAAAAATAAAAGTAAAATGTACAGCCCAGCACAGAGATTGAGCTTATAAACTTCCGTCAACTAGTTAAAAAATTTAGCTTTTAATGAAGATGTCATCCCTGTTGATAGGAATAAGATCGTCCAATGCTTTCTCTCTCTAGTGAGTTTTTTTACTGTTGCCTGGAAAACTTTTGTTACTCAGCTCTAACCTCAAACAGGATTTTTATCAGTTGCTCAGGTGGTTGATTTCTAAGAAGTAGAGAATTGAAGAGAATAAAAGAAAAGACTAGGAAGCCAAAATGACCAAAAGCTATTACTTAATTTAAACTGCAATAAATTAGTATGTCTAGATATAGGAAACAGGTAAAAACACCAATTATATTATTTGAAATCCTAGAAAGTTATTACGCAAGTTACAGCTCAAGTGATGATTCACAGGAGGTCTAACACACCTGTAGAATTAAGGGCGTGGTATGGCAACTTACTGTGTAAATTGTTAATATATTTAACAGCAGAGTTATACCAAATTCTTAGTTCAGGTAAAAATAAGTATGCTAACTATTAACATTATATAGCATACTGATTCATTTATCTTGAGATAGAAACAATTGCTTAAAGTTATTTTTCTTAACAATCAAAACTGACAACACATTTTGAGGAGTGTAGTAAGTGAAGAGTTAAGAAGATGCATACATCAGGGCAGAGATCTTTCACATTAGGATTGTTATAGATTTTACTAACAATTTTTATCAACTTTTGATTTATACCAGTATAAAGTAAAAATATATGATAAAGTCAAAGTTAATCAATTCCAAATGAAATGAGATTGAAAATATTTGTCTAAGACTCAATTATAGCCAACTATATTGATATTAATGGTTACTAGTCAATCTATTTTATCTGATAATTTCCTTAATCATATTTGCAATTATTTAAGTGTACTTGTCATTTCACTAAGAAATCAATTTTTGGCATCAATTTTTTTTATCATTGTTTGAATGCAGGCAGTGCAATGTGACATGTGCAAATTTCTTGAATCTATGGAATTTACCAAATCCATTTGAAGATTTAATAGTTAATGAAAACTGACCATAACATTTTTTTAATAGCAATATTTAGCTTACAAGCAAGAAATTGGAAAAATACATGTAAGCAACAGTTAAGCTTCATAGTGAGCTCATTTCTACATTTTCTTTTTAATATCTACTGTTATGTAATACAATTATAAATAACAATATAAATTTTGTAAAGGGAAGTAGAATTGGCTTTCATCAATACAAATAAAGAACCAATAAAATACAGCAAATAGGGCATGACTGTGAATTTGTACATAGTCTTGAAAAAATTCAAGTTAATATTGGAAAAGTTTCTTTACAGTTGGAAATATATAAAAGGACAATATAAAATAAAAGATTCGACATAAACAAAATATTTCAGTTATATTATTAATGTCTGTTCTATTTTTATATTTTTTGGAGAATAGAATTTACACAATATATTGTCATACCCTACTGAAACTTCAATTCTTTAACTAAAGAGGTAGTGATAATTTCAATGTTTTCAGCTCATATGCCAAAAATACAGGCCTTAATTTTATCTGGCTACAGGCATACTGGAATACTTCCCCAACACTCTAACATAGCTTGTCTGTGTCTTTTCTATAAATATTTTCATGGTACCTAGACTATATGGTGCAATGAATATTTGCTCAGAATGAAAAATCAGAAAGCAAAGTTTAAATTCCAGTTGAATTTGTTGTATTCACTTGCATACAAATACCCCCGAAAAAGCTATGAATTCCTCTTTTCTCTCTCTCTCCAGTTATGAGTTGAACAGCAGGAGAGATTGGGTTCTGTAGCCTTAGTTAGCAACCAGTCTACCACAGAAAGAAACAGTAATGTACTGTTGGAAAATCTTTTGCCTAGTCAGTCATGGATCAAAAGAGACATGATCACCCAAATGTGTATCATGTATGGTACTTAGATTGGTGGCAAGGTTCCATCATTTTACAATTGAAATGGCTAGATGTAACTGAAAGTTCTATGCTAACCATTTCTTCTCTTGCACTTCTCACTTGTGAAACTCTCTTCCAGCTCTTGCTTCCCAGTCAACTTTGATCTTCAAAAACTTAAATGCAATGTAAATTGTTATCTTCTGACTTCTTAATTCCTGTTCTTTTAAGGTTCTCTTTCTTTAATAATGCTTTCTTTTTCTCATATTCTCTCACACTCAGTAGCTTTTTTGTCTTTCTTGGGATGAAATGATTAAAAAGTTACTGAGCCACTTACTCACTATAAAACCAATGCTGATTTCACCCATGAAGGCAGATCCAACCCAGCTAGCATTAGCAACAGACCCATGGCAGAAAAGCTTACCTGAATGCAGCATACAAAACTGCCCAGGCTATCAACATCAACAACAAGGCACTTCCATTCACAGTAATACCTTCAGCCAGTAAGAAAAGCAGCAGCAGAGACTAATTTTACTGCTAAAATATAATAATCCATGAAACACATCTTCACTAGTCTATCTCACTCAATTACATATGCTTGTTGATTTTCTCCATGTGTCTATCTCAGCTATCTTTGGTTATAACTCGAACAAACTCTCAGTCTCCCATGACTGATATACTATATCCTGGAATGAGCAAGCAATTGAGCCTTGTAAATCATGGGGAAATAAAAACTCTGTTACTTATTGCAACCACATCTTCTTTGGTTGTTTTGTTGCTTTCACTTTTTTTCTTGTTAACAGTAAGACCACCATTAAAATGTTAACTTTTTTAAGTTAACTTTTTCTTGGAATTGCATTGTAATTTGGCATATTCTATTATTTCACTTTGCCACATGGTATTTTATTTAATTTAAAATGAGAAACGAAAATCACTATCAGTCATTGTAATTATATTAATATTTTAAATAATAATTTATTTACTTATTTGGGATATTAATTAAATATACATTTCTATGGTTTAAATCTTTTTTTATTATGTTGGTCTTTGTTTACATAATCAAACCTGACATTCCCAAAATAATTATCAATATATTTGATAAAGATAGATAAGAAATATAGACAAGAAATAGATCATCACAATTTTACTAATATTGGTCAATTTTTATTGTGAAAATATTGACTTATACTTATTGATTTTAAAATCTGACATAGTCTATATCTCTGAATGAGATCAGTTTTAGATAGAAATATTATTATAAATAACATATGATAGAATAATATGGGCATAAAAACAAAGTAGTCATATTTGTTGCTTCTGATATCAGTGTTCAGTGAGAATTTCTGTGCTTTTATGATAAAACTGTGGAAGATCACAATGAATATTCATCTTTCACCAGAAGAAAAGGCATTGATATGGAATTTTAAAAAATCATAAATCCACAAAAGATTCTAATCACTGGTTGTTTCTATGACAGATGTACATTTAAAAGTCAGTCCCCTGCTTAGGTTTTTTGACCTTCAAGTTTCTTAGGCATGGACTATTACAGCTATCTATGTATTTTATAATATAACCACACTTTTCATTACTATTGTAAAGATGACAGTAGCAAATATAATTTTACAAAACAGACAAGGTCTAATAAATCAGACAGAAATTAAATATGCATTTACATATGTTTATGTAAAATTAAGGTCTGTTTTAATAGGTCTAGCCTAATTTTGACAGAAATGGAAAAATGAATTGATAAATTTATTTCTAATTTTGATCAGACACAGAATCAAATATTCTTTAAGCTTTATATTTCCATAGTATCTGTATGTTGTTAACATTGAGAGTGATAGCCAATTAATTATATATGTAAGTGTATAAAGGCCTACAGTGAAATCTTTGCTTTTATACCAACAAATATGAAACATCTATGGTTTTCTCAACAAATATGAAACATACATGGCTTTTACATTTATTATCCTAATAGGCCCCAAATGGTTAATCTTTCAATCAGCCAGGAATTCTGAAATTCATCCAATTTAATGTGCTTTTTATAGCCCTGTCTATATATTGCTATTGTAAAGATCAGCTCTATAAACTCACCTTGTATTAATAATAGGAAATTGAGAAAGTCTTCTTTCATTTTAAGCATTTTGATTTGATTAACACAGAAGATCATGAATTTGTATCATTCAACTAAAGGAGAAGAAATAAAACATAACTAAAATGATGATTTGAATCATCCATGCACAAAATGAGAACAAAAAACAGATTTATAATATAATGTAAAGTACTAAAATTATGAATAGTGCAATTATCAACTGTGGGTTTGAAGAAAGTTTGGTCTCAGAACATATTTAGTATGTAGTGGATAAGAAATTAAGAATTAAAATCAATCTTCTTCTTCACTTTTACAAAAATTCACAATGACATGTGCAATCCTGGTTTTTCCAAAATAGAAAAAGGATTGACCATGTGCTTGAAGAAAAAGTCAAAACCAGATTTCGCAAGTAAGTGTTAAAATGATTTTTGACCAATGGGAGCAACTTTCAAGACTAAAGGGACTTAGAATCAAGTGTGAAATTCTAAAGAACTATATAAATGACTTGATCAGTGTCAGTCAGATGGAAGCAGCGAGAAAGACAAAACTAAAATGTAACTTCAACTTCAAATTGAACAGGAGATAAGGTCAGGTTGCACCTTGATTTCTTTTTTTCTGCTGATTCCTTTTACCTCTTCTTCTCCATCCAAAGACATTCCTACTGAATACATACATACATACATTTGCATATACTCTTTCAACAATTACTACTATGAATATTTTCTACAAATCTTGATACCCATAACTTTATCAATGAACACAAACTCTATCTTTAACTTCTTAATAATGTTTCTAATTGCACATTGACTCCTACAACTTACATTATTCTTTCCTTTTAATAAATTTCTATTTTAACATTCAAAGTGTATATTTTTCTTCTTACATTATTCCACACTTATTCACACATTCCAACCTGCTACCAATCAACCTTCTGATGATAATTTGGAATAATTTGTAAGCTGTAGGAAGTTTGGTCAAGTCTGACACAAGGCCGAATCAAAGAAATATTAACCAGCTCCTTATAGCTACAAGTATAAGATTTCTTTTATAAAAAGTAAATTCAACTCTGAATATACATATTGAAACCACACACATATGCATACACCCCTTGAAAAGAAAAATGCAAAAATAATCCATAAGAACATAAAAACAACATATTCAGTATATCCTTATGTTGATATGGTGACAAGAGGTAAAATGCAGAATCAATAGAGAAATTAAGGTGATTTTTATTATGCCATATTTCTTATAAAACCTTCAATAGAATCAGCAAAACTTAAAGAGTGAAAACAAACTGAATATTAAATATTATTGTCTTATTTTTTTGCTGAATTATTTCAGTCAAAGAATTAGTAAAAGTGTCAAGATAAAACAGTATTTATGGAGAGTTAGATCCAAAGGTGGATTGGCATGGCCAAGGGTGCATTCCAAAAGCTAAGCAAAGTATTGAGAGACCGAAAAATTACATTGGAAACAAAGAAAAGAGTACTGGATTGTTATGTAATGTCTGTCTTCCAATATGGCAGCAGATGATTTTCAATCTTATCAAAGATGAAGGAAAGACATGAAATAGTCAAAATGTGGTTCTACAGAAGGATGCTGTGGATACCATTGACCGAACATATGAGCAATGAAAAGTTTTAGAGAAGATGAAAATGAAAAAGAAATTTATACTTAACATCAGGAAAAGACAGCTGAAGGTTCTGGGACATGTAATGAAGAAGGAGGGCTTGGAGAATCTGAGACTCATAGGACAGAATGAAAGAGAGACAGGGAAAAACACATGACATACATAATCAATTTGAGGAAATGGATGGTAATGCAGAGTTTGGGTGGAGTAACAAGAGAAAAGGTTTTAAGAGCTCCAAGGGGTAGGAAGATGTGGGCAGCCATGATTGCTTACACCCTGAAGGGAAACGGCACATAGACGAAGAATGGATTATCAGCAATGTCTACAATATCAAAGTAGATCTGTAGCAGATTTTTATAAATTATTCTGAAGGCTGTTTAAAATTATTCAGAAATTATTTGATCAAGTGAAATTGCAACATAATAAAACTGCACTTGATTTGTCTTGACAACATGCAATGCAAAAAAAAAAAAAAGTAAACGTATAGTGTAAGTAGACAGCAATGGGATTCAAAGACATAGCTAGACTTTAGTAAGTTTTTCCAGATGTTTAACCAATTCTTTAAAATTCATTCTTTGGTTTATTATAAGAAAAAAAAAACAATAAATATACTCAGTTGCTAGTAGTAAGTTCTGAAGTTTATAAATATATTAATTTGGGAAATAATATAAAAATGTTAATATAATGTATTTACTTACATAATCTCATATTTTCTAATAATTTCAATTACTTTCTTTTTACTTTCATCACATTCAATGCAATTGATATTTGTGGGTACATGAATAAAATTTCTGTATTCATCAAAACATGATTAACTATTATACTCATCGCCTTCTTTCAAATTAATTACACAGGGTTTTATTTTTAATTACAGCTTATTTTATTGTAATATTTACTTACTATATATATATATATATATATATATATAAAATTGATTTTTGTAAATTATCATCAAATTGCATTTATGTATACTCACCAGCAGCAGCATGTTGGTCAAAAATATGATGCATCCCTGCAAAAGCATAATTCTCAGATACACTTTTACCTCCTGCCATGGCCCTGCAAGAAGAAATTACAGAAAAATTGATCTTTGTACTATTTTTAGAAATTATCAAGGATCACAACAGAGCATCAAGTACAGAGAATCAGTTGTATGAATATCTGTCAAAGTAACAAGTCAAGTTTTCCAATAAAACAACAATAAAATTTCTTATTTTTAATGGCAGTATTATTACTGAATAATTTTTTTTAGCTCTTATTTGGAGAAATTAAATGGTTTCTTAATAGGAAAGAGCTTTACACAAAATGATCTGAAATATAAACACAGCATGTTCAGTCAGCATTTTTATAATTTTTAAATACAAGTTACTCTTACAATTATTTAAGCGATCTTTTTGCAAAATTATAGTTTATTATACCTTTTACTTTAATAATGACCACTGATCTATTCATGCAATTATAGAAATTATCAGTTTTTGCTTTTGCAGATATTAGTTTTGTTTAGATTCAATTTATTTGTAATAATAAATTTAATATCAAAATTGATTAAAATCATGAAAAAAAAACTTATAAAATCATTTTATATTTGGAAAATCATGACTACAAAATAAAAGAAAATCAATAAATTGTAAAAGAAAATAAATTTTTTATTCCCAAACAAAAATCTATCAGTAAATTATTAAGCATAAAAATATTGCAAAAAGTGTGTCTGAAATTAAAATGAAAGACAAAGTTTTATTTCAAAAATTAAAAAAATAAACATTTAAGATAACATCTCATCAAGGAGACATTTTGAAATGTACGTGAACTTGATTTTTATAAATTTGCCTAGAATCAAAGTATTTTTTTATTTAAATATACAGATAATCACACATTCATAAGATATAAACAAATAAAAGAAATAAAGTGAGACTATGATCATATAAACCCAATTTTTGAAGATTGCTTTTTAAATCAAAATAGATGAATCTTATAAATAATCATTGATTTTGATTGCATTTGAGTGTAAATTAATGTCCTCAACTTTGCTGCTATTATCTCATTTCAGCTGTTGTTCCTGCTGACCTCTTTTGAATGTCTATCAATCTGGATAAGCTTTAGGAAATTTTAAACTGAATCTTTTATATAATCTATGGGAATAGATTGTCCACATTTCTCTTTTCATGTCTATGAGTATCTTGTCTCTTTCATTTTAGTTTTGCACAGTTGTTGCCCACTTTGTTTTCACTGTACTACCTGTCCGAGGGATTGAACTCACAATTGCTAATCATATAATTCACTATGCTACTGTCATTATAGAATGTGTATTTAGGCAGCAAGAATTCATTTAAACAAGCTGTATTAAATTCAACTTTTCCAAATTTTGTTATTGATTTTAAAAAAATAAAAGTAAACAAAAACACCATTAGTCTCAACAAGACATGAATAACTAAGCTTGTTACAGCCAATAATAAGTCATATCCATCAAATTTCACAAAATTGTGGGTGAATTTTAACCTGGCTCCCTATATGCAAATATAAAAATGTACATACCTAGCTTATTTGTATATGCCAAAATTGCACAAATTCTTACTCCTGTATATCATTTATACATATCTTTAAACCAACCATAGTTAGCCAATAAATTCCACTAACAAATTTCTTGGAATGCTGCACTCAAATAAACTAAGTAATGGTACTGCAGCTTTGTTTAACATTGGAAGACTCTTCAAATATCGCTGTCAAAGAAACTACCTAAAAAACAAAATGTTTATAAACATTTTTCATTCCAATCTTCTAATCTTAGACCAATAATTCTACATTAATTTCTTCTATCTTTAGGGTTCAGTTAACAACATCAGAATTCCAGGTAATGCATTGTATTCACAGTGTCATTGTTAACATCATGACATCCTGGTGAATCCTTTGCTCTTACATCCTAGGGAAGCTAAAGAGTACTAAACTGGTGTGATATGTATCTAATACCTCCTGTTCTATTTAACATTACTGTTTTAACTGCCACCTCATGACTTTTGGTGTGTGTGTGTATTTAATCTTAGTTGTTTATTTTTATTAGTAGGTGATGAATTTCCATGTCTATATTTTTTAAAATTCCATGTTACTTCAGGATGTAACTGATCATGACCTTCAGCATTCCTTTTCTTTATTATTTGGAAGTTGCCATGACTTCTTGGGAAAGATGGGGGAATGGCTTTCCACTGACTTCTCCACGGTTTTGAATTCAGAATAGTTTTTCTTCTATACTGGCTGATATCCAAGGCCAGAAATCACAATCTACTCTGCTATTTGACCCTTAGCTGAGAAGAGAAGATATAGATTCATGCTCCTCTCAAGAGCATTAGTGTGAATGTGAATGCAAGGCTGAAATTAAACTTTGGTCACTAGATCCACTCTCAAATGTGATCACCATTATGATACCTGCACATCTATGAATTATGTTTTTCATAAGTTTCCCATTTTGCTTCTAGTTATTATAAACATTCTACAGAGAACTACTACTTCTTATAATAATAATAATAAATAAATATTAGCAACTCATTTCTCTGGAAACTATCTCATCAATATAACTGCATTGGATTTTCTATGCAAACATACATTGACTAATTAAGATGCTGGATGCTATACGGACTATCAACTATTCTGAATAACCTGAAAGAATGGCAAAATGAAGTGAAGCAAATTCAAGCAAGATCTACACAATGATAATGATGATGACAGCTATCATAGATTTGATAATAAAAGAATAATTATAGTATTTTTGTTGTGATAAAGATATTATTGTCATATTGTCAAGTACACACACACACATACACAAATATATAAACAGTAGGTGATGCAAGCAAATGTGCTGATTTTAAAATATATTTCTTCAACATTATCAGAAACAATGGTTAGGATTTAATTCAACAATACTGATTAATTTCCCATTAATTGTACCTTTTGATACAATTAGTTGATGGTTAGAACATTGGATTGGATGTTTCAAAATCCATAATTTTATATATTCTATTTCAAAAAGTAAATTATTGTATCTGAGTTACTCACTATATTTTTTTAAAATTTTATTTTTAATGCAATGACCTTTTAATGATCATGACTCTACAATACCTTCGCTGGGATACAAAAGGCACTTATCTCCTTTTGGTCGAGGTTAGTCACATGACAGCTGCTTCATGATGTCACGCCATACAGTAACCCAAGCAAGTCACTTTTATAGTTCATGGACAGCAACTAAACAAGACGGTTGTTTTCTTTCTGCCTGGGCCTTGGCTCAGGCTGAGGCAAAAATCTGCACCCATCTGTAGCCTACAAGAACATTTGGACATAGATGAAGCTTGCCTTATCCCCCTGGGATATAGATAAACCCTGCTGTGTCTCACTGAGACATACATGAATTCAGCTTCTTGCATCCAGAGTCATAACAATGGCTTTTCAAGATCAGAGTTAACTTCAAACTATATGTAAGATCTTTCCTTTTGTTCCTCCTTACACTTTGCTTTGCAGTAGATATATGTGATATGTATTTCTTTATATAATACATAAAGGTCTCTCTGAAAACAAACATTTGTCATTCATTTTTCCTTTCAGCCATTCCATTTTTTTCATTCCGTTTTTTTATTCCGTGAGCTCAGGTGTTGTTATTTCACTGATATGACAATGCGCATTAAAGGGAGAAAAGTTGGAGAGAATAAAATCTTTATACCAAAATGCTCTTGTTACACTTTTCTTTTTTTTTTTCTGAACTGCTATGACTTCTTGGAAAAAATAGTGGAGGGCTTTCTTGTTGCCTTCTCTAAAGTTTGGAATACAGGATTTTCTTTCACTTAGACTGGTTGCCACCCAAGGCTAGAGAATCAAGTTTACCCTGCTGGACAAAGAATTGACATTTTTATTAATTTTAGTGATGTGTTTTCATAGCTTCTGAGTTCTTTCTTAATATTTTACTTTCAAATTTAAGTAAAACATTTAAAATATGGAGAGAGAGAGAGAGAGAAAGAAAAAATATAGATTTATTTGTAAAATAGAATGTTCTTTGTAGAGGCAACTATTTTGCTCCCAAACTGTAAATTTCATAAAAAGGCAGAGGTTTTTATTTTATAAAAAAAAAAGAAAGAAAGAAACTTGTGGATTTATACAAAAACTTAATTTTTGTGTTGTATAATATTTAAAATATACTTTATTTGTTATTTAAAACAGCACTGTTGTTTTAAAATTTCACAGAAAATATGAAAAAGAGTGTAACATGATTCTTTCAAATTAGCATTCTTACTTTTATTTTATTAATTTTTTTTTTTTGGTCTTTAAACTGTAATAATGAATGTATGAAAATAGTGTCTAATACAAGAGGAAAAATCATTTACTGACTGTTACATCATTAATACAGAGAAGATCAGCATGATGTATAAAACAAATATATTTGGTAATATGTGCACCTTTCAATTTGCATTTGGTGTGAGCAAAAATATTATCACCTAAATTTCAAATATGAAGAGAGAGAGAGAGAGAGAGAGAGGGAGAGAGAGAAATTGTGCAGTTTTTTCCTCTAAGATATTTTGCTACAACTTCAAAGTATTTTGAGAAACTTTAAAAATATTTCTACTTCTAAATAGCTGTTATTTGATAAACAGTAAAAAATAATAACTGTTACTGGATAATAAATATATTTGAACAATATAAATGAATGGCAGGTAAGAAGATGTGAGAATAGATAACATTTTTATAATAAAAATAAATTTTATTTATTTTACTTAATATTTTTATAATCAGTTAAGTTTGAATTTGATGTGTTCACACAAAATAGCTAATTAGTAAAAACATTTATTAAATGCTATGACAGATAAGCTGTAATGATTTCATTTTTAATCAGTCTTTGATTTTCTCACCTGCAATAATGGCATAATGAATAGAGTTAAAATGTCTGATTATAATTTCAAGTCAGGTTAATTTACAAGAAACTTTCAGGAAATAACTGTTTAAACAAAGTAAAAGAAACTAATTGGAGACACAAAATCTAATTTTCTTGCTCTTATAGATAACATTATACAATAATAAACAAGAACAAAATATCAGATTCAAAGGAATATGTCTCTTTTTAAATGTTATAATTAAATGTAAACTAACTACAAAACAATTTTATTCTTTTAATTTTGTAAAAAAAGCAATCAGTTTCAAAGGTCTTTATTTTTGCTTTATTTTTAATGAAATTACCATCAAGAAATGTTGTGATAACAATTTCTATAATGAATATATCTTCAGTAAATAATGCTTCAGTAAAAGAAAAAGAACAGATCTTACTAAGTAGTAGTGATTAGTCAGCTAGTTTTACAAACCAGGCTATTTCTACTGTAGTGAGTGGGATGCTTACTTGGTTCTCTACACTTACGATTATAACATCAATTAAAATATCAAAGGTGTACATAAAATCCCTCAGTTAAAAAAGTAAGTTATTATTGTTTAAGAATTTATCCTCATAAATAAAATCAAGTGATTTTCATATAAAAACTACAATTACAAATGCAAAGGATTATTTATATCATAAAAATGCCTGTTTAAAATAAAAATCATTTTTCTGCAATTAAATAATTTTTCTAAAAATGGAACTCATTTTTCTGCAATAGAAAATTTTTTTAAAAAACAAAACTCATTTTCTATAGTAAATGTATTTGGAAACTTCATCACAGAAATCTGAGGCTTTTAGAAAAGAGTGATATTAATTTTAATACAAACCAGTATCAGTACAATAAATATACTGAAAGTAAATGATAAGCAGCAAAATTATAAATCTCCATTCACAATGAAAAAATAATGAACACTCCAAAGACTACTGGCAGCTCTTTAAAAGTGTGTTAAACAACAGCAAACCTTCCATCCCATGTTTAATTAATCAATTTGAGGTTCTCCCAGCTACAGCAGACAAAGCTGAATGCTTTGCTCACAGATTTTCTTTCAACTCCACATTTGATTCATCTGGAGTATCCACACCCAACTTCCCATCTCAACTGAGTGGCGTTTACATTACCCCCTCACTGGTCTCTAACATAATTTCAAAGCTTGACCTTCATAAGGTGAGCAGAGTTGACGGAATTCCAGTCATCGTCATGAAGAAATGTGCCCCTGAACTCTCCTCCGTTCTCTCCAAACTCTACAATTACTGCCCCTCTGCTTTTTGCTTTCCTATCTGCTGGAGGTCCTCCTCTGTGGTTCCTGTTTTTAAGAACTCTGGAGAACCCTCAGACCCTTCTAATTTTTGCCCTGTCAGCCTCCTACCAATTTTTAGCAAAGTGTTCGAAGATATTATCAATGCTGAAGTGGTTCAACATCTCACAGCCCACAGCCTATTCTCTGACAAACAGTATGGCTTCTGCTTCACTAGGTCTAGGTCATTAGATATGCTAATGTACATCACAGAGTACATATACCAGGCTCTCGATAAGAATGGTGAAGCTTGAATAGTTGCCCTGGATATCTTCAAAGTAATTGACAGAGACTGGCATGCTTGCCTTCTATGCAAGCTTCAGAACTATGGTATAACTGGATGCTTGCTTGATTTAATCCAATCATTCCTATCAAATTGTGTAATGAAGGTCGTATTGAATGTACATGCTTATAGATTCTATCATACAAATACAAGTGTCCCTCAGGACTCTATACTAGATCCTATGCTTTTTCTGATCTTCATCAACAATCTCCCTGATGTAATCAGATCCCAAGTAGGCATTTATTCTGACAACACCACCATTTACCCCTATCTTGATAAGCAATCTGCTGAGGCTGACAAAGCAAACCTCATTGCTGATCTTGAAAAGGACTTCCAATATGTGGTGGACTGGGGTAAGAAATGGCTAATACATTTTAATGCTTCTAAAACAAAGCTGATATCCTTTAACCACCACAAACAATCTCTCCTACCTCCCATCAAAATGGATCATGCTTGTCTCCCTGAAAGCAATACACTGTGCCTCCTCGGCCTAACTCTCTCAGCTGACCTCAAGCGGAGCGACTACATTGAATCAATACCTAAATCTACTGTTAGGAAGGTTGGGTCATTGTGTTGGCCCAGGAAGCTTTTCTTGACTGAATCCATCTTGTACATATACAAATCTACCATTTGCCTGTGCATTTAATACTGCTGTCAAATCTGATCGGATGCCCCTGCTATTCATCTCAGAGTTCTTTACAAAATCCAAAAGAGAATCGATCTTAACCTGGCAGCTTGACTCCAGTCACTTTCTCACCGATGTGATGTGGTTTCCCTCTGTCTCTTCTACAAATACTTTCATGGCTTCTGCTCTGATGAGCTTAGCTTCCTGGTGGCCCCTCTACATGAATTTATTCAAGCTACTAGACTGGCAACTAGTGAAAACAATCAAATATAGTTGCAACTTTTACTCTATCAGCCTCTTTTCTCACACTTTCTGCCTGCGGAAATCTCTTCTATATACTTGCTTCCATGATAGCTACAATTTCCAGGAGTTTAAATGTAATGTCAGTCGCCATCTCTTTTCTTTTTGACTCCCATCCTTTCCCCGACACCCCCTGTATCATCTTGTTTTTCTTTTCCACTCTACTCTCTTCATACCAGTGTTCCCACTCTTCTCTTACCCATTCTTCAACATGCTCTGTGACCTATTCCTCTTTCTCTTCATTCTCCTATTATGTAACCTCTGCACACCAGTCGCAGTACTGCCTTGCTTGGGATGAAATGGTTATAACAAAATACTACAGTTTTTGTGGCTAACAATTTCTCAGAATAGCTTCAGAGATTACGAAATGACAAACAGTTCTTTTAACACTACAGAACTGTAAAACTGCTATGAAAAAAGCATAAATTTACAAAAACTCACAAATCTAAATAACAATAACAATTAATGTATAAGTAGTTTTTATGACTACACACTCCATGGGCTTAACAATAAAGTATGAGACCCCACTCCTTAATAACTTATTTACTAGTATCATCCCCTAAAAACCTAGGGCTACTGTGATTAAGCAGAAATTGAAATTGGTTACAATAAAGAAGCCATAAATGTAGGAGTTTTGTATTTTTTCATTGAGGATTAAGCTTTATTATGTAAATTATTGATGGTAAAATAACTTCTAATGAAAATATTTTTATAATACATAGTTATCATGAATTGTATAAGCGCAAGCAATGTATGTAAGCATTGAAACTTTCACAATTAAGAACAATTATATAATTAATGCAAATTATAGTAGTAAAAGTAGAAAAAAAGTAGGAGATGCATGTTTACAACAGCTTGGGCTTTTCATATAAGCTTATTTCATACCAGATAATGACCATCCAAATGTTTTGGATTAAAATGTATAAAAAGTATAAAAACAAAATAATTCAAATGTTTTAATGAAAATTTTTTTTAAAAATACATAAAATTTAAATCACAATAGAAATAATTGGAAGTAGGAAAATTTAACTTTAGTAAATTTTATTCACTATTATTGGAATCTTGAAATTCCACAAATTCATGTCTTCTGTTTTCACTTCCAGAAAATTCTACTAGGCGCGATGGTTAAATTGTTGCCAATTTTATATTTTTAATTCTGCACATGTGTGTTGTTTGTTTGTGATTTTGTTGTTAGTATGGTGTTACAAACTTGTTTGGGTCAGCAAAACATAAAAATACAATTTTAGTTGGAATAATGCTGAAGGGAGTGAATTAAACTATAACGCAAGATAATTTTATACAGAAAGGAAATCTATTATAACACACAAAAATATTCAGCACTTCACACAGGAATAAGGTGACAGAACTATAATATACGGGGCACTAGCACGCGTTCAACTTTGTACTAGTTTCACACACTATTCACTGAAAAATAAGAGGTGAGTCTAACGAGGAAGATATTTGGAGGAAGTGTAGGTGGAATGGAAAAAGGTCATTCAACTCGGCTAAAAATTATATATATATATATATATATATATATATAACTATACACAGCTAGGGTTTGGTCCGAGTGATTAACAAAACAATCTTTACCTTTCATGGCAGCACGTGGTGTATTCGCTGGATATTGAGAAACGTCTTCGTGGAGAATTTTGGCTGGTAGCTTGATGGAAAGTTCTTTCGATGTCTTGAACGAACAAATAGCCAGAGAGAGGTCTACGCCTGGCCAGTAGCCCAACAACTTTGGGCTTCTCTACTATTTCTTCTCTTTTATATAGAAAGAGAGGCTTATATTCATTGGCCCTCTCTTTCTTTGGTTTTTTCTTTCTTTTCCCTGTAACCATAGTTACCAGGCTATTTAATCATTTTTTTTTCTGACCCAGTGACCTAATTCATACTACTCTCCTTTCTGGAGTGGCAGAACCCTGACCGAATGACCTAATTCATACTACTCTCCTTTCATCATCTTCTTGGGTTAAGATACCACCCATTGTGACATCACTGTCATCAATTTGTAATTTGAATTGTCTTGTGAAATTTGGTGTTGCTAGAGCTGGGCCCTCCATGAGTGTCGATTTAATTTTGTTGAAAGCCGCATCACAGGTCTCACTCTATTTGTATTTTACATCCTTTCTAAGGAAATCCATGAGAGGACTTGCTATTGATGAGAAATTTTTACAAAATCTTTGGTAGAAACCTGCTATACCGAGAAATCTCATTGTTTTTTGTTAGTTGGAATAGGATACTCTAGGATAGCATCCACATTTGTGATGATAGGCTTAACTTGTCCTTGACCAACAGTATGACCCAAATAATTCAATTTTGCATGACAAAATTCACTTTTGTTTAGGTTCATACATAGGTTTGCCTCTTCTAGTTTAAGGAAGAGTTGTTTTATGATGCGTAAATGTTCATTCCAAGTCATACTGTACACAATTACATCATCTATGTAGACATCACATCCTTGGATGTCATGTAGAAGGGAATGCATCATCCTTTTAAATGTTGCTGGTGTGTTTTTCATTCCGAACGCCATAACCTTGTATTGATATAGTCTGTCAGAAGTCACGAAAGCTAAAATTTCTTTGACATTGTCAGTTAAAGGTACTTGTCAATAACCTTTCATCAAATCGAATTTACTGACATATTTTGACTTGCCAACTTTTTCAATACAATCATCAATTCTAGGAATTGGCTATGAGTCACTTTTGGTTACAGCATTTACTTTCCAGAAGTCTGTAACAAATCTGTAGGTGCTATCGGATTTTGGTACCAAAATACAAGGCGAACTCCACTGACTGTTACTTGGTTCAATGATGTCATTCTCCAGCACATACTTCATCTCTGCCCTCAACTGTTGAAGTTTGATGGGATTTACTCTGTAGAAATGCTGCTTGGTGGGTTTTTCATCTCCAACTACAACATTGTTCACTGCAAACGGAGTTTTACTAGGAACATCAGGAAAAAGATTTTTGAAATCACTTACCAAACCATGTATTTCTTTTCTATTTTTGACAAATGTTCGAATTTTACATTCAAGTTAGCCAGTATTTCTGAGTTCTTTAAATGACTACTTTGACCTATTTCTCCCTACCTGAAAAACTGTTTCTTCATCGTTATCTAAATCATGTTCAGATGAATTTATTTTAGTAATGTTAGTTATTGTTGTGACTGGGATAACCATATCTTTTTTATTTCTGTCAATGTAACTTTTTAACATATTAATTTGGCAAACTCTTTTTTGTTTCCTTCGATCTGTGGTGTGGATGATATGATTTAAATCGTTTATTTTCTTGTCTATTTCATATGGACCAAAATATCTTGCTTGTAGGGGATTATGTGGAATTGGTAAAAATATTAAAACTTTGTCGCCACTTTCAAATTATCGATTTTTGCTATTTTTATCAGATCTAGACTTCATTCTTACTTGGGAGTTTTTTTAATTTTCTTGTGCTATTTTTAAAGCCCCATGTAATTTCTCTTTAAAATTCGATAAATAATCTAAGAGGTGCATTTCATTTTTCTCCATTAACCATTTTTCTTTTAAAAGTCTCAAGGGTCCCCTCACAGTATGTCCAATCCAAACACAAGTTCAAAAGGACTAAATCCAAGAGAGTCTTGTACAGCTTCTCTAGCCATAAACAGAACAAAATGAATGCATTCGTCCCAATCTCTTTTATATTGATAATAAAATTTTCTCATCATGGACTTTAGGGTCTGATGAAAATGCTCAAGTGCTCCCTTCATCGTTACAATGGTCAGTGAGAAAAAGTGCACCATGAAGCAATTCACTCCACTAGAAACAGCATGCTGCACTGCTTATCATTCATGCTAGAAGCTTCAATACAAACACTTCAGTGTGGTTAAGGTATCAATGAGGATAGTGCATAGGATTTGGAAAGAGTTGGACAAGTCTAAATGTGATTACAAAGGTGTTTGGAGTGATCATCAGTGATGGCAATGTTATACATTCATTCATCTTCTCACAGGGCCTTAGACTCAATGCAGAGGCCTACATCAAGTGCCTTGAGAAGGTAGTGGATCAAGAGGGTGGATGTTAGAAGACACTATGTCTGACAACAGAATTCTGCACCATGCCACACAAGGGGAAGAACCCAGTCAGACAATTTCTGCAACCACATCATCTATTACATCTGGCCACATAACTCCTCAGACTGCAACCCTCTTAATTATTATGTGTGAGGTGCAATTAAGAGACCAGCAAAACTCTTTGTAGCACCAAAGATGAACTGAAGGCAAAGATTATGGCAGCATTCACCAACTTAAACAAGGAGACTGTCCAGAAGAGTTGCAGGAGATCTTGATGTTATCTGGAAGCTGTGGTTGAAGCCAATGGTGATTTTATTAAATAAATTTACTCTTTTTATTTCAAGATATTTTTGTGTAATTTTAGTAAATATAGTAGTTAAAATGAGATGTCAGTGTTATTTTCATTTTGCCTAATTTAGACAACAATTCCTCCATCACACAATGGGAACACAATGCATCCTTTGAATGAAGTTAAAATTTTATCATTCATGTATAATGTGCAAGCAATCTTATTTAAAAAGTGCATATAATATAATGTAAAGTAAGGTAACTCTGTATAATCATATTTTTTGTTTCTTCTCTATATTAAACATAAAAATGACATGCTATTCTTGATGTGACATAGACTTCCTCTCAGACTAAATCCAAAATAAGTATGGTCATTTCAATGATGAGTCATTAAAAAAAATTGCTGCTATCAACAAGTTATCATAAATAGTCTGGCCAATACAAGACTCATTTATAAGCCAATATATACATTTCCAAATGTGATTAAGATTTGAAGCACTGAACATTTCAAATAAACAAACTGGATTCATGGAAATTCCACAGGTGTTTATTCATTTTCTTTGCTCTTCTCACACTTTTGCCTTTATGATTCTCATTCTCTCCCTTATCACTTTTCATTCTTTATTGCTTGCCCATTTTTTTGTTTTTATCTAAATGCTATAAAAATATGGATTATTTTCATACATGAAAAAGAAGTCACAAATATTTTTCTATTGCATTATCTTTTAAATTTTATCTTTTTATCTACTCTACTTTTTATTTTACTCTACCTTTTGATAAATAATTTTAATGTATCACACATTTTATGCTTTTACTTTTATATGACTTTCAATCTTTCATTCATTGTCTCCTGTAAGATTTTCTTTTTCTCTCATTTTCATTCTATTCACCTCTCTATATGTATAATATATTTTTCCTTTCACCTGACTTTCTATTAATTTTTTTCTTTCTTACATTTTCTTCTTCACATTTTTTTTATTCCTCTATCTCATTTTTCTCAATTCCTTCAATTATTTTGTATTTTTTGGTCAAAAAGCATAACTAATTCCAGTGCAGCAGATATTACACTATGATCCAAGGTAGAAAAGTGCAATGGTTATGCATACAAACAAGTAGAATAATAAGAGGTAAATGGTTTGCAGTTTTAGCATATAAAGTCCTCAATGTAACAAGTTCACTTGTTCGTAGTGTATATTCTAAAACAAATTACCTGTATACAACTGTATTTAAGGTTGAAACAATTGTATATCTAATGGTCTGTCTGATTACGAGAACATGAAGAGAAAGTCAAAGTTTCCTAAACAAGATCATAAACAAACAAGGTCAATATGCCAAGATATGTTTGTTAAATAAATGGTAGAAGTAGTTGTAAGGATATAGTTTTAAAATTTTAAACCTTTTCACATAAAAGATTAACTTTTGATAAAACTGAAAAGTAAAATTTCATAGTATATTTCATAGTAAAAGAGTAATTTTTTCTTTTGTAAAACTCATCAACACAAAATTCTTTTATAATAAAATGTTAAATATATCTCTATTGTATGAGATAGGACTAAGAATTTGTCTTATCAATTTTATAAAAGCTATAAACAATAGGATTTTTATATGTTCAAAATCAATGTATAAGAGCATAATGTTACATGTCTGTGGATGCAGAAACTCATTGAAAAGTAGCCCCTTCTATGCAAAATGAGTATGCACCTTTTGAGATCAATAGATACTTTGTTACAATGTATGCCAATTTACTGAAACAACTACTGAATAACATCTCAATGAAATAATTGCTTAGAGTTGCTTCATGGAATACAGATTTCTCATTTATGGTGACATTAATCATCTGGTATGAAGAGTAACTTGCAGTAGACTCATTTTTGTGATAAGCGCTATTACTACTAACAAGAACTGCTATCACTAGGAAAGACTATAACTGCAAGTCCAGAGTTTAACTATTGCATGCTATTTTGAAGTACGGAAGATAAAAAATTCAACCTCAAACTAATAATGGTGTGAAAAGGTGAGAAACAATGTCAACCACATAATGGCCACCTTATATGTAGCTTTTGCCACTAATACTTTTGTGACATGTGAACAGTTCATAGCATATGACTTGTGTCTAAGAAGGTTTTTTTACATGTATTTGGCAGAGTAGGAAAAGTCATCAGTTCTGTTTTGTTAGAATGCTTGGCATGTGCCTTCATTTTGCAGGATTACAAGACCATGTCAAGCTGCTCCTTTATGCTTCTTCTTGCATATATGCCATGAGAATTGTTCAAATGTTGGCTGAGGCCAGGGTAATATTAAGGCAGCAGAAATAGCATCAGTTGTAGTAATTGTATAGCTGCTGCATAATATTGCAAAACCAGAAAAATATGTGCCAACACCAAAAACTATAGGTTTAATGAGATGAACTACATGGTGAATGATTGAGTCATCAAAGAAGAATCACTAAATGTTGATAATAGAGACTATGCAGAAATATTAGCTATTTTCAGTATCAAAACCTGAGCCACATGTTGCAGAATTACCAAGGAACTAAATTGGACAAAAAGACAACAACAGACTCTTTCCTCAAGCAAGATCTAAACACAGATCTTATTTCTAAATTTAAAATAAATTTCCAGAATATTGTAATGACCAAAGTATAATGTTTGAAAAGTTTTAGATTAGATTTCTAACCTGCCCATCAAATAAGAAAAAATATTTAAACAAAATTTTAAGGTTTATCTGAATTTTAATAATAAATTATATTGTTATTATTACACTGGATGATACAATTAGTAAGACAACATGAAGAAAGAAAGAAAAATATTCAATAATAAAAGAAGGCAGTAAATACAAACAAGATTTACAGTTAGTAGATTCTGTAGAAAAGCAAAACAGAAGCCAAGAACCAACTATTGCAGCAAAAAATATGAACATGAAAGCCAAAGATAAAGCTCTTGAACAGATGAAACAATGCTGGCAAGACAGACCTCTGCATGGTCAATATCCAGAACATGCCAATAAATCCAATGTTGATAAAGTTAATACTCATTGATGGTTACGTGCATCTGGATTAAAGTCTGAGACTGAAGGCTTTATTCTTGCAGTGCAAAACCAAAGTCTTTTCACTAGAAACTTTCAGGCAAATATTATACGTAATAATATAGATCCAAAAGGCAGGTTTTGTGATAAACACCAAGAAACAATAGACCATCTAATCTCAGGCTGTTCTGTACTTGCCCCAAATAAATATAAAAATCGCCATGATAGAGTGGGGTAATATTTACATTGGACAATGTGCAAACACTATGGAAAATATGTAAACAAACACTGGTATGAACATCACCCAGCACCGGTTACAGAAATAGAATATGTCACCATTCTATGGGATTACACCATCTACACAGACAGAAAAATTGAAGCAAATAGGCCAGACATTATTTTTCAAAATCAGAAAGAGAAAACTTGTCTATTAATTGATATGGCTAGCTCAGCGGATTGTAACATAGCAACCAAGGAATTTGAAAAACTGTCAAAATATAAAGACCTGGAAATTGAAATAGAAAAAATGTGGAAATTGAAAACAAGAGTTGTGCCAGTGATAGTAGGTGCACTTGGAATGATAAAAAATGGAACAAAACAACACATTGAAAGAATCCCTGGAAACCCCAGATATACAAAAAGAGATATACAAAAAATTGTCTTATTAAGTACAGCCCACACACTAAGGAAAACTTTGTCTATGTAACGCTAGGGGTGATAGGGAAGATAGAAAAAACATGAAATGGAGCCATAACAACACGCCACAACCTGCCTTAGGTCTTCCTGCAGACTTGGTTGGTAGTGCAACCATAGCAGAAATCGAAATATGATGAAAAATGACATGATAATAACAATAACAATAATAATGATAGATAGATAGATAGATAGATAGATAGATAGATAGATAGATAGATAATTTCACATACTGTGATTACATTAATACCTTTTTATCATAGGTATTTTAATTTTATTAGCAGCAAATAATATACTTGGTATATGGATGTGATAACTGTATTAGAAACAGAATCAGATATTGTTTTGCTACAAAAAATATCAATGACTGCAAATGTAATAATTTTAGCAAACTGCAAATAACAATTAGATAAACTATAACATTAAAAAAAATATATATCTTTTGAGTGTAAAAATATTTCAGACTGACTCACCGTTTTTAAAGTATATATTAAGAGTTCTTGTAATTTGTTAAAATGTGGTATTGTTTTAATGTTTTTATGCCACAAGAAAAACCAAATATTTACCCAGTTGATAAAAACCTAATTCTCATAAAATAATTTTACTTTAACTAAAAGCATGACCAGTTGAAATCATTTCCTCATATTATATTATCAGTGAGCTGATCTTAGGATTTTGAAATGATTTCCCAAACTCAACTTCAGAGAGTATAGTGTCATTTGTAAGTGCAATTATACACTGCCCAACTCAGGGACAAGTGCCTAGTAGATTAAAGTGTTGATTTGTTAATTTAGTGATATATTAATTGTGAGTTCAATCCCTGAGATGGGCAGTGTATACTTGGACTCAATGAAAACAGGGCAAGCAATAACTGAGCAGTATTAAAAAAAGAATTAAACAAAACATCTCTAGACATGAGCAGTGGAATGAGAACAATCTACTCATGTAAATAAAGGGTTCAGTTCAGAATTTCCTGTAGGTTACCTGGATTGATATACACGTGCTAAAGGCCAGAGGGTTCAATGGCCAAAATGTGATAACAATGAAAATGAGGACAAGAGTTCAAATGTAAACAATATAAATAATGATGACTCCTCATCACAGAAATTCAGATAGAAATCATTTTTTTTCTTTTAAATCTGTTCTTGGTCAAGCTGAAAAAGTGTTCAGTAGCTCCTTATAAGAGTAAATACTGAACAGTAGCTTCAAATAGAAGAAAGAGTTCAAAACAATATAAAAGGTTGTTAGTTGCATTATTTGAAAAAGAGCCAAGTCATTAAAATGGTTGATTAAATATCTGTCAATCAAATAAAAGATTTCCTTTAAAGTCTGATCAAAGATTTCTGACTTGGAAAGAGCCATTCCAGATATAAAGAAAGCACTTATTTATTCATATAAACAAAAGCTAATAGCAATTTGCTTGCACCACAATTACAAAGCAAATCCTTGAAATGATACTTTTAATTTTATGTCTGTGTGTGTCTCAAATATGTGTTTTTAGTGGAAAATTTACTTCCACTAACTTAAACAAAATAAATTCTATACTAGATAAAAATGTCAAAAATGAACAATTTATATTAGTTAGGTACCTACTATAAAAGGTAAATATATTATCAAACTATTTTTTAATATATCATCTTGAAAAGATCTTGCTAAGAATATTCTAATTATCCTCAACAAAAATAACTGGGTTAACATACATCAACCTAACAATTGATATTGCATATTTCAATACAAAATTAAATGCTTATATATCCTAAAATTTGTAACTATATCATTGTTTTTACCTTTAAAAAATGCAGATATTTTAGTTTTATAGGTTAACAAAATTTTCCTTGGAAGAAGAAAGTAATTTTGATCGTTGCAATACAGGGTTATACTGATAGGTGAATTATTACAAGTAGTTGATAGCAGGTTTAGTGATACAAATCCAGCTTTGGAAATACAAAGTAGAAAGCTTGTAATTTACTGTTTTTTTAAAATAAATACATCATGATAAAAATCAAACTAATTAAAACAATTCTTTATAAAGATAATATTTATTATATATATAAATATCAATTTTAGGGAAAAAAACTGACAAAGTGGAAAAAGATTTCATGTGATGTGTTTTGTCCATTAAGACTTTTTCTAAAAATGTTCTTGATATATAAAAATTTATATATCATTTTCCAATAAATACTAATAAAACTCACTTGGAAATTTGATTACACTTATAAGTAAACATCAAAATAAAACACATTCATATAATATAGATGGTCTAATTAATTAATCTGCCATACTAGGTTAAATATAAAGAGCACATCTATATTGTGTTTATCTTTCATTTTATATACTGATGTTTCAAAAGTCATGAGATAGGTACTTTGTACTGTATAGGATCACCTCTAGCCCTGAAAAATGCAACAACTTAACATAGCATTGTTGACAACTAGAGTCCTTGGCACCATGGAATCATGCCACACTTGATCTCTACCATCAACCTGAAGACACTGAAACTATGACTTTTCAGACTATACTAAACATTGCGTTCTACAGGGTTCATTAGTGAAGTCACAAGACCAGGTGAGATGATGCCTCCAGTGCCATAATTTTTAACTGGGACACCCTGGGGAGTTTTCTACTCTCATCTCCCATTGAAACTTAAGACCACAGAATTGACCTGCTGAATATACACCTGGTACCTCTTACATTGAATGTGAATCTAATTTGAGACAATGTCACTTATCTGTTATGACAATTAAAAGCCCACTGCACTTTCCATGGTAGGCAGTAATTCCATGTACACACATATGTAACACCAAAGATAAAGAATGTTAAGCATAATCCCTGAATTTCAGAAATGGAATGTCACCCAGTTTTGGTCTCTTCAAACTTCCATAATTCACATCACCTTGCCATGAACAGTGTAACCAATAGTTATACTAACGCAGCAGATGCTGGAGTATAATTGATATAGGTCTTGGTATTTTCATGACCTCAAAGTATAGTGAAGCCAATTACCATTACCTTTATATACTACAATCTCATGACTGGCATGTTAGTATATATTTACAAGGACACATGTTTATCTTAGAAGCAAAGATTTTGTTGAAAATAATTTTCTTGAGAAAAAAAATCTTTGATTTCATATTGAGATAAAAAAAAATGCAGTTAATAAAAGCTGCAATGTGCTCTGTCTTTAAATTTTAATATAGATAATTATATATGCTTATGTAGTAGTGTGTAGTGTTTTAATCTCACTGTTATCACCTTCTTTGGATACTTGTTTATATAGAGACTAAAGAATATATGGTAATTTATATAATTATCTATCAAATTTCTTTATTCACTTTTATTTGATTTTCATCTATGATTCTGAAATGTATACAGGATTGGGAAGGAAAACTTGCCAAATTGCTGTAACTTTTGAAACTCATTTATTATGCATAAATAGGCCTATTTCTCTCAAAGTAATTTCTTTGTCAAATTCTTTGAACTTTTCAGGAGAACCTCATAAGTTACTTTTATATAAATTGCAACTATATCCATCATAGTGTGAATGCATTTGGTCTATCATGTCATATAAATTAGGAACATAGTAAAATGAATTTCAAACAAATAAATGTATGCATATGTCAAAAATGGTCCTGTTCTAAAATATTAATCACAATAACTGCATTCTCTCAGCAATGACATTGTACTACAAATAAACAGTTGCATCAAGGCAGCTGCAGTTGAACAAACAGGTCATCCCTGCCTTTGAAAGTAATTGAATCCATTTCACAGAGAAATCGCATGTGATATCATGTGGGTTTTTATACGTCTACTGACATTTGCTACTCAGCCATTCCAGATAGAGTTGAAGCCACTTAACTATCTGAAAGGCTGGCCAGGTGAACAATTCTCATACATCTGAATCAACACAAAGTACATTGAAGAATGCAAAGAGAATATTCTCTACATTTGGTGTTTTATACAAATGTGCACCCGTGTTAAAGAGTGGAAAGAATCCTTCATAGTTTCTCCAAGACCAAATAGTCAACAGATGACAATTGTATCTTTTTAATTCCTTGATTAGTTTTTCATCAGGAAGTTATAACACATAAACATTCATTGATATTACCTGGATTAAAAAATATACTTCATTAAAAGCAAAAAACAAAAACAAAAACAAAACAAAGAAAATGAAGTAAAAATACATTTAGTCTTATCTGTAATTTATCTTTAAATAAAGTAGTGAAAAAAATTGAACAGAAATATGTTTCTTTCAATACTGTATAAACAACTCTTTCATTCAATATGGGGTAAATTCAATTTCAAAATATCCAAATACAGTGTGCAGCAGAAAAACATCCCACAGTTTAAACTGTCCCCTGTGGGGTGCTAGTGAATTTAGGCAAGTGGCAATGGTGCCTTCATCTAGATAATATTCTACCATTTTTAACAGATGCCATCAGATACCATCCTAGCTTGGATTGGTGCACATTCTGCATTTGTTGTTGAAACATTTCTTAAAACTGATGTGTCAGTAATTGCAACAAAGAGGGCTTTTCATGTTACATTGGAATGATGTTGTTCCAGATAGAAAATCAATACTGCTATCTCAGGGCCACAGGTTTAGTACTTAAAAGAAAACCACCTGGAAGACACTGAAGTATTCAAACTTCTGGGTGATGGAAAACTTTTAAAATCATTTACAATAGTTTATGGCAAATATAGATCACCATTTGGAGGATATCATATTTAAAATCAAATAAATAAAAACTGTAGCCATTTGTGAATAATAACAGTGAAATAATTGAATAGCAGTTAACTTGGCTGAAAAAATTGTCAAATTTTAAAATGTGAGAGGTATTTCTGCCACACCCTGCATGTTAATAAGTTTTCATGCAATATTTCAGAATAAATGGCCTACTTGTTTTTGCACTTTTTAAAACATTAATTTGTATAAATTACAATGGCTATTTCAAATACGATCCCAAAATGATTTGGGAGACATTTTATAAAATAAAAAATAAAGCTTATTTTCTAACCATCAAATAATGGTATTAGAAGCATTAAAACGGTCAAATAGTCCTTTCACTTACCTGATTAAATAAGCATTTAAAAATAAAGTAGCCAGCAATGCGATTAGTTTCAGCCTAAACACAACTTAACCAATTAATTATTCCAGAATCTGCTATCATCATGCAATCTTGATGTGATTTAAAAACAAAGGAAATGAAATACTAAATATCCTTAATGAACACAATAATCTTTAAATAAGTTTAAAGGGAAGCAAATTAAATGAAAACAATTTAGATGTCATAAAGTGTTTCTCGGGTTAGCTATAAATTTAGATTGTCCTGTTAATTGTTCCATAAATTCTACATAATTACATCTAGAAAATAATTAGCATTATCTATTGTCTATTTATAGGAATCAGTTAATAGCATAGATAAAAATTAGAAACTGTAATCATTTTCAGAAAAATGTTTTATATATTAAAAATATGTTATCAACAAGGATAATTTAACTAAAAAATTAAATGATTAATAATAAAATTATTAAAACTAGAAGTGAAATGTAATTAAGCAAAAATATGAAAAAAATTTTAAAGTCATAATAAACTTTTAATAAAAAAAACAAAAACAAAGTGTTCTTTGCTTAGATTCAAAGCTTATAAACAAAAGTAAAAGTTGTCAAAAAGTTTGATTTAATTAAAAATGAAAGGTAATCTTTAAGTTTCAATATTAACTTTATAAAATAACATAATTACCATTTTGTTTCATTATATTCTACCACCTTCATAATTTTTTCCCTAAGAACAATTTTATCATGCTCTGCAAAGAACTGCTCAAAAGTCATTTGCAGTCTTCTGGAGAAATGAATTTTTGTCATTAAAAGAATTCCCTAAAGACCACAATGAATGGTCAAAAAAGTGAAATTGTCAGATGAAAGAAAAAAAATGTCCCAGCCCAGCTATAACAATTTTTGGTCAGTCACCAAAGAAACACACAGTCTAGTGTTACCCTGATGAAAAAAAAATCTTTTATTAATTCTGGATGTTTTTGTCAATTGTCTTTACATTATTGCCTTTCATTGCTAGCCACATTATGTTTTATATAAATATATATATATATATATATATATATATATTAGATAGCATAAAAAATGTATTGCCATATTAAATGTACCCCTATATTACCCAAAGCATATTTAGTAAAGTTTAAGCATGTAATATTTAAAGCAATCTTTAGGCAAATTGCAAAACCTTACAAAAGCTTTTCTGTTTTCTGTTATAATTAGACTATAATAGAAAAAATTACTGCATATAAAAAATCAAACTAGCAGTAGAGTTGAACAAAATGCAAGAAATGCAGAAAACATCTAACATGTTTATAAGAATAAAGCAGAATATTACAGACATTTCGTTATGATCTTTTTACAATAAAGGCAATGATGATGATGGGTTTTTTGGTAAAAAGTGGATCTTATATCCTGTGAAATGTGATATTTATTGAAATATAAAAGTTTATTTGCTGAATTATAGTAAAAGCTGTCTATACAGTGAGAATGAATGCTGGTTTGTCTTACATATAAATAATCAGTAGCTATTGATAAGAAATGTTTCAAAAGCTATACTGTAAATATGAATCTTTAAAATGGATTGTAAGGCTTGATTTGATGGATAAAGAAATAACACTGGCAATTGCAAAAATAATCAGCATATATTCCCAAACTGTGAAGATGCCCACTGAAAATGCTCAACAATTCTAATGCCAGTCTGATACAGGCAAATTGAAGACTTTATTTCACCAAGAAATCAGTTATAAGAATTTGTTTTTTGTCATATTTTTCAGCACAGTGAAAGTGAAGAAGTGTCAAAACATGGCAGACTAATCACTATGATTTCTTTAAAAGACATTCATAAAGAAAACTAAATTAAATGACTAACTGAATGCATGAAGATCAATTTTTCAAACATTCATTTACTGTTAAATGTCATTCTACTCTCAATGGGTTAGAGTGATGCAACAAAAACTTGACAGTGACTGGCAGAAACTGCACCCATAAATTGAACCATCAACAAGGCAGAGGTGGTGTGATATTTTGTGGTAAGATGGTAGGTGGGGAAATGGTAGGTTCATGCTGAGTTTCAGATTGTGTTCAGATAACAACTCAGATATAAACTGATTGATTTTTTTTTTGAAACATGCAGAACCAAGATTCAAAAAGAATCCAAACACTTTCTAGAAAGAAGCCATTTGTTTGATGAAGTGACTAAAATGTTTGCTTAACCTTAAGCCAATTGAAAAATTTGTGGGACATTCTGAAGAGCAAGTTTGATATTGTCATCCAAAGATGAACTTTGGAATTCTATTTTGAATGCTGTATGGTTGAAGAAATACAGCAGCTTACAAAATCAATAGATATATGATTTCTAAAACTAGTTTCAAAATATGGAGCTTATATTTCATGATATTGCTGTAGTTATAACTTCATCATAATTACAATGACAATGTTTTCAAGTTTTTCTTCAAAATATTTATCCATGTAAACTTTGTACATATTCTATAATTAAAACTTTTAATTACAAGTATAACGTTTCTTGGAGTTAGAGTAACCTGGCTAATAATGCAGAACTGGGAAATTCAGTAAAATTCATAAAACTGTTGCCATATTGTAAGAGTGATATTTAGTCTACTAATTCATATATATTATGTGAAATATCCTTGACACTAATACTAGGAATATTTCTAGGAAACTCATTAGTTTTCTAAAATTAAATAAAAATTGAAAATGGCTAATAATGTGAGATATAATAAAGTTGATTTAATTGGAAGTAGTACTTGTTCAAATCAATTGTTAGCTTCTCCAGAAGCTGTTCATAATAAAGGACTTCTTCTCAATTCCAATATATACACAGCATCACCTTGTTTGAATGATGACTTACTTTAGAGTGTTGGTTTATTACTACAGTTAAGTAGTGAATCACACATGGAAATAATGTCTATCGTTTTTTTCCTCATCTAATTAATGGATCAACACATCAATGATCTCTCTCCCACCCCCCCCCTCTCTCTCTCTCTCTCTATATATATATATATATATACACTATAAGTTATATATACTTATATAACCAATCTGATGAAAAATATTTCAGTGATTGATTTGGATATTTTGAGTATGTTGGACATCTCCTGCATTGTGTAACATTGATCATTTTCAAGTAATGCTTTTATTTGATTGCTATCAGCTTAAATGGGTTTTCTTAACTGTGGAGCTATGTTCAGTGAAAAATCTCCAGCAGGAAACATCAGAAAATACTCTTGACATGTTTGAATATTCATAATATCTCCTACATAAACTATACAAATCTTTTTTCATATTTAAGTACATCAATAAACAAAAATATACCAACTTTGACAATTAAATAATAAAAGTATATTGATATGATAGCTATCACGATAAAATAAAAAGCAATCTTTTTAATGAAGTCAAGTTAATGCTCTTTGTAACATAACAATAATAAAAATATAACAAATACCAGATTCTTAAAATATATTGATCTTTAAACCAAGATCAGGCATTTACATTCAAATTTGATATTAAACTTTAGCTATAAAAATATATCCAAGCAATGAATAAAACAAAAGATCATTGTTCTACTGAAATTTATTTTTTTGATTCTGAAATGCAAACTTAGACATAGAATGTTGTTAATATTTTGCCCAAAGGTAATATTTTATATCAATTATTGAACCATATTAATCATATAAAAAACAAATTTTATCATATTTCACTGATGATTAACTTCAGATATTTCGACATATGTAGATATACAAAGATAAAAGTGCACCTCCATTTTAAAACTAGATCCTTTATTTAATGACATGTTCTAAATATCTTATAAAAATTGAAAATTGGTGAACTTGCTAAAAATGTAATTCTTTGAAGCATTAAATTTATTAAATCTTTGCAAAATGAATCCAATATTTTTTTAGAAATTTTCCATATTTCAAAATTTCAGACATATACAATAAGGTTTATGTCAGGAGACCAACTATTTCCTTATTTCTTTTACTGAATGACATTCACTCTCCATAAATGATTCTGTTTTATCTAAACAACAGTCAGTGAATATTGGAGAAGTCTTTTCTACAGAAAAGATACTTATTTTTCTAATTGATATTTTCTCCACATCATAAAAACTATTATTGAATTGTAATATATATTTTTTCCCATAATACAACTGAAAATTCATGGTATTTGATAGTAGAGTCCAGGTGCTTAAAAAATCCTATCTACTGCTTAAAAATCAGGTAAATGTGCTCCAACTCCAATGTATACTACTTTCTCCATTGATGTTAACTGGTTTTAAAAGTGATATATTCTAGCTAATCTGCTATAATAACTTTGTTATTCTTTGATTGATTTGGACACACTGTAATATATACCACCTTGCAAGAAGGACTTTTAAAAAGGTTTTCCTCTTATTGCATAGATACTTTTCTGAATGAAATTCAGTAAGTTTTATTTTTTTGTTATTTCTTCATTAATGAATTATCCAATCATGCAGTTCAAAGCTGAGAGTTAAATCTCCAAATTCAATGCTATTTGCTGCCAGTTCATTCTCACATTCAGAATGACCAATGATACAAACTCTTTGTAATCTGATAATTCCCTTTACTTTTAATGTAAGAAGCTTTATGAAACAACTGTATAGTTATTTCTCTTGTATTTTTATATTAAGTTTCATAATTTTAAATGAATATACCTTTATTGTTAAAGCTGAAGAAAATAATTGTGTCTATTTGCCCCTCTCTTTCTCTCTCTCATATATATATATATATATTCAGTTGGATTGATGTGATTTTATGACCTTGGGTTTCATGCTTCTGCAATCGTTAGGACAATCACAGAAACATGAAACCCAGAGTCACAAACTCACATCAATCCAACTGAATATGTTAGCTCTATCACTATATTGAGCACCTTCCAATAAGTAGCATGCATATATAATATGTAAATAATATATATATAACAAATTGCATATCTCTATATATATATATGTGAATAAAGATCGGTACCCACAGAAACCACAAATTGCTCTAAAAAGAAAGGACGTCATACTTATCCCAAAACCTGAGGAACCTTTCAGCCAATACTTTTTCAAAGGCTTCATTGGCAAAAATTATGAAGAGGGCTAAACGAAGACAATATCAATAGGGGAATTACTAACAGATTGTGAGTGAAACTTTTTCTTTTTTATCACTCTTGTGGAATCAAATTTACAAAATTTACAACCCCGCTCACATTTTAATGTATTTTTCATTAAAGTTTATTTTTAAACGTATTCCACTTTCTCCTTGTACTGTTAGTAATTCATATTTCAGTCTTTTGATTGGCCAATTTAATCAGGCTATAAGATCTTGGCATAGGGTCATCAATCTGAGAATTAGAAGAACCTTTCTCAGATCGTGTTTGTCTTGTAGTGTGGTTCCTTCCTTTATCCAGAGGAGATTGTCTAGAATTAAAAGCTCTGACATCTCCATCGAACACTCTTTAATCAAGTATGAGCTTAATAAATCATTTGACTGCTCAGTTAAAGTCTTGCGGTCCTTTCATTCAATTATGAATGATATTAAAGCAGAAATAGGTTTTTTTGACTTTTTTCGGTTCTCTCGATATTTAGTTAATCACAGACTAATTCTTGAAAAATCTGCTATCAAGAGAAATAATAAATACTTAGAATACTTGATTACTAGAAAGTACGGTCGTGTTTCTGGTGATTTACACCAACACATTTTCAATTTTTCCAGTATAAATCTCACTGGGGTTGAACTTTCTGTTCTCTCCCGTCGGTTGGATTTTTGTGTGCCACCTTCTCAGATCGACAAGGAACAAATTCTTTCTGAGTTCGAGTTATTATACTTGCAACTTATTCATCATGTTCCAAGTTCTACTGAAAAGTGTTCCACAGTTAAAGCTGGGTTGTTTGAGTTTGCCAATGAATTCGCTTTGTTAGATTGCAAGAAAGATATTTTGGACTGGCATAGTGTTCATTTTCATACACTTAAGTCCTTACGTTCCAGGGAAGACATTTATATAACTAAGCCAGACAAGGGATCTAGTGTTGTTATATTGAACAAGGAGGATTATTTATCAAAAATGTATAACATTTTGAATGATCCTTCCAAGTTTATTACTATAGGTTCTGCCAACAATTTTGACAACACCAGTAAGATTGAAGCCAAGCTTCAACGTTGGCTACTGTCTTTATACAAGAAAGGTTTAATTTCTAAAGACATCTACAGCAGGGTCAGGCCCACAGGCTCGCAGCACCCCAGGATGTATGGCCTTCCAAAGGTCCATAAGGAAGGAGTACCCCTTAGACCCATTCTTTCTATGGTGGGTTCTGTGCAGCATGAGTTGGCTAAGTGGTTGGCTGAGATTATCCAATCCCTATCCGATGCTCTTTCTTCCTATCATGTTCTCGACTCTTTCAGGTTTTCTAATTTTATTAGAAATTTAGATTTCTCTTCAAGAGATAAATTCATGGTCTCTTTCGACATAGTCAGTTTGTATACGAATGTTCCACTAAATGAAACTATTGATATCTGCGCTGACATGTTGTATAGAGGGAATTTTGGCCCAGTAACAATTCGTGAGGAGGTTTTCTTGGAATGTATACGTTTGGCCACTGAAGGAGTCCAATTTAGTTTTAATGATACCATGTTTGCACAGACAGACGGCTTTGCGATGGGTAGTCCTTTGGGTCCTGTCCTTGCTAATATAGGACATCATGAGCGTTTGTTGTTTGAAAAGGTTGATGAGCCATTAATATATCAACGTTATGTTGATGATACCTTTTCCTTATTTTATAACACTTCAGATGCTGAACATTTTTTAGTTCAGTTGAACTCCTTACATCCCTCTCTTCAGTTTACTATGGAGACAGAGAGGGATGGATGTCTTTCTTTTTTGGATGTCCTTGTTCAGCGATGGGATGATGTTTTCATGACATGTGTTTCGCAAACCAACCTTTACCGGTTTGTACACAAATTGAAATTCTTTTGTTCCTAAGTCCCGCAAAATCGGTCTTATAGAAATGTTGGTTCACTGTGCCCTCAATATTTGTTCCCCTATATGCTTGAGCAGTGAACTATTGCACTTGCAAAGTAACTTTGAGGCTAATGGGTACCCAACCAATGTGGTTAAACATGTTATTGATCACGAGATCAAATGGTTTAAGGAACCAAAAGTCGAAGAACTGAGTCGCTGTCCTTTATACTTAAAATTACCCTGGCTTGGTAGGAAATGTCTAACTGTTACTGACAAAGTTTCGGCATGTGTTTCGTCTTGTAATTATTCAGGACAGTTGCGTGTTGTTTTCCATACTAGATCTGTTTTACCATCCTTCGTCAAAGACAGGTTGTCCTGTTTTTGAAAAAGTTCAGTTGATTATAAATTTAAATGCTGTTGTGATGCGGCATACATAGGACGAACCAGTCTTAGGTTGGAGATGCGGGCCTCACAACACGTCCCTGCGAATATACATTCTGGCAGCCCTATCAGTACTATAAGAACAACCCAAGCTGTTCTGGATTCAGCGATCGGCCAACACTTGCTGGACAATCCTGCATGTGCATCCTCGTATGAGGACAGTTGGTTTTCTGTCTTGCACAGCGCTCACTCAACATATCATCTTCGGGTCCTAGAGGCTATTTGCCTGCAAATCTAGTGACAGAGCCTGTGAAGACAGAAAGAGCATTTCCTTTGCTCCTTGCAGTTACTGGAGAGTTTGTGAGTGAAACTTTTTCTTTTTTATCACTCTTGTGGAATCAAATTTACAACCCCGCTCACATTTTAATGTATTTTTCATTAAAGTTTATTTTTAAACGTATTCCACTTTCTCCTTGTACTGTTAGTAATTCCCCTATTGATATTGTCTTTGTTTAGCCCTCTTCATAATTATTGCCAACGAAGCTCTTGAAAAAGTGTTGGCTGAAAGGTTCCTCGGATTTTGGGATAAGTATAACATCCTTTCTTTTTAGACCAATATATATATGTATATATATATATATATATATATTTCATTTAAAAACAAGTTATTACTTGATCTAGGTTTCTACCATGTGGTGTCTTCAGGCAATTTACAATAACTGATTTTACTGTTTTTTTAAGAACGCTCATGTAATGAGGATTTTTTGAACATGCAATTTTAAAAATTAGAAGAAATTATAATATTTTCATCCATGGTTGTATGACTCTAAATGGTATTTTATGGTATGGTTACACTTAGTCATAATTTCTGTTCATTCATTCAGTAATTCATTTTGTTTTGGAATAACATAATAACTAACTTTTCTTCCTGGCACAGTCTACATATTTTGCGAGGATTGTAAGGCTTGGCTGTTTTCACTATAATCTATGTTATGTCTGGGTTTTTTCCATATTTTAATTTCAATTTACACATGTGGCTAGCCAATTTTGAACAGTTTTTTAAGTTTTCTATTTTAAATGGAGACCTGTAATTGAACCATCTGGTCTTAAAAGTATCTTTGGTTGATCTCAAATATGTTTTGTTTTGACCATTTAAGTCATGTACTTTTGCTTTGTAAATGACTTCTTTTGTATTACAAAGTCCTTGAAGTGGGCATTTATTTTTGTCCCTGCAGTTACTTTCCTTATTAATGATCTTGTTTTGTACAATGCTATTTAAATTTCTGACATTTTGTTTCTTTATAAAATTTTCTAAATTATTAGTACAGATATAACTCAGTTTGATTGTATTCCTATTGAAAATTTTCTTTCATTCTGAGCTTTTTGGAAAGTGTTTATCAGTCAGTTTAAAAAATATTTATTCTATTTTGGTTTTTACTCCTAAGTTAAATGGCGGCTTGAACCAGATAATGCTTTGTTGTTTATCATTGTTTTTTATTTGTCTGTTTGGTTGGGGATTGTATTCTAAAATGCTCTTATGGCCAGATTTACTTAGTGCATCTTTATTGTTTCTTTTCTTTTCATCAAATAGGTTGCGTAATAACTCATTTACAAACGCAAAATATTCAAAAGTTCTACAATATAATTTTTTTCAATACAACTGTGTACTGGTCTAATTTTATTATGACCAAAAACTAAGTAATTAAATAATCAATATATATATATATATATATATATATATATATATAGCCTTTAAGATTTGAAAAGGAAATCAGTTGACCAGCGGTCGAAAGTGAGGGAAAATTTACTTGCCCCAAAATCATTTTACTCAACTGACTCCATTTTCTTAATACTTGCTTTGTGTAAACATAGTGTGAATCACTGACAGAAAACAAAAAATGAAATTTTAATTAAAATTTCAAATGTGTTAGAAAGGATTTAAAAATCTTTTTAAAATAATAACAACAAAATCTGATCTTTCTTCTTAATAATAGCATAAACATTCTGATGATAAAACATTGTTTTTATTAAGTTTTAACATCATGATATACAGTTTGTTTTTTTTTTTGGCAATTGAGTGGAGGTACCTAAATTTGTGGTTTCTTTCTTCTATTTGACTACAACCTCCATTTCATAGATGTTAAAAAAATAACAAATCTGATTTTCTTAACGATTTTTTATAAAAGAATTACTTACTTGTATAATTTGTTTTTTTGGTGTGTGGTTGAAAGAACTATGCATATTTTTTTTCTTTCTTTCAAATGTTTGTTTTTACTTTTCATAAGCAGGGAGGAAATATAGATGTTGAGTCAAGGATAATACTTTTCCAAATGAGTTTCTAAAAATCTGTGAGCGTCTTTAATCTGGGCAACAGAGACATTTTGGCTCTGCTCTGAAAGTGGTAATTAAACAAATGTTTACACTGACCGGGATGATAAAAGTGAGACAGGAGCTTGTCAAGCTAAATTCCATTTGTCAGATCTTGCTTTGATAATTGAGGGATGTCATTGTCTTTTGTTTAACCACACATTTCGATGTAAATCAGGCATCATGCATAAGACTAAAGAGTTTAATAATGTCATTGTAGATCATTCTAAGTAACTTGTGAATCTTCAATGGCATACTTTTGGATTGTAAAAGGAATCAGATTTCCTTTTTCTATATTTGAAGAAACAGGTTTCATCATGAGATTTTTAATCAACTGCAGATGAGTAAAGCAATAAACTTTAATCGCCCAATAATGTTTCTAGTCAACTGGTCAATGAAAGGTGAATGATTCCCAAAACAGAAGAGATTTAACAAGCAAGTGTGAAAAAAAAAACAACAAACACACATACATATGAACTTTCTGACCTGCTCATCCACCGCTTATCTATAATACATGGTATTTTAGGCTGTCAGAAAGACAAACAGCTCTTGATATGTAAAGTCACAAGTTTAATTGCCTGAAGAGAGTCAACTTTGGACTCAAAACACATGTAGTGACACAAATACCATTATGGACACTTAATATATTATATAAAAATAACAAGTAATATTAATAATAACAATAAATCTACAATTTAAACAAAATATTCATAGCTTCTCACACTTTTTTCTTCTTTACCAATTTCTCTCATTGAAACAACCTCACTTTCTGTTTTTAATATATATATATATATATATATATATATATATATATATATATATATATATATAGGTTTGCCTATTGTATAGTTCACACTCCTCTCTGTTTTTTTATCCCTTGTTTAAAATTGGTTTTCTGGTTCCTTCTAAAGTTTTTTTATGCTCTTTCACTTCCAGCAACCTCTTGCATTAGTAGCATCATGATCTTTCTTGGGGTGAATTGATTAAAAAAAATGTAACACTAAATAAACAAATGTACTTTTTCATTATTCTGGAGTGTCTCCACAATAATTTAAAATATTAAGCTTTAAATTATCTGTGAAGATAAACAAATGATATTTAAAAGGTTAAATACATATAATAATTAACAGAAGTCTATTACAAATCACCTGAAATAAACAAAACAATACTGTAACATTAGAGCAATTCCTAAATATATAAAGATAGTCATATTTTCAGTATTATAGACATGAACATATACATAATTTTCCTGTATTTCTTTTTTTGCCTTTGGCATTTGAAACAAATGTAGAACTGGAAATTTCTAAGTTCTGTTCAATAATCAATGCACATTACAGCAGAAAGAATTGTCTAAATACTATATTTCTGTCCAGTAGAGAAAATATGATGCCTGATGTAGCTTGATGTTATTTGCTGAGACACAACAATAAAAATTACCTCTTGTTCTTTTCATTCAAAGCCAGAATTGATGAAAGGACATCATCCAGCAATATATTGGCCAAAGTAGGGATAAAAGTATATTCAATGTTATTTTAATTTTTTCATATTAATTGGTCAGTTTTTCCTTACTGATTGAAGAAAATTGATCACCTGCTTATTCTCTGCATTAAACAAATGAAAATAACATAGGTTCTGTTAAATTAAAATCATTATAGAAACTAAACATAAGAATCAATGTATGTGTCTGTGTGCTTCTTAACTGGTTTAGTAGGAATTAAATGTCACACTTTCTATAAAGCAATAATTAGCATTCTAGATTGCCAAGTGAGTTCCATCCTCATTGGTTGCTCCATGAACCATAACTTCTGCATAGGTCAGCTTATTCCAACAAATTAAATATTTATGAATAAAATCTTGTGTTTATTATCTCTGTATTGCACAGACTTCTACTTCAGGAAGATTAGACAACTTTTAAGAATAAAATCAAATCCATATTTTACTGTTAAATCAGCTGAAAAGAAATAAGATCTGGTGAAATATACACAAGTGCCATGTTTAATATAGACAACAAATAATTCCTACATAAATGATGGGTCAGTTAAAAACAACTTTCACTTCAACATAACATTCATTATGGTTGAATTATGTCAACTCACATATAAGCCATCTAAGGGAAGTGGAAGGTTAGAATACAGTTAAAAGCCAATCTAGTCCAACATTCTCTAAAGTATTTTATGACACAAGTGATTCTGCTTGAAAGGTGGAAAGGAAACAGCAAAAAGTAATTGTGTACACGTGTGTGCATCTCTGTGTGTGGTGAAAAATAAGGAAGAGAGAGAAAATGAAGAAGTGGAAAGAGAAAAAGAAAAGAATATTAGAAGAGGATGAAAGTGTTAAAAAGGGGGAGCAATGGATGGAGGAAGGAAGTACAGGAAGTAAAAGTATAGAAAGAGCTGCTAGTAAAGAAAAGGAAAGCGTTTGTCAAATGTGGAAAGTGAACAGTAAGAGGCTGTCAAATATAGAAAGGGAAAATTGTAAGTCAGGGGAAAAAATAAGCTAAGTGTATAAAATTGCAAAATATATAAGTTGCTGAGTGACAAATACACTGGCAGCCTATGGTAGTTCACCTGTCAAAGTATATTGGTCATGAGACATAATTTATTTGGGGGTGAGGATATAAGAGGGATAGGTAGATGAGAAGAGCATCAAAAATGTATTTTATTTATTTTCATTTATGCAAGAAGGTGCTAAAAAGTTTTCTGCCCAATCCATTTCCAAAAATATGATTTACGACCAAATATCATAATTCTTTTAAATCCGTTCTTAGTTTGGCTGAGAATTTTTCAGTAGACCGGTGTATGATCCTAATATGTGAGTGAGTTCATCTTTGCATATTTAAGATGCCCAGATTCATTTTAACCAAACCTTTATACATTACAAATTGCCTAAATTTCATACATGAGGTGGTTTTGAAAAAAAATTAGAAAATCAAGAGAATTTGATTAGAAATTATTTAGATATTGATTATAGTAATTATAAATTTCCCTAACTTAAATATAGAAGAAAAACAAGTGTAAAAAATAGTTAAGAGAGTTTGAAATAAAATATTTTAAACACAGTTTTTTTTTATGTTTAAAAATGATTCTTATCAAAATATGAGTGGTTATTTGAGATTTTACTAGTTTTTAGAGAAGTATTAAATTTAAAAAGAAATTTAAATAGTTTTAACTTCTAATACATACAAAACAAAATTTCAACTAGATTTTTCAACTGCATATTGTCAATAAAAATAAATTATATCAAAATATGCTAATTCAACTTTTGACTGTTGACAAAGAGCTCGGTGCACCTTTATTATTTTTAAAGCGGTTTTGATGAATCATTTTCTAGCATAGAGATTTTCACACGCTGTTATCTCTTTTCATTTGAATGTAATCCCCTGTTATGGGGAAACACACCTATTCCTCAGATAATGGACTCTCTCTCTCCTATATTAATAAGAGTTCATGGGAGTTCTTTAGACTTCTATCGGAGTTCAGTAGAACTACTAGGCAGTTGATATTAGTCGGCAGGTGAAGAGGCTTATCCCTTGTTTCCTGTTTAGGATGCGGTTTCCGGTTTTTCTCTTTTCTAATCTTCTCACTGTTTTTTCAATTGGAGTAGATAGACTAAGCTATCGCCCGGTTCACACTCCACCCACGTCTATTGAACAGGTGAAGAGGCTTATCCCTTGTTTCCTGTTTAGGATGCGGTTTCCGGTTTTTCTCTTTTCTAATCTTCTCACTGTTTTTTCAATTGGAGTAGATAGACTAAACTATCGCCCGGTTCACACTCCACCCACGTCTATTGAACAGGTGAAGAGGCTTATCCCTTGTTTCCTGTTTAGGATGCGGTTTCCGGTTTTTCTCTTTTCTAATCTTCTCACTCTTATGTAGCCCCCTGCACATCAGTGGCGTTACCGCCTTGCTTGGGGTGATATGATTAAAAAAAAAAAAAAAAAAAAAAAAAATAAGGTTATATTTCAAATAAATACTTGAAATATATGGTTACTCATTCCTGCATTTCTTAGAAAATGTCCACTTGAAATTCAAATACATTGTTTAAAAGCAATGGCTTTACTCAATGATTTCCATATGTACTCCACCAGCCTGTATCAAACTGAAAGCAGTCAGCTGTGTGGTTAAATAAATTTGAAAGGATTTTATTTTTTCAATTGTACATTTACCTGATATTAGACAAGTGATTCACAAGTGAACAGCTTACAGACATTTCATTTTTTGATAGTTAAATACATTTTACCAAGACTTTTTCATAGCAATATCTGCATTTGGTTGTCTTCAGAAAATATCATTTAAAGGTAAACACTTAAAAATGTCCCAATTCTTAAAACACGCACATAGAAAAAGGCAAAAAACAAAAACAAAAAAACCCACTAATATGAAGGCCATTTTCTCTCCAACTCTAACCAAAGTGCTCTAAGGTAAAAAATTGGACAAAATAATAAATTTTCTGTGTATATTCTAGATAACTGAAAGAAGTGGGTTTAGATGTTAGTCATCTGGTTTCGTGCTTAGATCTTATTTGAAATCTATATTAAATCTTCTAAGCATTATCTCTGTCTTTATTTGTACACAACATTAACAGTTCTCAAATAGGTGGAAAAAACCAAAATATTTTATTTTAGCTTGTTTTGTTGAAAGAGAAAATACAACATAGAAATATTAATATTTGAATGTGAAAATATAAGGCTTTCAATATAGGTAGAGGAGAAGCAAATTGATAACAGTCTTCAGAATATATATGGAATATTTTTCTGAAATTTTCATCTAATTTTATTTGATAGCATGATTAATCAACAAGCTTAATTTTATTAAATTAAGTCTGTTAATTAATTAAATATTAATTAAATGAATTGATTAATATCTATGTCAGTGAAAATACAATATTTACATAAGTTTATATATAAACTGCATTTAAATCTTTATAATGCAATGAATAAAAGTAGATACATTTTCCTTTATTGTTTTGCATTAAAATAGAAATGTTTTTGACATACAATTTTAGTAAAGAAACAACATAAATAATAATATTATCTAAAGCATTTAGATATACAATCCAGACGATTATACAATACCTAATTCCAACATAGTAAGAATGAGAACTAGACAAGATATTCCTAAACATGGGCAGTGAAATGAGAACAATCTGCCCCTATAGATTAAATAAAGGATTCAATTTGGAATTCCCTTGTAGGTTACCCAGATCAATATACATCTGACAAAGATCAGGGGGCAAAATGGCTAAAACATTGTGATAACAACAACAAAGATGAGGACAATAGTTTGAATGTAAAAAGGAAATTAATGATAACTCCTCATCCCAGAAATTCAGACAAATAATCTTAAATATTTCTAGGCATTTTCACTGGTAGTTTGAAAACAGACCAATTTATATATCTCCAAAAAGTTCCATTGCCTTTTCTATCAGCACTTTTTTATAAGTAACATGCTGACTGTAGAAAAAGCAAGAAATTTTATATTTGCAATGAAGTTGATATTGTACAGTGCAGAGAACAGTATGGTGAATGATAGAAACAAGAATGTTGTGTCCTTTAAATATATGTTTTTATAGAGAATATAACATTTTCAAGTAAAAGCCTCTCATGAAACATGTAGTAATCCATCAGTTGCCAAATGTTGTTGTCTATCCTTAATACAAAGAAGTCAAGTTTTCTATAAATAGAAACAAAGTGTCTACTATTCAAGAAAGAAGTTTAAAGAGCTTTGGTCTTTGACACACTTTATCTGTTACTAATTTCCATTTCTGGAAAAAGATGATGAAACAGTTGAAAATAGTATTTGTCTATATTTCTGAGAAGAGGTAGTATTTACATTATTCTGACTATTGTCCTCATCTTTGTTGTCATTTGTACAATGTTTTGGCTGTTGTATGCTTCGGCCTTCTTCAGGTGCTAGGAATTTTGAACTGAACCATTTATTACATTCACTGGGGTATATCATCCTCATTCCTTGTATAGTAATGCCTCGAGTGGAAGTCATGAGTTATCTCTCTCTAACCCTGCAAGTTACCACTTGTTCACCACTGCTGTAGCCTGGTATTGAACTCACAACACTTTGGGTCAAGTCACAGGAACTAACCAACATCTATATCCACTGGGCCATAAGGACACATGGCCCAATCAATTACTGCCAATGGTAACTGATCATGGTTATTTCAGCTTTACCCACCAAATATTATGAAAACTGCTGGTATATAAGACATCATTTAAAAAGTCAAATAAATAAATATCTGAAAAAATAGTGTTGAGAATATTCATGTTCTTAACAAATGTGGTATAATGCAGCTCAATATCAAAGTTGAAACTATAACCAACATCCTTTGTTGAGGAGTGTAAGATAAACAAAACATAAGTCTATCTAGTCTTGTGTAATTCCCAACATTCACTTCTGAATAGTACCTGTTTGTAAGACAATGAAACATCAGAGACAACACTGCAGCATATGTAGAATTATCCCTATGAATGAAGCAAGTGGTTCTCCGATTGACCAGGAGTTGGTTGCCATTCATAATATCAATAGTCAAAGAAGAATACAGAAAACAGAAGGAATATCAGTATTAGAAAAGAGTTATCATATTAATGAGAATAAGTATAACACTACAGTTGTTAGAAATTCAAAAGGAGAAGAATGAACCAAGTGAAAGACTACTTACATGATATGACATCAAAGAGAATAAGTTTCTTGTATTCAACTCATGCCAATCAACTTCAAAGTTGATAAAACCAGACTAATGAAAGTCATAAAGGAAGACTACTAACTTCAAGTACATCCTCACTGATGGCAAATATTTTCTAAAAACTTCCTCAAAAAAATAATGCCAATAGTGGAGGTTCTAATTCTTGCCAAGGATATAATAAAAATTAAAATACCACACCAGTAAAAATAACTTATTTGAATAAAGGAAACATTGTCAGAAATACTTTTGGAAGTGTAGAAATAATTTTTGTCTGATGATTCTATAGACTGTAGAGTTCCAGTAGATTTAGAACATTATCTTACCTCTCCAGTCATTAGTTACTTTGTATTCTGACATTATCACTTATTTGAGAAAAGTTCACATCATAGAAGTAACAATTCCTTTTGAAGAAAATGTTAACTGGATTCATGAATGTAACCTGAAAAAATATGAAAATTTATGAGAAGAATGCAGGAATTGGCTGAAAAAAAACTAACTTTTCTATTGAAATAGGATGTCAATGTTTATTGAAAACTTGAGTTCCGAATACCTGGATAAACTTTGAACATTTACATCAGAAAAGAGGAAATACATAAAGAGGTTACAAGATTGGGTTGAAGCAGAAGTATCTGCCATTCCTAAACTGATAGATAACCAAGGAAATTTGATGATATTGTGATGCATTGTTGAAGTCCCTTTAGTGGTAATGATGTTCAAGCCATTCCACCTGCCTGACCACAGTGTTATGAACATGAATATCTTATTGCACATGTGCTCTTTGTGAAATTATACTCTTTTAATTTGAGATATATAAAACTGTTATAGGTCATCAGAAATATATAAGCTCAAAAGAAAAACCAAATATTGTAAAGTTATTGTATGATGAAAACACAAGATTGAAAATATCAAAATAGTGAAAAAGATTATAAAACAATCAAAAAAGAAATTGAAAAGATTGGAATGTTACTAACAAGGCAAATGACTTTAAGAAAATAACACAGATATAAGAAATAAGCCATTAAAATAAATAAATAAAGTAGATTGATGAACAAAAAATATTTGAAGACATTGATTGTACAAATATAAACAGAGAGAAAAGATGTAGAATATTACAAAACATTGGTTAAACAAATGAAACCAACCAATCTACCAAATTTAAGTAAACATCACAAAGAGAAACATGTAAGTTAGTCAAAGAACTACATGAAAACCAATTTCTCAACATTAATTTTTAATGATGAATGGTAGAAATACATGGATCTGATGACTAGGCTAGAGGTTGAGTCCTTAATTGCATTGAAAAGCATAGAGATTTATAGTAGGGCTTGTGTTTATATCATCCTGATATGAGCAATTGAGCATTAAGTTTCAACTTATAATAGCAATTCTTATTAAAAATATTGATAACTTGTTTTGCTGGTGTTAGATTTTATTATGTGAAAAAAAAAACTAATCACCCAACATGACTTAGAAAAAAATGACTGGGAGGTGGATTAATATTTTGGGTTGATATTATGAACAGTAAAGTTTTAGCTTTTTCCAGGTTTGATGATCATGTCAAAATAAATAGAGAGAGTTATTGCAAATTATTGGATAAAATATTTCTGAGTGGTTCAGGTCACACCCACAAATTTTTAGTTAAAGAATATATTCATGAAAAACAATATTTCTTCACATTCTGCAAAGCTATCTTAATATAAATGCTCTCTCAGCTTTAACAGATATTAAATCAAATAGACAACGTATAGTTCATTATTACAAGAGAATAGAAAACAATCTGAGAGGTAATAAAAACTCATGCAAATAATGTGAAATTCAAAACTGGACAAAAGTTAACAAAATCAATGAGTCAAAGACTGTTCAGCATTGTAGAATATCAAGAATCTCATATTAACATATAATAATTTATTCAAAAACATAAAATATTGTGTTAACCACAAATACAAATTAGTTTTTTCACATAATAAAATCTAATACCTGCAAAAGAAGTTATTATCAATATTTTTAATAAGCTGAATAAATAATATTATAAGCTGAATCTTATATGTCCCATTGCTTATATAAGGATAATGTAAAAACAAATCCTTCTATAGATATTTATGCTTTTCAGTGTCATTTATAAGAGCAATTATATTATAGCAAAATTGAAAACATGGTTTCCCTAAGGAGTAAATGAAATTTATGCCAAACTAACCAACCAAAATATGTATATAAAAGGCTATCGTTTACATAAGTCCATAGAAGCACTCACTTGCAACAATGATATTAATTTAACTTGGCATAGACACAAGAATATTTAATATGGCTTTTTGTGGAAATTACAATGGTTTTATTGTTAGCCAGGTTAAATTTATGGAAATAGTCATCAAGAGACTTAAGCTTGAATTTCCCAGTCCAATGCTTTCAGGCATTATGATACTAGTTCATGCTATAATTAATATTTCAATATTATTTTCCCCAAAACTAAAACCCTGGAACTACTCAGCATCTTTTACTCTATTCAAAGTTAAAAAAAAAAAAACTGCCTATAAATTAATGATGATGCTGGAAATACTTACCAAAAACAAAGATAGCAACACTGATGATCTGGCTGTTTATATATATAATAACTGACCACTTGTATATGAGGATACTCGTCTACCAGGGCAGCTAGCTAATTGCCATTGTAGATGCCCACCTGTGGTTTATACTGCAACTATGCTGAGTGGACCTTAGTTACAGTTTCTGGGATAGAGCACATTATCTAGTCTGAATGAGGCCAGGATGCTCAAACCTTTGGTTATGATGATGTGTGACTTTGAGCTAGCACAACCATCAGCAACAAAGGAAGCCATCTACCCAGTTTCACTCACAAGGCTTGAGTCAAACCATGTTATGGTTTTCAGGCACTTTCCAAAGGGACTTTATACATATATATATATATATATATATATATATATATATATATATATATGATGATGTGATGATTAAATTGTTATCTAAATTATGCAAGAATGAAAATAACACTGACATTGCATTTGAAGATTTATAAAAATTATGCAAAATATTTTGAAATACTAAAAAGTAAATTTATTCAATAAAATTGGCTTCAACCATGGTCTCCAGACAAGCTTGGAATCTCCTGCAACTCTTCTGGATAGTCTCCTTGTTTAAGTTAGGGGATGCTTCCATAATCCTTGCATTCAGTTCATCTTTGGTATTACAAAGAGTTTTGTCAGTCTCTCACCCAACTGCACTCCACACATAATAATCAAGGGAGTTGTAGTTTGTGGAGTTAGATGGCCAGATGTAAGGGGTGATGTGGTCAGAGAAATTGTCTGGAAGCCATGACTGGGCTCTCCTGCTTGTGTAGCATGGTGCAGAGTCCTATTGCCAGATATAGGATGTTCCAGCAGCCACCATCTTGACCCAGGGCAGGACTAGCTTCTCAAAGCCCTTGATGTAGGCCTCTGTGTTGAGTCTGAGACCCAGTGAAAAAAGGAATAAATGCATAATGCTGCCATCTCTAGTGATCACTCTAAACACCTTCGTAATCACCATTAGATTCATTCAACTCTTTAAGAATCTTCTGCACTGTCCTGAAATTGACACCCAAATATTCTGAAATGTTTGTATTGGAGCTTCCAGCATAAAATTCACACAGTACAGCATAACATTTACAAATCTCTAATGGAATAAATTGCATTATGGTGCTCTTGGTGCTCAACTGACAGTGCTATACTGTGCAGTCAACAAGATCAAAAATAAACAACATGCATACATGAAATTAAAAATATAAAATGGCAACAATTTGCCAATTGCAACCTGAATATATATGCATTTGTGTGTGCGACAAGCACAATGTAAAACTTGGTAAATTGCAAACATTTTAGTAAGAAAAAAAAGCTTAAAAAAAAGAATAACCTCTTTAATTTCTCAATGTTTTTATTAAACATGGTTCCATGTTTTTCTGTTTAATAAACATATCAAAAACACTAGCCCAGTTCACTTAATGTTTTATTGATATTATCAACTTGTACTGTTTCTTTTTGCCTCCCAAACAGAAAGTAGTTTACCCAGAAAACATATTTTGACTGGTTGATAAAAAATAGAATTTCAAGCTAAAATGTATATAACAATCAGAATGTTTGCTCATGAGCAAAAGATTCCCAAAGATAAATTAGCAACAAAAAATACTAGTTTTCAATCATATTCTTTGATTGTCCACTCATGATTAATTAGATAACCAAAGAATGCAATTGAAAATTAGTAATTGCCTACCTGGACTATCTGAGAAAAAGGCATTACAACACACTATGAATAGTGCAGTTACTGACAATGGCTTCTTTATAATTGTAACCCAATGAATATTTGATTACAATTGTTTTTGGTAATATGAAAAGTAGGAGTGTCTCAAATCACATTCATATTCAAATACAAGAAGTGATAAACATAACCAACAGATCAGTTCAGCTTGCATTGTATTTGTGATCAGAAGGACCTTCTCTTCAAGGCACCACTGTTAACACCAAGACACTAGACACAATACTTAATCTGAATTTGTGACTTCACTAACTGGATCTAGGTGGTATAGTATAATTAGTCATTTTTCTAGTTGTTCAGGTTGATGGTAGAAGTTGGATGTGAAGATATTGACCCCAGTTTTCAATAAGGTAAAGAGATGGCTGGTGGTAATTCCATAATGGTGTAGTGTGTATTCATGTCACATGGATTGAGTCTAGACTGGTGACTACTATGATGCACTGCTTCATGGCCATTTGTACCCATTCATGAACTCCATGTATCTCAAATAATCATGGGCTAAAATTCCAACAGGATAATACACAATGTTTTCAAACCCAAGTTAACCAGAATTGGCCTGAGAATTATTCTGAACATTTCTAACAAGTGATTACATTTGCCTGATTTGAGCCAAATATGTGCATTTACGGAACATGGAGAGGTCTACTTGCATGCAAGACCATGCACCTATAAATATCAGAAAGCAGTGAGTAGCTATCAAGACAGTATAGTTTAACATCTCTCCAGAACTCTTCCAACCACTTGTGGAACCAATATTATGTTGAGTTTCTGTACTTAATTAGACAAATAGGTATATGTGGATATGTAGAAAATATGCTTTAACTTGTCCTTTGCATTAAAAATCTATGAACTTAAATGTATTCATCAAGAACAGAAAATTTTTCAAGATTCTAAAAATTCCTTTGTTCATATTTATATCTACTTGACTTATTATGCATGGTACCAAGTTTGTCTTAAGCAAAATATAGTTTCCAACACAACCAGCTTAATAAAATTAGTCAACTGATATTATGAGGATTTTCAGGCTATGCTTATATTTGTCTGATAATATACCATGTGAATTAATATAATAACTGTCATATTTTAAAAATACTTTGTCAAAATTATGAGATTTTGTTTGATGTTAACACTGATGTTATGAAAGTAATAAGTAAACATTTTTGATAAATTAAGTATATTTGGTATTTTAAGAAACATAAAAATGTGACTTAGATACAAAATAGAATTTTTTATAGTTCATAAAATAGGTACTTTAAATGATCAAATATGGCAAAATTGGTTTACAAAGCATCATGCTTGTAATTTTTTACTAAATGATGTTCTCAAGATCAGATTGACCAATTGTGATTAATAGCTAGACTGACCATAGATCCCAATTTGGCCAAAATTGTCCTGGCTTGTTCTAGTGATATAAACTATCAGTGTTGGGGAGGTGGGTATAGACCTTGAACCTAGGATGTGTGAATCATGAAAATATTTTATTTTATAAGAAAATTAAATCTATAATAACAATTGAAAAATGTCCTATTTGAGGCCTGGGAATTATGCTGAGTCTCTTGAAGGTAATCAAATCAAGACATCATTTGAGAATAAGCAATGATATATAATGCAAAAAATGTTAGCTAACAAACTCAAATCAAGGCCTGAAAATCATTTACTTCTGCTTAGTTATGTTATAAAGTAAGTGAAATAATCTCTTTCATAGAACACAAGGCATATATAGAGAAAACATTCATAAATTAATATTATATATCACTTGGTTTATATAATTAGCACATTTCATTTTAATGAATGCACATCTTTTTGAGACATCAATTTTGAATTTTATTGCAATGAATGATAAGATATATAATTTTTCAATTTTTATGGGATAGCAGATATTTTTATATAAAATTAGATAAAGAATCAAAATCAAAATCTATTATTTAGGAAATGCAATTGAACAAATAATCTAGAGATTAAGTGGATTTATTAATCAATATTACAGATTCTCAATAACAACAGCTTTTGTCTAATGTGATAACATTTACTTTGTAAAGATAAACTTTGCTTGAACATTTTTTTATGATTGTGTTTAAGGAAGCTATGTTTAAAAATAAAATATGAATGCAACAAAAATTAATCAGTAATTTACGAGGCAAAAAATAAAGATTTCTGAAGAAATTTAAAATACCCAACAATTGTTTTAAAATTAATTGTTAAAAATAAAAAGGAAAATAACTCTATATTGGATTGTTAAAATTACTGAATGAATGAAACACAAGTTGTATTGATTGAGGTTTTTAAATAAATTGATGAGCATAAATTTTTAAAAACAAATAGTAAATAAAACATTTTGAAACATCTATTCACAAACAGAATGGATTAAGTTTTACAAAGAAAAGTCTATATAACATGTAATTACTATATAACTGAATACATGTTGTATATGATTCATTTATCAATAAGAATGGAGAAGAAACTAGAAGACCAAGATATATGCAATCTCATTCTTAAGACTGAGTTAATTGATTCCTGAATCGCAAACTGACCTTGGAAAAAGAAAATTGTTTGTAAACATGAAGAATTATATTTCTCTTCAGTAGTTGAACTTGTAAAACTTCCAAGAGAGTAAACATATATACTAGCAGTGCTATTTTCATTTTCACGTTGGTAAATTGTATAGTTCTGAGTCTTGGATAAGATTTAATACTTGTCAGTTTTGCTCAGGGATACTGAAAGTTTTTACAAAATGATTTTAAACTGAACTGAGATTACAAGAAAATACTTTTGAAAATGGTTGTGTTATGAGTATTATATAGGTGTTGATATTTTTAGAAAGTAGTACCTATAATTTAAGTTTGGCTGTAGTGAGAGAAAAATGATTGGAGGTTTTAAAAGCTTGAAGCTTAATCTGGGTTACAAAATTAATGTCCATCTCAAAACATTTACAATCTCATGGTATAATTATCTGTATTGTGTCAAACTGACAAATTGTATGGTTCACAGGGAATTGAATGAATATTTTATCTTCTACCACAATGAAATGTAAATTTTAGAAAGAAAAAAAGGTTTAGAAATATGTGAATATTGTATAAATACTGGTTTTTCTCTGGCGATAGCCAATTATCAGTAGTAGAATCCAGTATATAAAAGATAAGAAATTTACCAAAAAACATTTTAATTTAATCAAAAAAGCTTAAACTATGATTTTGGTAACTATAGATAGAAAATCTGTTTGATTTTAAATAATTATTGTTTTGGCATTGCTTCTTTGTCAGTTCAAAAGTTTTTTGCTATATCAGTATCATATTAACCTGCTGGCTAAATTTTTAATGTTCAGCATTTTTCTGTTTGCTATTACAATACGTCAATCTGAAATTTTCCCTGCATTCATAATAATTTGAAAACTCTTTATCTTAACTGGTTGTGAAAAAAAAGTCTGCCCTGTGTACCAAATACAACAGGTACATATCATTGAATATTGTATGGTAAAGATATAAAATAAAAGTACAAATATTTCAGTATCAGAACATCAATACTTGGTTACAATCTCACTCTTTTATAAAAACAAATCTTATGTGTAGCATCTCTCTTTTTTTTTCTTTTTTTTTTTACACTAAATTCTTTCATAAATCTTTCATCTCCAAGCTTAATTACTTCTAAATGATACTACTTGAAATCACATGATGTCTCTCTTTTTCTCAGTCTCTTCTTCCCTGCATTTTTATTTGGTTTATCAAAGTGTTCAGGATTACAAACAACAAATGATAAAAAGTGTCTAACTGCTATCCAAGTGAAAATAAACATATTTATCATAACAGACTTGGAGGAAGAAGCTCAATATTTCCAATGAGTAAATCATTAATATCATATAACCAGTAAAGTTGTCTATATGAAAATCATGGTCAGAAAAATGTTGAAAAAGAAAAATATTCAATATATAATAACTACTTAGTTCTGTAGAGAACTTTGCATGTGGTGATAATTCCAAATAATTAGTCACTGGAATTTTAAAACTTGCAAGAACTATATATATATATATATATATATATATATATATATATATTGATTGATTGTTTAATACTTAGTTTTTGGTCCTAATAGGGTTAGACCAGTACACATTTGTATTAAAGTGTTCTATACAATTAAATTGTAGAACTTTTGAATATTTTTCATTTTTAAACAAGTTATTTTGCTACCTTGTTTTCTACCATGAGTGGTGTCTTCAGGCGATTTTTAATAACTAAAAAAATTATTAAAAAGTTATTACAAATCGCCTGAAGACACCACTCATGGTAGAAACCAAAGTAGCAAAATAACTCATTTAGAAATTATATATATATATATATATATATATATATATATATATATATATATATATATATGAACAAATGTTTATACAAAATTTGTATACTATTTTAAAAACAAGGAATTTATTAATAGTCTAAAAGGCAACATCTCATCAGGAGAAAATTCATTGGAAAATGAATTAAATGAAAAGAATGATGAAAATGAAGAGTAAAAAAGAGGGAAATATGATAAAACAAATATACATATAAATAACGCAAATAAGTAAATAATACTTATAATGAGGGGAGGGGAATTCATGTGTAAATAATTTGTGAGAAGAATTAGTCTTATTAAAACTTTGGTGCATGGGACACTCAAAATTTGTTCTCCTACTAGACTGGACTCTGAATTGGAGAATATCAGAAGGATTTTCCTGTGTAATGGCTATCCAGAAGCCCTTATTAATTATATTATTAATAAGAAGACTATGGAATTTCATTCTCCTAAAGTCCAGGGGCCTTCTAAGTGTTTATTTAAAGATTCCTTGGATTGGGGATAAGGGCCAAAGTTTAGTTAAGCAGATCAAAAGTTGGTTTTTGGTTGTTTTCCATCTGTTGCTCTGCATTGTATTTTTCAGACTAGGTTTGCGTTTTTGTTGTTTTGTAAAAATGATTTGTCCTACATCAAATTAAGTAATTTGGTATATGAATTTAATTGCCAGTGTGCTGCTGGTTATGTGGGGTGTACAACCTTACATTTGGAAACAAAAGTTAATCAGCATGTGCCTTCTAAAATACAACTTGGCAAAATAGGTAATGTGTTGCCTTCCCTCTACAAATATGGAATTGGCTATCACTCAACATCTAGTAGAGAATATAGCCTGTGCAAGTCATATAAAAAAAAGTGGTTCAAAATTATACATAGGTCTGGTTCAAATAAACATTTAAAGATTTTGGAATCAGTCTTATATCATTACTTTGTGTAATGATATTACTCCATGTTTGAAAGCCATCATCAACACCGAGGTGGTTCAACATCTCACAGCCCACAGACTCTTCTCTGACAAACAGTATGGTTTCCACTTCACCAGGTCTACTGCTGATATGCTCACAACCATCACTGAGTATATACACCAGGCTCTCGACAAGAACGGTGAAGCCTGAACTGTTGCCCTAGATATCTCCAAAGGGTTTGACAGAGTCTGGCATGCTGGCCTTCTACGCAAGCTGCGAGGCTATGGTATAACTGGACAATTGTTTGACCTTATCCAGTCATTTCTTTCAAATCACACAATGAAGACAGTATTGAATAGACATGCATCCCAATATTATCATACGAATGAGGGTGTCCCTCAAGGCTCTATTCTAGGTCCTATGCTTTTCCTTATCTGCATTAACGATCTCCCCGATGTAATAAGATCCCAAGAAGGCATATATGCTGACAACACTACAGTTTACTCTCTCCTCAATCAAAAATCTGCCAAAGCCAACAAAGCAATCCTTGCAGCTGAACTTGGAAAGGACCTCCAATCCATGTCAGACTGGAATAAGAAATGGTTCATGAATTTTAATGCTTCCAAAATAAAGCTGCTATCTATTAACCATCACAGACAATCGCTCCTACCCACCATTAGCATGGATCAGGCTAGTCTCTCTAAAAGCAAAACACTGTGCCTACTTGGGTAAATTCTCACAAAAAACCTCAAGTGGAATGACATTATAGAATCCATAGCTAAACCAGAAGCTAAGAAAGTCAGTTTTCTGTGTAGGGTCAGGAAGTTTTTTCTGTCTGAAACAATCCTGCACATATATAAATCTACCATCCACACACGCACTGAATACTTCTGCCATATCTGGTCGGGTACTCCTGCTATCCACCTAGGGGTCCTTGACAAAATCCAACAGAGAATCTGTAATATAATTGATCCTGACTTGGCAGCTCAGATACAGTCACTTTCTTACTCACGCAATGTGGCTTCCCTGTGTCTCTTCTACAAATATTTTCATGGATTCTGCTCCAATGTCCCCTATATATGAATTTACTTGAGCCACAAGATTAGTAACTAGGTCCCATTCTTTTACAGTGAAACCAATAAAATTTTTTTTCAATGTTTACATAATTCTGTTAATTAATTTCTATGAGTCAGCAGCACTTTATTTTTAGGGGGCCTTATAATCTGCAGCTTTTCATTCAGGCACAAAGGGCAGATGTCATATAATGATTTATAGATTCTTGTTTTTTCCAGAATTTACCATTTTACTTTGGGGAGGGGTTACTCATTTAAATAACTACCACTTCTTAATTTTCTAAATAACCAGGAATTCATTTTATATTTTCTAAATAAATAATTTTCACCATTTATTTTAAAATATCACCTGAAGAAAAACAGTATTGTTCTGAAACATCAAAATTTTTGTGTAGTGATATAATGCTTTTATAACCCATTATAATAACAAAATTACAATATTAAGCTCTAATTTGTATAGAGTATATATATATTTAACTTTGCACTCAATTTTCTTCAAAATTCTAATGGTCAACACAGAAGACATATTCCCTTTATTATCAATAATCCCAACCAACCTCACACTAACAAGGAACCAAATATAGATAGTGAAGATTTCCATTCTTCTTCATTCCTCCTGAAGAGACATTGGAGACCCAATGTCGAAACAACCATATGATTGTAGAGGACACATATAAAAAACATTATGTACATGTTCTAAAATATAATTTATAATAAATATATATATAACAAACATCAATATTTCAGTTTTCAGTTTATTAAATGTAAATGCTCTTACCTTGTATATTTCCAAATTAGTAGTTTGCAAAATTATAGCACTTGTTAACTCTGCTAAGTAATATTTTTTATTCATTTTTGTAAAAATTTTGCAGATACACACACTAGAATATTTCAAGAATTTGTTAGTTTCTTTTTATTTTAGTGTTTAACATCTTGAAATTGGAATGAAAAGTTTCCCTGGAGAGAACTAAATCAATTCAGTGTCAAATGTCCAAACTATTCTAACCATAGGAAATTCAAGTAATAAATATATATATATTTTTTAACTATCAGCAACTGTTGAACTTAATATAGGGAAATGTTGCTTTAAAAGTAACTTGGAAATCACTTCTTACAAAATTTGTCCCTACTCTAATTGAATTATTCCAATTGTGTCTTTATCCTATAGCTTTGTATAGGAGTACTGAAAAGTTCTTGTCACTAAAAGAAAGTCTGATATTTGATTATTTGGGGAGATTCTGAGAACTGGGTCCGGCCAATGACTTTTCAGCATCCATTTGTAAGTAGAAATAGTTATTGCTTTTTGAATGCTTGTCAGATATTTTTATTATATACTATATTGTAAATATAGTTTCCTGCATTAATATAATTTTCTCAAATAAACAGAAATGAAAAAGCAGGAAATACAGTGTAAAATTATAACAGTTAAAATTACTTTATGTGTGACTGATTGCAACCAAATGATGAAAAAAAGGCATAAATATAAACATTGTGAGCAAAGAAAAATGTTTAACATTAAGGAACAGCATTCGGGAAGATAAAAAAAACTAAACTAGCAATGGAAAATAGCTATCATCATAAATATGGACAAATGTACATTTTTTAAAGTGAATTTACTTAAAGCAAGGCAGTAAAGCCACTAAGACTGGTGTGTAAAAGAATTAGAAAACAGAAAACATTTTGAAGGAGTGGGAATAACAGAATACACAAGTTCTTATGAAATTATACAAGCTTGCTTATTTCTTAATCATAAAAGTGTGTATCAACTCTAATTTTTATGATTCCAAATATAATTCTATTACAGACACAAAAAGAACACATGCTGTTTGTACATTTTAGTTTATAATTGATATGATCCAGCAACTTAATTTCTGATCAATGAAACTCTTCTCTCAAGTTGAAATAGGAATAACAAATAAACAACCACATGTAAATACAAATATCTGATTATAAGTAAGCATAAGGAGAAAACTATATAAACCTACGAAAAAATGTGCAAAGGATAAGCATTTAAAAAAAAAAACAAACCACATTGTTGTCCTTATTTCTTTATCTTGATGAATCTATCCAAAGAAAAATGTGCGGATGCAAAGAAATGAGCTGCAAAGTCATTGATTATCTTGTTTATCTTGCTGAGAGTAGAGTCTTTATATTTGTGTTTATATTGTATTGAAGCTGGTGACGTTTTCTGTAAAGCTTATCACGTGGCATACATCAACAACACAAGTGATCATTAATACATTTGCCAATAATAAAAGATTAACTGATAGGAAGAAGGTTTACATTGTCAATAAGTTGCATTGTCAATGATTTTGCTTCATCACTAGTATATCAAATTCTTGAAAGGGGGAAAACTTTTTTTCATATTTTGTTTTAATCACCTTTAGAGAAAATGTATTAGTGTTAACTTTTTCACAGAGTTTAAAAGAAAATTAATTCTCTATAAAAAAAAAGAACATTCTTTCAAATTTTGTGACTGATTTAAAGCAAGTTTTGTATATATTACACACATTTTTCTCACTTTTTAAATAGCAAATTTTAAAACCAATTACATTACTTTTTAGGAAAATACAGCTACAGCATCTACATCTGAACCATTAGCTTGTAAATGTATAAAATACATCAATAAAAAATCAAATAACTTATGGTAGTCTTACCACATTAGAATGTGGTTTATTTATTCCTTAATTATTCCTTAAGTAGTCTTACCACATTAGAATGTAGTTTAATTATTCTTTGAGTTAATTTTTCCTTAATTAAAACATAATTATGAATCTAATGTCTTAAAATATTTAACAATTTGTAAAAATTATGGAATTAAAAATTAGCACATATCCTGAAAACTATAATTTTAATTCTCTTTAATTTGTGAATAATTCTCACAGATAAAAAAAATTTAAAATTATAGTTTTTACTTTTACAATTGTTACTAGTTTTAAACAACTTCAATCCACTGTATCTGATAATGGTTGGAAAACTGTTCAAAATTATTTTTGCCTTCACAAAATGTAGTGTCAGGTTAATGAGATGTACTCATAAAACTTTATATTTAAGATATTATATAAAATTTTGTCTCTTGTTTTTAAATTCATTTTGTTAAAAACTATTATTGAATAACGAGCTGCAATTTTACCTTTTATTACATAATTACATTTGTAAAATTAGATGTTTTTATTTGAAATGTCAAATTGCTTTTATTAATTCATCATATTCTCTTCACAGATATGCTTAAAGTTATTTTGTACATATATTATTGAGTAAAGTGAGCAATGTTTTTCACTTTGATGTTGGGCAAAAACATAAAAGATCTAAAATTAAAATCACTCTCTTGCTGATTCTCACTTTTCTATTTGTTATTCTGATAAACTAAAAGAGTTTGAGAAAAACAAGATCAGCCAACAAAAGTCATAAAAATTCTAATGTCTTTTTAACATGGGGATCATTTTCGTTGTTGTTCACATAATCTAATTATATACAATAGAAATAACTATTTACACTATTTCTCTCTTGAAACAGTTTCACTATACTTAGATAACACTTAAAATTTTTTCAATAATAATTGATAAAAACTTGTGCATGAATAATATTCAGTCAATAATAGTCACATGTACCAAAAATATAAGAAAAAAAGTCTACCTTAGAATTAACAAATAACAAACAAATATTGAAAAAAATTAAAACTAAAAGTACATTTTTACATCTCCTATCTACTACATAAAAAAATTAAGGACTTTTAAAATAATAGGTTTTGAGCTAACCATCAGTTCTGTTAAGTATGCATTAATTCTTTGATACAATATCATTACTTTATTTTTCCTTGATCATTTTATTTTAGAAGCATGATATAATTTCGTATTTTTAGTTTGGAGGCATATCTCACTGATTAGCACTTAACAATACAGGAAATTCAAGCAACAAACGAAAAGAACAATGAAACATTTTGCAACTCTTTCATGAATAGATTTTTAAGTTAATTATTTAAACTGTATTTTTATCACTTGATGTCAATTTAATTAATCTAATTAAAAGGTTCTTGAAGAGTTACAAAGCAGGTTTTAATATTAAGTCAGAAAACTCAAGGTCAGTTTATCAGAAACAATTGTTTAGATTCTTTCTCTTATCCTTAAATATAAAAGGCAAAATATTCTACAAAGAAATATTTTCCAAAAGGATAAGTTCATTCAAAATACACCAATAAAATAGAGTACAAACTAGATTTTCAAAGATTATTAAATTATAAATATTTTATTTATTACAAATTTCTAATGTTTACATATTTTAACTCAGAAAAAAAACACTAAGCATGTAATGATAGACCCTTAAAAGTGAGTGTTAGTCTGTACAAACATACAAACAGTTTTATCTTAATTCAATCATTATATATGATTAATCATAATTTATAAAATTGTATAGCAGTTTAAAAAAATCATATATGTGTTCATATATGATAATGTTATTTAAAAAAAAAGACCAACATACGTATAGAAATATATATATATATTTCTATTAGTACAAAATAAGGTATTTTTGAACCAACTAAAAAGGAATCTATGAGTAGGACATTGGATTCAAGAATGAATCTTCAATATATTTGTTATTTACAGAAGTATCAATAACAATCAACATTTTTGGAACTATTAATTACCACACATCACTTACGCACTGAGGTCACATACTCAGACTTTTTTAATGTACAGCCATCAATCATATTGAATATTATTTTTTCCAACTGTTTACAAAGAAGCAACAGTTATTAAGCTTCCAAGTCAAACAGTCGAGAAAATCATTTAACAGCAGATTGTAGTGGATTTAATACCATATTCTACTGTCTACAATGTATGGATTCTTCTGTGCTAAGAATATTTTGATGTAATACTCTTGTCAGTTCCATCATCATCATCTCCTGTACACACACACACACACACACACACACACACACACACTTATATAAATTATAAACTTTAACAGCAAAGATAGAAGAAACAGTAGTATAATTTAGAACTTATTAGAGGAAGGTTAACAGGTATTTGTGCTTGTCCAGGTGAAAACTAAAAATAGGGAAGGTGAAGATATTCGGATTCCAAGAAATATTTCATCCTAATATAATTTTTATTGTTGTTGGGAATATCTGGTATTACTATAAGAGACAGGACTGTCTAATCCGATACTAAAGAGCATACTAAACAATGCAAATATGTTAGTTGACATTTTTGTAATCTAAGTGGGCAATCTTCAAAAAGTTAGGTTACATATGACCTATATAAATCAGACAGAAGTAGATATTTTATGAAAGCTATCTTTAAATGAGTATCGGCCATATTGTTCCGATTAGCAGCAATTTAAAATTTGCTTGGATAAAGTGCTGTTTTCTTGAATGAAGAGTATTGCTTCCATCAATAAAATATCTCAATAATAGTAGTAAAACTATTATCATAACACTAATTCACTACTAATGGGCAATTCAATGAGTAGCTGAGTAAACCAGCTACAACCTAAGACTAAGCATAACATTTGTAAAACTTCAAACATTATATATAATAACAATGTGGTGCTAATTCTAAATTTCTAGATTATTACAATCTTCAACTACTGAAGTAAACAGCCCAGAATCAGAATGAAAAAGTTGCTTATAATGAGATTTAAACTTACATCTCACACATTAACCACATTTGGGTACAAAAGCCTTTATAAATGAGATACAAATCTGTAGTCATTCTGTCAACCATCCTTTCAGTACATAAAAAAATATTACATATTAACTCTTAATTTTCTTATTTCTTTTTCCCAACATGTAAAGAATAACATGAATTCCTTAAAAAGTTGGTATTTGGTCTAGCTTTTTTTATATGGATTCAGTTACTGATAAGTTCATACTACATGAATGATTTCATGTTATCTACTACATAATTGAGAAATCATTATATTACTTGCTAAATTTTTGTTTTATATTTTTTTGAAGGGAGGGAACTGCAATCAAAAACAATATTCAGTCAACACTTGTTTTTCATTAGCTTTTACTCAATGTCATTTAAGAAAAATGTTTATATCGAAAAGTTCATTTGAAAATAAACAGCACTGTGATATATAAGTATGTGAAGAAAGACAGAATTAATGCTTCTTGTTGGATAGTTCCAAATCATTCTTGAACAAAATATAACATCTGTCAGCTATCCCCTAGCATAATAATGCTTTCCCTGTCATGTCTCTTAAGCCTTATGAGATTCATGTCAGGAAAAGAATCCAACAGAAAAATACATATTCTTCTTAAGACTATTTTTAAGATTAAAGATCTACAACTTATAGAGGTAACTAATGCACAACGAAGAAAAACACCCTTTTATCATGAATAAACACTTTGCTTGGAAAAAATCAAACAAATCAAATTGTTTCATGATTAAATAATCTTTTTATAACAATGCCTATGAATAAAAAGTTTATTTTCAGAATTTAAAAAAAAATAATGAATCCACAAGGTTGTTTTCATAACATCACTTTATCTCCAAGGATATTAAATAAAAAGAATATATATAATATTTGCATAACTTTAACTGAGATTGTTGATATCTTATTCTTTCATTATTTTCTTTGTCTGAGAATAATATAATAAACCTGACAGGAACTTGAATTCAGCTTTCCAATTTTTCACTCAGATTCACTATCCATTACACCACCCACACATTCACATTCCTAAACAAACTGTTATTTTCCTTGGATGAAAATATATAACAAACAGACTATGTGAATAATTGAAAATAAATTGGAATCCATCCATTTTATTCCAAAATGGCAATAACAAATGTTAAAACAAAAGTACTTAATACTAAAAAAAAAAAAAAAAAATTCACTACACTTTTTTTATTTTAATTTTGTACTTCTGTTCATAAACAGAACACAACAACCACAATGAATCAAAGTCATATACAGGCCAGTCAATCTGTTAGTACTTTTAAAAAGAATGATAAAATAAAGTTCCATTTAGTAAATGGATCCAAAAATTTCTAAGTTTTCTGAATTGTTATTGTATTAACAAGTTAATCTTTTAAAATTATGTGTGAAATGAAAGAACCACACCCAGCAAGTTACAAAATGCTAATTATCTACCCACTAGCTATCATTGTGAGATGTGACAGTGTTAATCTCCATTTTATTTCTCTCTCTGATGAATCAACAGGGATGCCACCACTAATTTCCTGTGAGGATCACATAAGTAAGCCTCTCACTATACCAACTAACATTCCATAACACAAAGATCAAGCTAGCAGCTACAATAAATATCAGTATAACTTTTGCTGCAGACAACCAATCAAAATGGATTGAGATTTAATGCCTACAACACACAAACATATTTGGCTACATTATTTGATTGTTTTGCACTTAAGTAGCCAAATAGCATATTCACAAAACTTTATATTCTAAATATTATTAATCTATTAAGTGTGTGTATATCTACACTTCTCACAAGGATTTCAGCTAATTTCAAACAAATTTTTTAGAGGATCAATTCATTATCTAATTTTCTTAAACATTTTTAGAAATGTTGGATTTCTAAAAATTAGAAATATAAAATATATCAAGCTTGCAAAATTTGAAAAACAATTTCATAAAATACTAAACCTAGATATCACTCATTTATTGTGTCAATAGACAAAAACTGGAAAATACTGTAAAGTTAAAAATGGTTGATGATTTTTTATAATATATTTTTTCAATTGAAACTTTGAATCAAGGTACATACATTTTATGGAAAGCTAGATTAGTTATTTCAGAAAATACTGGCACATTCGTTATCATATATATTAACTATTACATGATTAAATTTGATGAGCATTATCCAATTAGCTTGTAAAACCTGCCAATTCTAAATTGGAATGATAAAACAAAAAAAAAAATTAAAATCATTTCTTTTGCACTAGTTAAAAAGGCTATGTAAAAATTTCATTTTTTTGTTTTGTTTTTAAGGTAACTTGATTGAAAATATTTAATTACTATTTTATTTTGTGTAAACTTTTTTGTTTTATAAGAACTAAATATATTTATTTTTATTTAATAATTTTTTACATAATAAAATTATTATCATGCTAAAATTAAAAAAAAATAACTATCTTAACAGCTTTAGCATTTTGAAGACATTATTATAAATCTAGTATTTCTTTCATCTTAATTTTAGTTACTCTATCTACCAAAGCTGAAAAAGCAAACCTTGCTGCCAAGTTTGAAAAGGACCTCCAATCCGTGGTGGACTGGGGTAAGAAATGGCTCGTAAATTTTAATGTTTCCAAAATGAAGCTGCTATCTAATAACCACCACAGACAATCATTCCACCTGCCCATTGACATGGATCAGCTTCTCTCCCTGAAGGGAAACACTGTGCCTCCTCGGGTTAACTCTCAAGTCAGACCTCAAGTGGAATAACTATATAGAATCCATAGCTAAATCCGCTGCCAAGAAAGTCGGTTTTCTGTGTAAGGCCAGGAAGTTTTCCCGTCCCAAACAATCCTGCACATATACAAGTCTACCATTTGCCCGTGCATTGAGTATTGCTGCCATATCTGGTCCGATGCTCCTGCTATTCACTTAGGTATCCTCGACCGAATCCAACGGAGAATCTGTAATGTGATCGATCCCGACTTGGCAGCTAGGATACAGTCGCTTTCTCACTGACACAGTATGGCTTCCCTGTGTCTCTTCTACAAATACTTTCACGGCTTCTGCTCTGATGAACTTAGCTGACTGGTACCCCCTATATATGAATTTACTCGAGCCACAAGATTAGCAACTAGGTCCCACCCTTTTACTATGAAACCAATAAATTGTAAATGCAAAGTCTACTCCAGCAGCTTCTTTTCTCGCACTTCCCAGCTGTGGAATTCTCTTCTGCATACTTGCTTTCCTGACAGTTGCAATCTCCAAGAATTTAAATGTAAAGTCAATAGTAATTTCCTGTCTCACTAACTTACATCCTCTCTCATGCTTTTCTACATCCACCCCACTCTCATCAGTACTCTCTTCCCTCTCCTACTCTCTTCCTGACACCACCTGCAACCTCTCACTCCTCATAACATTCCTCCTTGTCCACCCCACTCTCATCAGTAATCTCTTCCCTCTCCTATTCTCTTCCTTATACCCCCTGCAACCTCTCACTCCTCATAACATTCCTCCTATATAACCCCCTGCACAACAGTGGCAGTAAAATGCCTTGCTTGGGGTGACACTACTATAAAAAAAAAACTCTCTGATTGTAACAATGTTAAGGTCATTAGTAAGTAGCATAGTTTTGAAATAAAATAAAGCGCTTCTAATTGGAGATTTATTCTTTATTTCTAATCCATTCTAATGATTGTGGAATTACATACTGGGAACTTCAATTAAAAGCATCTGTAGTTACATGGAAAAATGCGCTCATGAAAATTAATATTCTTAAGATTAAACCTGGAAAAGAACAAGACAAGTTATTAAACCTGGAAAAGTAAAGGACAAGATATTCTAGTGAATTAATATTCAAATTTTGTTTATTTTTTTTTTAGCTGCAATATTTCAAGTAAGAAATTTATTATTTTTTACTTCACTAGTATATCTTGTCCTTTACTTTTCCAGGTTTAATAACTTGTCCTGTTCTTTTCCAGTTTTAATATAATCTTAAGAATATTACTTTTCATGTGTGCATTTTTCCATGAAATCTATGATTTTTCCATGATTTAATATAAATTTAATGCTGAAAACCACATTTAAAAATATTAAAAAGAAAAAAAATTATATGCAACTAATGAAAAAAACAATAAAAACTGATTATTTCTGATAATCAATTCTGATAAAATGATAAGTAATAAGCAAAGTTTAATTGACAAAAATGATAAAAGATATCATCAGAATTGAAATGTTGAAAACCATAGGCAAAAATATTAAGTAGAAAAAGTTATAATGAATATGATTTATTATTAGAAACGTTAGTCACTCACTCACTTATATACTTATGTAGTTAGTCTCCCTCTTTGGACTTCATATATTTTGATGTAACTTTTTTCTACTGAACCAAAATTCAAAATTTTTTTTTCAAAATGTAGCTAAGGAGGTTGATTAATTGATTGATCTGTTTAATGGCATATCAACCATTGTAGGTGATTTAATGCCGAAACTTAAGAAAATTGGTGCACTGAAGGAAGAGTTTTTTTTTTGTTTTTTAGGGTTTTAAGTGGACATTGAACAATAGTGAGGTTTAAAAAGTTAGAGTTTTTGTTTTTAAATAAAGTAGAGATTTAGATTTTTGCATATAGAGTGATTTCTTCCAGGAATCGTAATATTTTGTTTGGGTTGGTATTGTTGAACAAGTCTTTTAGGTTGTTTGATTGATAATATTTTGACCAGATTGGTTCAAAGTCATTGCATTTGATAAGTATGTGTTTCACTGAAAAAGGTTCCTGACATGCTATGCATATCGAAGGTTCTTCATTTTTTAGAATGTATAAGTGAGTGATTTGGGTGTGTCCTCTTCTGAGTCTGGCCAACACCACTTCCTCTTTTCTTAATTTTTGATAGCCTGGGTGCCATTCTTTGATGATAGGTTGGATACTTTTCAGTTTGTTGTTTGGGTTGTTGTCCCATAGTTTTTGCCACTTAGCACAGATAAGCTTATGGATTGTTGGCTTAAAATCTGAGTTGGAGATTTTGACATCTGACATTTCTTTTTAAGATTTTTTTTGCTACTATATCAGCTTTTTTGTTACCACGGATGTCAATATGGCTTGGTATCCAGCAAAGGATGATGATTTTATTTTTGGATAGTAGGTTTATTCTGTGCAGGATTTTGATGATTAGTGGGTTTGTCATTTCTTTGTTTTTCAGGGCTATTGTGGATTTAGAGTTTGAAAATTTGTTAGATTGATGGCCAAGATTTTGGCACTATAAATTGATAATTTGTTTGGGATTCATTTTAGTAATACTGTGTTGTTGAGTATGGCAGCACATCCTACTCCATCTTTGCTTTTGGATCCATCGGTGTATATGTGCAAGTAATCCGGAAAATTATCTTTAATGGAAAATATTTCTTCTTGGAAAGTGATTTGGTTTGTTTTTGTTTTTGAGTATTTGGTTAACTCTAGTAAAATTGTTGGGTGTTCTAGTAGCCATGGAGGTGTTTTTGAGATAATTGTTCAATGTATTTGTTTTATGTCTACTTGTGCTTCGGTAATGAGTTCCTCTGTGCAGAGGCTAAATGATTCAATAGTTTTTTCTTTTTGGTTGAAGAGGGATTTATATTGTGGTTGGAAAAGCATATTGTAGGCAGGGTTTGATGCGCATGAGACAGGTTTTATGTAGAATTGCATCCCTAGTTTTTGTCTTAACTTTAATGGGAGTTCATTTGCTTCAGTGTATAAACTTTCCAGTGGAGAGGTATTAAAGGCTCCCAATGCTAGTCTCAAACCTTGATTGTGTATAGTTTCTAGTTCTCTTCAGTATGATTTTCTAGTTGACCTATAGATGAAACATCTGTAGTCTAATTTGGAGCATATTAGAGTTTGATATAATTTGATGAGTGTTTTTTTTTCTGCTCCCCAGACTATTACTCTTAGTAGCTGGATGACTTTATTGCATTTTATTTTCAGATATTTAATATATAGGATGAAGAATAATTTTTGGTTGAGTATAACACCTAGAAATTTGTGCTGTTTGACGACTGAAATTTTGGTATTGTTGAGTTTCAGGATAGGGTTGTTGTGCATTCTGTGAACTTTGCAAAAATGTAAGCACTTGGTTTTTTTTCTTTTCATAGTTTGAAATCGTTTTCCATGGTCCATTTACTGATTTTATTCAAGCACTGTTGTAGCTGGTGTTCAGTTGTATGGATATGTTTAGATCTGTAATAGATCAGGAAATTGCCTCATATAGTGAGCCATTGAAACCAGGGTTTAGGCATTTCACTATATTGTTGATTTTTACATTGAATAATGTGACAGAGTATGCATCCTTGCAGAACTCCAATTTTTTTCTCTCAGGTCTGAGTGAGTGTTGTTCAACTGCACTTTAAAACTTCTATTTTTTAGGAAATTACTTATAAATATGGGCATTCTACCTCTTAGACAAAGGTCTTTCAGGTTTCTCGTTATTCTATATTTTAATGTTGTATCAGAAGTTTTTTTGAGATTAAAGAATATTGCTGTGAGGTGTTCTTTTTTAATGAAAACTTCACATATAAAGGTTTCTAATCAGATGAGGTGGTCAGTTGTCCATCTTCCTTTTCTAAGGTTGGTTATTAGGTTGTTTGTCTCTAAGTACCACGTTAATCTATTGTTAATCATTTGCGCTAGTATTTTGCTGATAGAACTGGTTAAAGCAACTGGTCGATAGTTTATTTGGTTTGGCAAGATATTTTGCTGTTTAGGGTGATCTGTTGTGTTTTAGGTGGGGTTTGGAATAGGAATAATTGTGGCCTGTTTCCAGAATGTGGGGATGTTACCTGTGATCCATAGGTCATTATATATGTCTAATAAATATTTATAAGATATTTTAGGCAATTGTTTTAAAAATTTATAATGGATCTTGTCCAGTTCAACGGCTGTGTTATGAGCTTTGGCTAGTGAGTCTTGTAGTCCAGTAATGGAGAATGGTAGGTTGTAGCTTTCTGTGTTTTCTGATTGAAACTTTGTTTTTCCTTTATTCATATTGCTTGATATTTTGAAATATTTTATCAAGATTTTGTGGGGATGAATTTTGTGCAAAGTTTTCTGCTATATGATTTGCAATGTCTTTTTTATTTGTAATCCTTACATTGTTCTGGGTAAGATGTTTCAGTGGAGTACTGTTGTATTTTCCTGATATTTTTCAAATCATGTCCCATATTGATTTGGTCTTGGTATTAGCATTTAGTTTTGAAATGTAATTTTTCCATGTACTTCTTTTGGATTCTTAAATAGTTTGTCTTGCTTTGGCTCTACAGTTTTTGAAAAAGTTTAAATTTTCTTTGGTTGGGTTGGAGTTAAATATTCTTAGGGCTGCGTGACATGCCTTTATAACTTTTTTACACTGGTCATTGAACCATAGCTTGTTAAATTTTGTGCAGGGGGAAGATCTTGGTATGCAATCCTTGGCGATAGATGTACGAGTTTTTGGTAAAGTAGAGAAGGTGATTCTCGTTGCTGGTATTGAACTCTGATGTTAATTTGGAGTGACATAGTTTTTGGAATTTTTCCCAGTTAGCTTTTTGGCTATTCCAGCAAGGTTTCATTTTTACAAGTTGAGGATTTGAGTTTTCTAAGAAGATTGGAAAGTGTTCACTTCCACATGTGTCATTATGGACTCTCTGGTTCAGAAATGTTGTGGGGTCACTTATAGTTAGGTCTATGGATGAACATGAACCTGTTGCTAGGTGAAGATATGTGCAGGATTTGTTGTTGTATAAACACAGATTTTTTTGGTTGATCAAATTTTCTATAATTTTACCTTTGAGGTTAATTTCATTACTTCCCCAAATTTCAATATGACAGTTGAATTCTCCCATCAAAATAAATGGTTTGGGGAGTTGTTGAATTAAGTTGCTTAGTTCTGATTTGGTCATATTATAGCTTGGTGGTATATATATTGAACAAATTGTGATTGTTTCATGTAGGGTTGTTGACATAGATATTGCCTCTAGATTGGTTTTTAAGCTGATTGGGGTTTGTGGTATTTTGTTATTTATGATTATGGATGTGCCGCCTGAGGCTCTGTTAAGATTTTTGTTTATATGAAGTAGGGTGTTTTATATTTAATAATTTGTTTTCTTTGAGAAGCATTTCTTGCAGACAAATAATTCCAGGACAAAAGTTTTTAATAAGTAATATGAGTTCATTGTAGTTAGCCTTTGCACCTCAAATGTTCCATTTTATGATTTTATTAGACATATTTTAGTATCAGTTTTGGAAAGGTTTTTGTTTGAAGTTTTCAGATGTTTGAAATTTGTTCCTCGATATCCAATACCTCAAGGTTTTCAAATCTGTTTCATTTTGGACTTGAATTAGATTGTTTTCTTGTTTTTGATGTTGAGCGGTGCCTTGTTTGTTGGTTCTTTTTTCAGTAGATTTTTTTTTTGTTTGTCTATATGAGATGAGGTTAGTTTTAGATCAATTTTTTTTTGAGATCCTGCATTAGAAGTTGTTTCTGTTTTTTTATTTGTTAAGGAAAGTTTTTCATTGTTTGATGTATTTGATTTGATTGATGTCTTTGTATGATTTTCTGAAGGTGGATTACAATTCATTTATGAATTTTGGCCAGTCATCGGGTTCTAATTGTAGAAGTTTTTCAAGTAGTTCTTTGTATTTGTCCTTTATATCAATAGTTGGTGGTGTTCTTTGAACTATGAGTATGGTATCTTGTTTGTATACGTTTCAACAATCTTTCTTGCTTCCCAAAAGGATACATTTTTATTATATTTTACTTTTAATACTTCTTTTTATCTTTTCCATATAATGCAGGTTCTCACATATGCTGGGTGATCTCCTCCACAATTCGTGCATTTGGCTGTCTGATTGCAGTCATCTTCGTGGTAGTCAGGGTACCTCAATCCACAATTCTTGCATACTGATTTTCCAGAACATTGTTCTTCATGATGTCCAAATTTCTGACATTTGTAACACCTAAGTGGGTTTGGGATATAAGGTTCTACTTTTTATATATTGTAGCCAACCCTTATCTCTTTTGGGATCTTATGTGAATTAAAGGTTAAAATGTATGTGTTAGTGTTTATGGAGTTACCTTCTTTTCTGATGCTGATTCTTTTGTAGTCTGTAACTCTTTGGTTCTTTAGACCGGTCTTGATTTTATCTGGGGTGCAGAGGGATAGTTCACAACTCTTGACTACTTCTTTGGAGGAGTTTAGGGTTTGGTGGGGATATGCCTTTATCTTTTGGTTGTGGAAAATTGATATTTTAAGTAAAGATTCAGCGTGTTTTATTTGATCAACTTCCACAAGTAGGGTTCCATTTTTCATTTTTTTAACCTGCCTGGAAGTTATCCTGAAGGATATAACCTTTTCAATTATGAAGGGAGACATCTTTGATAAGAGGGTGTTTTCCATAGATTCTAGAACTATATTTGTTATAGTTTGGAATCACTATCAGATTTGATATGAGGTCTCTTGGGAGGCTTGAAGTAAGCCATGTTATTTAATTTTGTAAACTTCAAAGTTCGTGCTCCCCATCCACCACAGAGTCCTATATTGGGGCACGCCAAGGGAGAAATTCAATGGCCTTGCTGTGTCAGGGATACATGAACAGTATACTCATATTTGTAGGAAGCTACAAGCACCTGCAAAACCATCGTTTTCTTTACCCAAGTTTTAGGAAAACATCTGGTGACTTACAGTTGTTACAGCTTTAATCCAACAAACCAATTGACCCTCAGCCACTGTCTTCTAATTCATATTAGGGAAGTGAAGATAACTGTGGTTATAGTTGGTACTATATCAAATGATGGAATATTTCTGTTCCGTTAAGTGTAATAAGGATATATATGAGAAAGGGCTTGACGTGACCAGCCAATTGATTGGATCGGGCCTCTCCGACTGCCCGTCTAGCCCAGGTAAGAGCCAAAGTGATGTGTTGCAGGAACATGACTTCTTTGCATCCAGGTCATGACCTGCTCAACCACCAGGATCTCGTCTCCAGACATCACGGGTTGCCATTCACAGCCAACAGGTGGCCCCATTCAGGGATGTTTACCCTCTGCAGAGTTGCAGTCAACGTATTCTGAAGTCCCACCGACAGAGCTAGCTAAGGAGGTGTCCTATCTAACTCTGTAAACTATCTGAAATTTGGTTGGGAACTGAACTAGTGGTGAAGTTGTCCAGATTCACTCAATGTCGGACTCAAGAATGTCGTTGAATGATTAGGATGAAATAAATACTAATGAATGAAAATGAATAAGATTTGACAATGTTCTAGCTAAGAGATTTGATTAATGATGAAAACTTAAAACCTAAAATAAGCAAGAAGCAATAAATAAGTTCCTATAAAAGTGTGATGATTTGCATAAAAAATAAGTATGAGGTAGTCAGTGAACACAGTAAAATATAATAATAAACAAGCAGTTCTTTTATTTACCTGATAGATTTCAACTATAAAATGATTTTGTAAAAAATGAACTATAAGTTTTTCTCTCCAAAAAATAGTTAAAAGCATATATGGGTCTAACTGATCACCAGTCTCAATGATAATGGTTTACATTTCATACTGTTGTTATCCTCTTATTTAGAAAATATTTGGTGAGTACAAAATAAAAATAACTTTCTTTCTTTGCAATTTTTTTTTGCAAATTTGCAAGCTAGTGTGAAAATCTATTTTTGACTAATAGGAAAAAAAGATTGCTTCCATGCTGAGAAAAAGATCAAGGCAAATATTAAAATATTTTTTAACCAATGGAAGGAGAACAATTTGCAGAAAACAACAAATTGAACTTTCAATGACCAGTGTCATGTTTCTTCCCACCCAAAAATGAGTTTGCGTTGAGAGTTGACCATGTGATCCGAGTTGACTATTTGTACACGTTTTCTGGCTGATGCAAACAGAGAATGTGGAAGCACCAGACAATCCATGCTGAACACAGTGTAGCAAGAAAATAATCAGGCTGCCCCTAGTGACCTACATTCACACCCTCTCACTTTCTCTCTTGTGCTGTTTTCTTTATTTCTTCTTGTTCCTCTTCACCTATCTGCTATACACAAAAAGAAAGAGAGAAACAAGACATTGCTACTACTTTGTTGATACACTCAGCAAAAACATGGACTTAACCTTTTTCTAAAACAAATCACATTTTGCTAAACAAATGAACTCTTAATTCTTTAAACTCTTTACTATTATTTCTCTTAAAACATTTTCACAATTAACAATTTCATACATACAAATTGATGTTATGCTGTTCAATAAATAAATACTCATTTATTTATACAAACAAAAAACAGTTTTATTCTTCAACCTTCTGATCTGGAGTAAATTGTGGGGAGTTTTGTTATGTTTGGCACAAGGCCAATTTAATAAACATGATCAAGCTTCCTATAAATACACCTTAAAAATTAGAACCAAATAACAAATATATCTCCCAGAAATGGAAATGGTAAACAAAACACTTTTTAAAAAAATACACAAACATGGAAAACACTTTTCAAACAGAAACAGAAATAATTTGAAACAAAAACAAAGAAATGGTAAAGGGACACATGGTATCTTAGAGGAGAATATTCAGACAGTCGTAGTAGTGAGCAGAATTACTGTTTTGCTTCTTTGACCAGTAGCAACTAAAGAACACATGATAGTTTCTTTACTCCTAATAATAGTATTCATGAGGTGACTATTTACTTGCATTCATTTATTTCCTGAAGTATTTATTTGTAAATAAACTTAGAAGAACAAACTGTAACTGTCTAGTGGGCTCAATGAAAAAGGTCCACACTTGCCTAACTGATGTTATCTTTTTATTTAGGAAAGCAAACTAGCAGAAATTATAGCTGAATACATGTATGCATAAATGTCTATTTTTGTAAAATATTTTTATGGAACATCAAAAGTTATTCTTAAAATTGTAACCCTATTAGTACTACTGTTACCATGCTATTACTAAGTGCCAAAGTCTCCAAGTTTGGAAATGTATATACTGGTCCCTTTGACAACCATTTCAGTAGGAAAGCATTCTTTTAAAAGAACATTTAAAAAGTTATGTTTCTCTAAGGTATGTTAATAAATAAAAATAAACACTTCTCTAATTATTACATTTTCATTTATACCTTTAATCTTATTAAATAGAACATCCTTAATGACTTTCCAAACTGTTTAAACAGTTTATCACAAACTGTATTTTAGAACACTTTAAAGTTCTTGAAAAATCAGTCTAATTTTCAAGTTAAAATTCTAAACCATTTGCTTCATTTTTAAATTTGTTACAATGATTATTTTTTTTTTGTTGCCATGAACTGACTTCAGAGTTTTACCTACTCTACTTTTACAGTCAAACTATTCTTATTTCAAGATGAATAACAATTATGAAACTCACAAGTGGACATTTGTGCATAGAAGTCATTTGTCATTTTCTTTAATAATTATAGTAAATGATTTGAAATGTTCAAAGCCAAAAATAAAATAAATATAATCTGTTTGGTTATTATTTGCTTAAATATCTTAAAATTTTCAAAGAGAAAAACAATTTTTAAGATATCAAATCTAACTTTAGATTGACTTCAATAAAATATAAATCAATTACAATATGAATTAAAAAAACATTAAATTTTGCCTGCAAATTTTTAACATTTCAAAACAGTAGAAATTAAGTTACTTGATGTTCATCAAACTTGTTTTACTAAAAATTAATAAATTAGGAAATATATCTGCTTCTTTGCTTTAAATATATATTACTTTTCTTTTTTCATCCATTTTCATTAGTCCTTAGAAGTTTTGAATTCATCTCAATGCTGAAGTATATGACAAAGAAGGATTAAAAATACTAATAATGTCTCAATAGCTATTGCAAAAATATCAAAGAATGTGCTGACCATTCCTTTTAGTGCAGTGGAGATTATATATTTTCGGTGCTTAGGTAAATAGTTTTAGTCTCTCATCTAAAGCTGAGAATAAAAATTCAAGACAACAGTTCATGTCATCGCTGTTTGAATACAGTAGAGCATTAAATGGGAGTTTAAACTACAAAATCCTAACTTGATAATAATAGATCACATAGCCATATTGAATAAAGCATCCATGATGCTGAAGACAGAAAACAAAAAGATGAAGAAGAGACATAGATAAATTTTAAATTGAAATCTTGAAAAATATGCAATTTTGATACAATATGTTTTAAAAGTATTTACATTAGGATAATGAGGATACTACGACCATATTAAATAACAATTAAATTTTAATGATCAAAGGTCTTAACTAGAATTATAAATTTTCATTAATTTTCCTCATTCCAATCATTTCTCTGAAAACAAAGGAAAATGTCCAAGTTATGCAAACTATCAAAATTATTCTACTAGTATTGGTGTTATTTAATTCTTATACCCTTGGGAAAGATATCAATCCACCACTTCGCCCCTCAGGTATGTGTTAATTAGTAGGACATGTATCATTAAATCATTATTATCTCTCTCCACCAAATTCTTACCATCTAACAATATTTTCTGGCTTTAAAATAATCTGAAAAAGGTTGATAAACCGTAAAAACAAATCAATTGATATTTAATTCTGTCCACCCTGAACAAGTTGAAAAGAAAAACATTTGCTGTCAGATTTTTTTGTCGCATACAGTTTTTGAAAGATATATTGTATACATTTCTTATGTTCTTGAATCAAATCTAATAAAATAATTGTGTTTGTACTTCATGCAGCCAAATATGCCTGAGCCAAAATTCACACAAGGATGACCAGAGATCATGTGAATAAAATTACAATAAGTAGCAGTAGTAAATGAAAGTGGAAATTAAAGAATGACCTGCCCATTATATCTTATCTGCAAAAATGCTGGTATAAACCAATAGGAACTGGAGATTCTTAGCGGATATGAAAGTGTGGCAGAAAATTTTAAAAGCCAATTTTCACTACAAACAGTCACTCTATATGTTTTTCAGGTCTTAAATATCCATGAAGATAACTATGTTAACTTTATTTTTTGCACATTTAAATTGGGCATTCCAATTAACTTTCAACACAACATTCTGCTATAGCTTGGTTAAAAGATACAATATAAAATCTAAATTCTAAAGAAGGTATCTATTCTGTTGTTTTATTGATAAAATATCCCTGGTAGCCAAAACGGCATTGCTTGCAATTTCTTGTCATGATACAATAAAGGGCATCTTTGTTCTTGCCTCGCATTTGAATTCACATTAAAAATACTTGTGCTAAATTATTAATACATTAAAAAAACATAAGTAGACAGTATAGCTTACAGTCTAGATGCATGCTCTTAGGGTGGTTAAAACATTTTAAAATTAAAAGTCTATTTATGCATACACTTCACAAGAAGGTTTAAACCTAAATTATATTTGATTGCAGTAAAGGACTAGCACCAATCATACCACATAAATAAACAAGATATACAAGTCAGAATAAATCTCATTTATTAGTATATAAACTTCTCTATAATGTTCATATAATGCAAAACATTTTCATATCCTTTTCTTTTTTAGCAATGTTTTTCTTTCTTGTAAATATTTGAGAAACACTATTCTTGTAATTGTCTGAGAACACTTGGTTACTATACCTTATTCAAAGCTGATCTGGAACTGTGCCCATGTAAGTTCATATAATCCTCTACCAGATGGTCTTTTTATTACTGTTTATAAACTAGTAAGAAAGAATGCATAACATGTATTTCTCTGGGTACACATGACTGAATATCATTCCATTAAAATATATTTTCATAGTATTTCATTAATGATTTTTTTTTTAATTCTGAGTTATAAGTTTTGTAGTCATACAGTTCCAAAAAATTAACTTTTAAGTTCATTATTAGATCGTAATTCAAATAATATTGTATTTATTAAATATATACATCATAACTGTAATACTACTCATTATCAATATTAAATAGAATGCATTTGAATTTGTTTATCTTACCATATATTTAACTGGATAGTACTTTTTTATCAGCTCTAGCTATTAATGCCAACTTGCTTCCAATGATATGTATATATTAGATTTTGTTTTCTTTAAAAACTCATAATTTAAGCTATTTTATATGTCAGCTGTAATAGCAATAAATTTCAACTTCAATATCATGCATCAAGGGACTGTTGCATAACTGTCACATTAGAAAGGGGACCACAATTTATTTCACTATTGCTATCCGAATATAACTTACAGAAAGATTAGTGTCAGAGTAAAAAAAAAGGAAAAATAAAGAGAATTAAAGCAACTATGGGATATTTCTAGCAAAAAGACTGAAAAGAATTATTTTCTGCTTATAGAGGAGCCAGACAAACTGTCTGAAATAAGATAGGATATTAATAAAAAGATAGAATTGACTTGAAAACCAAAACTACATGAGAACATCAATAATGCTCAGCATATTTGCAACAATTACACATAAGTTTCTCGACATGTATCTTATCTTTACTTTAGAAGCTGGTGCATGATTCACTTGTTTTCTCTCCCATCTAAATTTCTTTGGTATAAGTAGACTAGCAAGATTATCCTGCATTGTCAGATTTCAGAATGGTTTTTCAAAATCATAGTTACTTTTACACTCTATAAGTCTTAACAATGATAGTTTAGTGAAAAAATAAACAGAACTGTTATTGCCAGCATTGGGGATAATTGATAAATATTTGGAGAAGAAACAAGTTGTAGCAAATCAAAAAAAATATTCCTTTCTATAATTTTAAGTTTTTAAGTGGATAAATTAACTTTCCAGATAGGTTAATAGAAATGTAAAAGAACAGACAAAAAATGTTATTCATATGCCTATTATTGTGTTTTATAATAAAGTATTTTTATAAGAACACTTGTAAAAAAATTAGTAGTAGAAATTGTATGGCTATACTACTAATTTTTAGGATTGGCCAGGATGTCAGCTATATCAAATAACAATGCAATAAAGAAACATAGACAAATGTTTTAGTAATAAAAAGGAATAAGAACTTTATAAAGTCATCTGTAAGATATCAGTTACTCAAGTCCAATGTGAGAGAACATTTTGAAAGCTAAAGATCATAAAGACAAGGTTAAAAAATTTACTGTCTGAGGAGAATTTGGAATCCATTGAAAAAGAATCATTAAATAAACTAGATGCAGGAGCAGTTACTGGAAGATTAAAACAACCATCTAGTGAACACAAATGATTGCTCTTAATATAGTGGACTGCATGCAATTCTCTGTTGTTCTTTTGAGCTATATGTTAATCTGTGAATTGTGAAGTAAACTATTTAAAAATATCACCAATTACTTGAAACTAAAAAAATATAAATAAAAAATTAAATTATATCATTCTGTATTTACATTTGGTATCTACTGCCAATAATATGTACAGTATATGTACACTGTAATTACTAAGAAATACGTTTGTTTGTTTTTTATTCTTCCATAAAAATTTTAATTGCACTCTTTTTCTGTATGTATTTTTGTTAAATTTTATTTATTCATTATGAAAATTAAATGATAGCATTGTAGTTGTGGTTGGGCTCCTTTTTTCTCCTGGCATCCAACAATTTTAGACTCAGTCTGCCATTGACTATAGATATATAAATTAATAACTTAGCTGAATAAATTATTACATAAAAAATTATACCAATGACATTCAAAAAACAAACCATATGGTTAATAACAAAAAATATATATAATCAGTTGAACAGAGAGAAAAAAAGATGCTTCCTTACATCTGAAACTTAATTAAAAACCCTTAAAATATCTATTTGTAAAGGAAAACAGACTATTTCAAATAAAATATATCTGTTCAATGAATTTCTTGGAGAAATAATGATAAAATGTAAGAAAAGTAGAACTTAATGTATAAAGTAACTCTCATAAATGATTTGGTTTTTCATACAATATATCTTAAAAATTCATCTTGATTGAGAAAAATTCAAAATTAATGAATCCTTGATAACTTCAAGACATTTTGAAATGTTTCATTTTATTTATTTGACGTTTCAACAATTTTTGATTATAAATCAGAATTATTATGGAGATAACTATACAAAAATGAAAACTAATTGCTTTCTGAAATGATTAAATAACATTATTTTCAAAGTATCTTGAATAGATATTCAAATATTTGGTTCATGATAATCACAGTTTTTCTTGTGTAATATTTTAAATGATTTATTTAGTTCCTTTTAATTTTTTAACACTTCTACACTCATATGTGCATTGTGGTGCAGTGGATATAGACTCAGAACGACAAATCGGGGAGCCAAGTTCAATCCATCCCTTCCCTTGAGTTATGGGTTAAATAACAGGACAAATTGAGTTCTATAGCCTTGGCTGGCAACCAGTCTACCGCAGAAAACAATGGCAACCTACTGCAGGATAATCTTCGGCCCAGTCAGTCATGTCTCTTTCGAGACATGATCACCCAAGCGTATATCATGTATGGCACTTAACTCACAGTCATATATGTTGGCTTTGGAAATGAGTAATTCTTTCAGGAATGAAGATATTTGAAAAAAATTCATGGTTTAGATTTATATTTTGATAATATTCAATAGCGGCACTATCAAGGATTTTCTCTCTAAGCTAGTTACTTTCTCTTTTAATAAGTGTCGCATTCTTTAGATCAAAGTTGTGATTTAATTTAATGTATAAAGAATGCATTTGATAAACTGATGTGTATAAGATCCTTTTTGTGTTCACAGATACATTTTTTTAAATTTCTGCTAGTTTCTTGAATGTATTGTGAGAAATATTTCCGACATAAATATAAATCTGTGTTCTGGGTTTTTTCAAATATCTCCATTCCAAAAGGAATTACTCCTTTCCCAAGTCAACATGCATGACTGTAGAAGTGTTAGAAAATTGCAACAAAATAGTTAAAAATGTACATCCTAATCTCAAACTAAAAGAATTTAAATATTAATTGCATAAAAAAAAAAATCAACATCATTTACACATTTTTGTTTATTAGACATTAAATTATGTCATTTAGCATCTTCCATAATTTCCCTAAAGTTTTCAGTTAACCTGATGAATATCTATGAGTGGCTCTTAAATTTAAAAATTTGTAAAACATTTTTACTTTTATTAAAAACTTGTTGCAAAATAAAATCCTTACATTTGACTTGATAAAATCCATCTGAGGACAAAACACATTGGGTAGAATAATTTTTTTTTGTCTTTATCCATATTGTTCTTTTACAGATATATATTTGAGTTATATATTAAGACCTTGAATAAGATCTTGCTGATTTTTCATGAAAAGCAATGCTTTATTTACAAAAATTAGTAAGAAACAAGTCACTAAAAGCATTGTCAATCACTAGCTACTACTTTTTCCAAGTTTTCTGGCAGTATTTGAATGCCCAGTTAGAAAAACGACATGCCTTTCGAGGCTAAGCACAAGTTGATCCATTTTTTGGCATTTTCATAAGAATGGAAGTGGTGCTCAGCCAAACCATGTACCATTGATCAGAACAAGTGAATATGGTGGTTAGGGTAGAACTTCCCATTTAAGTATTTCCAAGTAAGTTTTCACCCAATTTGCAACATGTGGTCTTGTGTTTTCATGTTGCAAAATCATTTAGTCGTGTCTCTGCTCACTCAGTTCCATCACATTAATTGTAGTTGATAGCAATCTTCCATGATGGTTTTGGTCTGTTTGAGCAGTTCGTAATAAACTACACACAGCTGATCCCACCAAATGCATAGCTGAAGCTTCAAACCATGGATATTTGAATTTGCCACCAATGCCGATACATGACTGGGCTTACCCCACAATCTTCTAGGCTTAGGGTTATCATAGTGTATCCACTTTTCATCACTGGTCAGGATACAATACAAAAAATCCTTCCTTTTCTGCTGATGAAGCAGCTGTTCACACATATCAAGATGCCATTTGATGTCTCTGGGCTTCAACTCATACCAATGTCCTTGCTATTAAATTATTCCTAATGCTTTCAAGTGTTTGAAACTTTTGTGTGATCAACTCCTAATGATTCTGCAAGTTCAGCTTGCACCTGACATGAGTCTTCCTGAAGTAATACCTCCAATTTTTCTCTTCAAACTATTTTGGTGTCCCAGAGCTTTCTTTATCTTCAACATCAAAACCATTATTTTTCAAGCATCTAAACCAATCTCTGCATGTTGTTTCTGACAGTGCATGGTCTCCATAAATCTCAACAAGAATTCTGTGTGTTTCAGCTGTAAATTTCTTTTGAATAAAGTAGTGCAATAAAATTCATCACAAATGCACTTTCTTAGGAACAAAATCCGACATATTTAACACTATGAAAAACAACATTGTTTACACTTCAGCAAAATAACATACACTGAATTTCAAGCTTGCTTATAGTACTTCCCTATAGATGCGTTACCATCTACACAGTTCTGGGAATGCCATCTGTTGGACAACAGCGAGAACTTATTCAAGGTTGCAATATTTGAGATATATATTGCATTTTATATATATATATATATATATATATATATAAAATGAATGTTGAAAAGTTTTTGTTTAAAAAATTCTGATGTTGGATCATATTTTTGAAAGTGGTTCAGGCTCTGAACTTTTTACTAATGTAACTGTATTGTATTTGATATGTTGATTGATATTATTAATAACAATTATTTTTTATTATTAATTTCCGAAATCTCAAATGTTTAAAAAATGTAGTAAAAGTTAACATTTCCACATATTAATATTCAAATATGTTGAAAAAACTTAAATTTACTTGTGCCTAAAAACAAATTATAATTGTGGTAATGCACATGTAACACAAAAGAATATATTTACCATTGCATTTGTGATACAAATATAATTTGCATTTGTAATATAAATATAAACTTGCTGGATTCATGGAAAGTCCATGGTCATTATTTCCTTTAACCAGGAGATAGAGAACCAAATGACATATATATTTCAAAATTATTCTACAGTTTGAATTTTTATTACATTTTAACAAGACAATTGTCACTTTAAAAGTTAAATTCTGTCATACTTCTTTAATTTTATTTCTTTTGAACTCCTAGTTAAGTTCATTAGAATTCATAACATAAACATAAAATGCAGTAACAATTTCTTTTGTTTTTGCATTGAGAATTGAATGGAAACAATTAAAAATCAAAGATGTAATGACAGTTTAATTTTTAAAGCAACAGCTATTGTGATAAACAACATTTCAAAGACAAAAAAGGTTTTTAACATGGATAAATAATATTTATATCAGAATTTTCTGAAATGTCTTATGAATAGCACAAACATTATAATAAAATTAACATTACAAGTGTTTTTATTGATATATATTGCCTTCCTGTCAAAAGTGAACTGTAGAGAGAATTAAAATGTAATAAAAACTCAAAGAAAATATGAATTTAGTTTTTGTCACTTTCAATGTGTTTAATACATTGATATTATTCAGAAAAAAAGAAATATAAATGACTAATTCAAATAATTACAAAGATTTTTTTTTAAGTGCAACAAAATATTTCCAAGTTAATTAATTTTACCAGATATTCAAACAGTAAAATGTTGGCATAATGAAAATGTTATTTCATTCTGTATTTTCAAAATCAAGGTTCAAATCATGGCAAGGCTCATGTGATTAACTTTTAGTATCCAAGCATGTACTTTGTCAAAAAGCAATATATATATATATATATATATAATTGGAATTAATGTGAAGAAACTATATTTTGTGACACCTCCCCGGCCCCGGTTGTTGTTGGTTTCGATCCAGTCAGCTGGTCATAGATTGACTCTGTCACGGTTTTCTCCCTTGTCCCATGCTGTGTTGATTAATCACAAGGTAGTCACGTGAGTTTTTCACTAGCTGTCTCTCTGCCGAACTAAACCAAGCCAGGAAGTGTGCACACAATTGAGTAATAAAAGAAAGAAATATAGCACCAAAGGAAATAAGTGGACTGACAGCTGAAAAGTGTTGTAAAACAATGTTTATATATAGATTATACACAATAGTCTCTTGGTTTAAACAGCACCAAATATGCCACCACCCAGAAAAATAAGTGGAATATACACAATATGATCTTCTGCAATACTTTCCCTTCCCTGCTTCTATCAACTGGTAGCGGAACGGACATTTCTTAGGTAAATCGAATTATTCTCCTAAGCAATAACAAGGAATCTGGCTGGCCGCAGCTCGCTGCTTCGAATAGAAGTCTAAGTTCGTTATATAAGTCTAGTCAACTTGTTGCTTGTTTTCCGGAATGTTACGGAAATTGTCGAAGTGCTGGGTTATTCTCTTTCAGTTAGCAATTTCAGACTTATCTGAAAATTCTCTTCTTGTCTGTCTCTTAACTCTGGTTGGTTGATTACCGACAGGCTTCTCTACGGTCGCCACCCAACAGCATGGCAATCATCTCTCTGTCTCTTTACTTCTTCGGTTGGGAACTGTCTTTGGTCATTACGTTTCTGGACCGGGAAATCAAACTCTCTGCTACTCGAGCTGCAACTCTGAAAAATTCTCTTCTGTCCTTAACTCCGGCTAACCGGCATCAGGCCTGTCGATCTCTATCATTCCGACTTTGATTGCAACTTTGTCTGTAAGTTCTCTTCTGTATTTAACTCTGGTTATCCGGCATCAGGCCTCTTCTATTAATCTCTGCAACTTCCGACTTTGACTTCTCTGTCGTTTTCAGCAACTCAAAACTTCCCTGTCGATCTCTGCATCTCAAAACTTTGACTGCAAATTCTCTTGTCTGTCTTTATCTCTGGTTGGCCGGCGGGCTCTGTGGTTGGCGCCCAACAACATGGCACCTATCTTTGTCGTTACATCTTTGGGACTTTCTCCGAGGCCAACTTTGGACTCTCCTCCGATCCAACTCCAACTGATTTTGGTCCCTTGGGACCATATATTTATACACATGCCATGGTGTGGGGCCAACGGTCGCTGGGTGTCTAATCCCCCTCCGTCTCGGCAACCAATAAAATCCTGAGGTTAGCTGCTACTCTTTGTTGCCTGTGGTTTAACCAATGGGATTAGTCTTCTTTCCATGACGTCAATTGTTAGTCGTCTCCCCTTTTGGGGCTTGGTCACCGGACCAATGGAATCTCTCTCGATCTTATGACGTCATCTCCCCATACCCCTTTTCTGGGCTGGAATTAACTGAATTTTCTTCCTCAAAAATTTTTCGTTCTCACAAAACAATTTTGGGGATTTTTTTTTCTTAAGACAATAGGTATTAACCTTTTTGAACTGTCTTCACCCAAAACAAGTTGACAAGGGTCCATTGACATCGTTACCCAAATAATAATTTCTACACACCTGTTTTTAATATCCATTCTCTGAGTCACCTATATTTTCAAGTGACAAGAATGCCTTATCAGTTTTACCCTGATGTCAGTGAAAATACCTTTTCTCTAAATTACTTGACTCAGAATCAAAACATTTGTTATCTTTAATTTTTTTTTCACAAGTCATACCAGCCAGACAGTCAGACCCAAAAATGAAATTTCCCTTTCCTTTACCAAGAAACAATAACAACTAAATTTATCTTTCCTTTATGTTTAGAATGACCATCAGCTTTCTTTGGGGTGACTGAAACTGATATCTATTGTTTCTGTGGCTTGAAAACAAATCCATTTCTCTTTTCTTTCTCTTCTTTCTGGGGTTTACAATAATAGAGAAATACCAAATGTTATTTTTCGTCACTGCTTTCTTTTTAAAGATAAAGATTTTCCAGCTACAGTTAATAATTAGTTAATAAAATTAATCACCTCCATTTTCCTTTGCTCATATTCAGAGGATGAAGAAAATTTCTCTTAGTATGTTCTCTTATGATCTATAATAGTAATTTGAAGATTTTCCGGTTATGGCTATTAATTAATTAATAAAATTAACTAATTCCGGTCCGCTACAAAATATTGTTTATTTATATATATATATATATATATATATATATATACACACACACACACACACACACACACACACACAAACAGAATATTTTCCCTTTGTCTTATTATTGAAAGTGAATCTGAATGCAGAAAAAAGTTGGAACAAGCAGAATAGAAGTTTAAACTTTAAAGAAACAAATTATACAACATATCTAGTATGAACAATTTTATCAACTTACAGCAACAGGAAGCACTAAGTTACTTACCTTCAGGTTGATCAAATGAAAAGAAAGAGTTATATAAAAAAAGTCTATAATGATTTTCATGAATTTTGTTTATAGGCATCTTTACATATTTTTGGCACAACTAAGTTGATCAAAGTGGAATGTGACATTGGACTATCTGGAACCAAAAGGTAAAAAAAATATTATTAAAATTATTGAATACTAATAATATTGAATAAAAAATTTAAATAGACAAGCAGAGTGTGGATGTATAAGGAAGTATTTTTTCAGCTTTGCTGGCATTGAGCTAAGCTTAAAATGGGCCATTCAGATGTAAAGAAGAAATTGAGATCAAGTTGGCATTCTTCACATACTTATCATTAAATAGCATCTCTCAAATGTTTTGTAAAAAATTCATAGTAGGATACTAAAACTACCAATAATTATTAAGAGAGAAATGAATGTATGCCGAAATCATAAAATTAAATTTTTCAGTTCAAATTGTGGAATAAAATCTAAGATCCATAACATAAATGAGCAGAAACTATCTTCACTCACTGCTTCCTTTTATCTTGCCATCATTAGCAGGTAATTACAAAAAGAGTCATCATACAAATGGTATCAATAAGTTTATCACTAATATCAGGGAAAGTGAAAGTTAACCCTTAAGTAAAGCTTAACTATTGGACACACTGAAAATGCATAAAGAAAAATCTTTTAAGTATCTTTTTTACATCAAAATGAAGGCTTGAGCCATATTCATTCTTATCATGGTAGAAAACAAAACCATTAGATTGACATGTAAAATATATATATTGCATACTGTAGGTAAAAACTAGTATGGTTATAGATACACAAATATTTGCAAGATAATTATAGATATGGAGGAACAAGGACAGATCATTGATAATAATAACTAATAGATAACTTATACAGTAATCTCTAGTGAGGTCTCTCAATGCCATGATGAAATGTACTGTTATGGCTATACGTGTGAAATATTCAATCCAGATTGTTGATGCATGTACAACTTGTGGGTGTGATTGTTTACCTATCTCATTTTCATTTGTACCAATATCTGATATTTAACCATGGTCACAACAAAATAAAACAAACCCAACCCAACAAAGACAAAAGGAAACCCCAGATTCACCATATCCTACACCAATGTAAGGGGTCTACATTCCAGCTTTTCATATATTGAGATCAAACCTGAACTCTTATTTCTGTCTGAATCAGTCTATCTGAGTGCAGGAACTCACAATCCCAGACTGCTTGTCCCTAATAGTGAAATGTGACTCTCAAAATATTCATGGCCATACATAAACGACAAGTTCCCATGTGGCAAAGACAAACTGACAAAGTTTATTGATAAGGCCACTCATGTTCTCAATACAACAGGACATCATGCAAACGTAGACCTCTTCCATATATCCTGCCCTGAAAAATGCTATTATGAAGTGTTACCACTGTTGGATACTTCAAACTATTCACCCTAGTTGCCCTAGATATCGCCAAAGCATTTGACAGAGTCTGGCATGCTGGTCTTCTATGCAAGTTACAGAGCTATGGTATAACTGGGTGATTGTTTGATCTAATCCAGTCATTCCTTTCAAATTGTGTAATGAAGGTAGTACTGAATGAATATGCTTCCAGATACTATCACACAAATGCAGGTGCTCCTCAAGGCTCTATTCTAGTTCCTACGCTTTTTCTGATCTTCATCAACAATCTTCCTGATGTAATCAGATCTCAAGTAGGCATCTATGCTGATGATACCACCAGCATTACTCACACCTCGATAAGAAATGAGGCTTACAAAGCGAACCTTGCTGCTGATCTTGAAAAGGACCTCCAATCTGTGATGGACTGGGATAAGAAATGGCTCATAAATTTTAATGCTTCTAAAACGAAGCTGCTACCTTTTAACCACCATTGACAATTGCTCCTAACCCCCACCACACACACACACCATCAGCATAAATCAGGCTAAGCTCCCTGAAAGCAAAATATTTTGCCTCCTCGGCCTCCCTCAACCATCTAAAGTGGAATGACTTCATTGAATCCATAGCTAAATCTACTGCTAGGAAGGTTGGTTCACTGTGTAGGGCTAAGGAGTTTTTCCCCATCTGAATCCATCCTGTACATATATAAATCTACCATCTGCCTGTGTATTGAATACTGTTGTCACATCTGGTCAGGTGCCCCTGCTATTCATCTTGGTGTTCTTAACAAAATCCAACAGAGGAACTGCAATGTAATTGATCCTGACCTGGAAGCCCAACTCCAATCACTTTCTCATGGACATAATGTGGCTTCCTTCTGTCTCTTCTACAAATACTTTCATGGCTTCTGCTCCAATGAGTTTAGTTCCCTGGTGCCCTGTCCGCATGAATTTACTCAAGCTACTAGACTAGGTCCCACCTTTTTACAGTGAAACCAATCAAATGTAACCAAAACTTCTGCTCTATCAGCTTCTTTTCTTGCACTTCCTGCCTGTGGAATTCCCTTGCATATACTTGCTTCCCTGACAGCTACAATCTCCAAAAATTTAAATGTAATGTCAATTGCCATCTTGTATCTCCCTGACTGACATCCTTTCCCTGACAAACCTTGTATCATGTTCTTTTCCTCATCCGCTCTCTCACACAACTGTCTTCACACCTGTTATGGTGAAACATACCTTTTCTATAGTGAATAGATTCTCCCACCTAATTTAAGTAGGAGTGGTAAAAAGAACGAAGGTCAGTCGATGTTGGATGATAGTAGTCGACAGTTAGTCAAATATGAAAGTAGTCAGTGACCTGGCAAGATAACACTATGTAATACATATTATATCAAGTTCCTAACGTTTTGTACATCGAACCTATTAGAACCGACTTTAGCATAAATACTAGCCTCCACTGCGAAAATAACTCCACAACAATTTTGTCTACAAAGATATTAAACTCATGTGGAGAAGATAAAAAGAATTTTTTTTCCACTCACCAAAAGACAATTTTGGTGACGAAGATATTAAACTCACGTGAAGAAAATAAAAAGAATTTTTTTCCACTCACCAAAAGACAATTTTGACGACGAGGATTCAGATATCGGATAAAGATATCAGACGAAGATCCAATTCACTCAGAGTAATAAAGAAAAATTTTTTTTCACTTTTCCACTCATCAAAAACACTTATGGGTGACAAAATTCACTCACCACAATAATTTTGGCGACAAAGTCTTGGATTCACATTTTAAAAAAAAAAAGAACTTAACAAAGTTTTTCGCAAACCAAGACGTCAATTCAGTGATAAAAAAATCTGTCGTATTTTCAACCGAGAAAAGAAATATTTTTCTTGATAATACAGTTTGCTCAAATAGGTCATGAATTGCAAATTCATAGGACTCCCCCTCTACAGTATTAGGCATTGTGTTAATTCTTTGTGAAAATAGTGGAATGTAAAAGTCTATTCGTGGAATTCTTTAAGTTCCAGTCGGAAGAACAGACGAAAATATTAGAGTAACAAAAAACATTCCAGATGCAGATACAGGAGGAAACTTTCAATAGACAAATGCAATTCCAACAAAAAATGGAACAGATGCATAGGAAGTTTCAAAACAAAATTCTGGAAATAACTGAGAAGAGGAAAGAGAAAAATCTACGAAATGATTCTTTCCCGGAGAATACAATATGGAATTCAATTGAAATATTCACATACAGTCCAGATGAAGAAATAACTTTTGTGGAGTATTATAAAAAATATACGGACATGTATGACGAGGACTGCCACTCTTGGTCTGAAGGAAAGTAGGTTAGGCTTCTTTTAAGCAAATTAGTAACTGCTGAGCATAACAAATTGGTAAACTACATTTTACCGAAAAAACAAGTTAACTTTTACCGAGGCGGTAAATATATTAAGTGAATTATTTAGTAAAAAGACATCTCTGTTCCACAAAAGGTAGAAATGTTTAAATCTGACGAAAGATGATGAACTAGACTATATAGCATAAGCAGCCAATGTGAATAAGCATTGTGAAGAATTCAAGCTGACAGAATTAAGTGCAGACAATTTTAAGTGCTTGATGTTTGTTCAGAAGCTGGTATCAGAAAGAGATACAGATTTGAGAAAATTAGTACTGGAAAAATTGGAAAGCATTATGGTATAAAAATTGGCAGAAGACTGCACAATATATGTTAGCATAAAGAAAGATTAAAAAAAGATAAAACAGTCTGGTGTTTTGTATATAAGAAAAATACGCGACAAAGAATTACAAAGTCTACCAAAAAGAATTCTAAAATTGCAGATTATCAAGCAAAAAGTGAAATACTAGAGAAAAATAAATAAAAACTCCCGAAGCCATGTTTTGCTTGCAGTGAACTACACTGGTACAGATATTGCGATTTTAGGAATAAAAAATGTTTCAACTGTAAAAGAATGGAACATAAAAGCATGCATTGCAGGTCAAGAAATAAAGACAATAAAATAAGAAAATTAAAGTCCAACGAGGTAAAAGATGGATTAACCAGAAAATTTGTTACTGCTGAAATAAGTAATAAAAATATAAAAATGCAACATGACACAAGTTCAGATTTATCTATCATAAATTTGCATACGTGGGAAAAGTAACTTTAATGAAGACAAAAAAAACGTGAGGTCAGTGATGGGAGAAAAAATACAATTTATTGGCAAATTTGTTACAAACGTCACGTTAAATAAAAAAACACCAAAAGCTAAACTATTTGTCATAGAAAATACCACAAACTTACTTGGTACGAATTGGATAACAGAATTCCAATTATGGGATCTACTGATAAATTCTTTCTGTTACAAGGTAGAAAGTTTAAACACCAAAGCCCAAAAATTAATAAAGAAACTTAAAGAAAACATTTCCTACTGTTTTTTCTCCAGGTTTGAAAACGTGTACCAAGATGGAGGCAAAATTCTAGCTAAAAGAAAATGCTAAGGTGGTTGGTATTCAAAAAGAAAAGGATGTGCCGTTTGCCTCAATTGAACAAATAGATAAAGAATTAGACAGATTAGAGAAAACCGGTGTACTTAAAAATGTTGAGTATAGTGAATGGGTGACACCAAGAGTATACAGGAAAAAAAAGTCTAAAGAAATTCGTGTTAGTGCTGATTTTTCAATGGGTTTGAACGTGGCATTCAAACATCATAATTATCCCCTACCAACAGCAGAAGAAATATTTGCAAAGCTAAACGGAGGCACAATATTTTTGAAGATAGACCTCAGTGATGCACATCTACAAATACAGGTAAAAAAGGAAATGTCAAAACTTGTGTGTATAAACACACATTGGGGTCTGTATAAATTAAACAGACTACCTTTTGGGATCAAGGTCGCGCCCGCCATTTTCCAGCAAGTAATGGATTTGATGTTGGATGGTCTAGATTTTGCTGTAACATATCTGGACAACATCCTCATGAGAAGTACAAGTATTGCAGAACACGTGGAACAGGTAAATGCAATAGTTTTAAGAATACAGGAATTTGGATTTAAACTCAAGGAAAGCAAATGTGAGTTTTTTTATGGAGAAAGTAAAATATTTGGGGCAGGTCATCGATAAGAATAGTAGAAGTCCAGACTCAGAGCGAGAAGCGGCTATAAAAGACATGCCGGCTCCAAATGATATTATCACATTACAAAGTTTTTGGGATTAGTAAATTATTACCAAATATACATCCCTAAAATGTATGATCTGCGAGCACCATTAAATGATTTATTGAAGAAAGTAAACCCCTGGAAATGGACTAATGAATGCCAGAAAGCATTTGAAAAGATAAAGGAAGTGTTAACCTAGGAATTATTTTTAACCCACTACAACAAGAATTTAGAGATCATAGTAGCATGCAACGCAAGTGCGTATAGAGTAGGAGCATGCATCTTATACAAAATACCAGATGGTCAAGTAAAACCAATTGCTCATATTTCCAGAGCACTACTTCTGGCTGAGAAGAATTACTCTCAGATAGAGAAAAAGGCGCTAGGAATAATATTTGTGGTAGCAAAATTTCACTGTTTTGTCCACGGTTGACATTTTAAGCTACAAACTGATCATAAGCCTCTAATTTCAATTTTTGGGTCGAAAAAGGGTTTGCTGAAGCATACAGCCAACCAATTACAGAGATGGGGTATAATACTGCTAAATTATAACTTCAGTATGGAGTAAATACCATCAAATAAATTTGGCTACGCTGATGGACTGTCCAGGTTAATTCCTAAAATGAGCAAATCATGAGAAGACACAGTAATTGCCCCACTGAAGTCAGAAGAAGAGCTGAAATTTACTGTGTGTAATGCAGTTCAGGAACTTCCATTAACTCTAGAAAAAATAAAAGAAGCCACCAGGGACAAGTATATCTTGAAAATAAAAGAAAAAATAGCTGAGAGGGACCAGTACACAACAAATATTTTTTTTTCGCTTTGCAATACGGTATTGTTATACAGAGAACATGTGGTGATTCCATACACACTGCAAAAGCCAATACTCCAGGATTTTCATACTGGTCATCCGGGCAGCACTAGGATGAAGAGCCTAATGCAAAGTTTTGTATATTGGCCGAATATGGATAGGGACATTGAGAACGCAGTGGCAAAATGTAAAGACTGTGCCTTAGCTGCAAAGGCATCCCCGATAAAATTTAATCCCTGGCCAAAAACAGACCTACCATGGTCTAGATTACATCTGGATTTTGCAGGTCCACTGAATAGATACCATTACATCATAGTAGTGGATAGTTTTTCGAAATGGCCTGAGATACAAAGGATAAGAAAATCGACGACGCAAAGTACTAAAATCTTCCTGCTGGAATTGTTCGCAAGGTTTGGTGTGGTAGACATAATTATGACGGACAACAGAAGTCAATTTACGTCGAAACAATTTAAAGATTTTTGCAAGGAATACAACATCAAACATGTTACCACAGCTCCATATAATCCAAGATCAAATGGGTTAGCTGAAAAATTTGTTGACACCCTAAAATGAGCTTTAAAGAAAGCTAGGGAAATATCTGCAAATGAAGCCCTGTAGATGTTTCTTCAGGTATACAGAATTACACCAAATAACGGAACACCAGCCTCACAATCGCCAGCTGAGGTGATGTTCACATGTCGGGTAATATCTGTCTTTGACAAATTACTATCAAAAAAGACAAAGCCAGGTAGAGAAGAATTTATTCAAGTAAAATATACAATCCTGGTGAAAAAAGTATACTTTAAGGTCTACAAAAAGAATAAATTGTTCTGGGAGATTGGAAAAATAGAAAAGCAGATTGGCAATATGATGTACTTGGTGAAAGGCGAAAAATTCATGTGCAGACAGCACATTAACCAGATCAGAGGATGCTCTTCAGATGTGGTTGACTGCGGTCCTGCGGAAGAAACACTTGTGGTGGTGATTTTCAATACATTTGATCTAACAACACCAGCAAAAACTTTTACCTGAGTACGCAGATCCAGGAGGAAAAGAAAGGTAATTAATCATTTAAAAGTGGATCCAAAACGTAGGAGATACGCTACAATGTTGCTAAAAAATGTAGTGGGTTTTTTTGTGTTTTTTTTGTGTTTTTTTGTTCTTTTCTTTATATTTCCTGTAAAAAAAATTTAAAAAAATATAAAAAAAACTGTTTTACTCCTATGGAGTAAAGTTTTGGGAGTGGGGTGTTATGGTGAAACACACCTATTCTATAGTGAATAGACTCTTCCACATAATTTAAGTAGGAGTAGAAAGAGAAACGAGAGTGAGTCGATGTTGGATGATAGTAGTTGACAGTCGAATATGAAAGTAGTCAGCAACCTGGCAAGATTGCACTGTGTAATAAATATTATATCAAATTCCTAACATTTTGTATGTTGAACCTATTAGCACCAACTTTAGCACAAATACTAGCCTCCACTGTGAAAATAACTCCACAACAACACCCGTGTTCTCATCCTTCTCTTACCCATTTTCTGACACCCCCTGTAACTTGTTCCTCTTTCTCATCACTCTCCTCTTATGTAACCCCCTGCACACCAGTAGCAGTACTGCCTTGCTTGGGGTGAAATGATTATAAAAAAAAATTCTTTATCCAAATGACATGTGATGTTTACTCAAAAGTGATAGTGACGACTTCTTTCATGTTTTATTTAATGTTCTTAATATTCTAAATATTTTCTGTTTACATTTCCATTAGGTTTTTCAGATATATTCTTGTTGGTCAATGCACTTTTTTGTTTATTACTCTTAATCTTTGTTAATTTTCTGTTTGTAATATTATTAAAACCATTTATTTTTCTACTTCTCAAAAGCCAATGCTTTTTCTGATTACACAATGATACCTGTTCAATTTTTAAACAATTTCCAAAATACCCATCACTCAATAACTCTAGAATATCTTTCTTATTATCTATAGCAATCTTTACTATATGATGAAAACCCTTTGAGTTGCATAATAAAATCTCACACCACTAGCAAATAAGTTATTGTAATTATTTCTAATAAATGCAGATATTATAACCTGAAAATCAGATGGTACATTTATCTTAAGTATCTCTTGAAAATCTTACCAACACTGATTGGTTAATACGAAGTTTATTATAAAATCTGGTAATGTATGACAGATATATGTTATGTGTTTTCATGCAGCATAACTGCTGTTAAATATATTAACTAGATAAAAGCTCACAGTGGCACACCTAAAAATAACATTTCAAATTCTGAAACTTGCATATATAGAATAACAACACCAATTTTATGACAGAGTTTAACTTCTTATCTGGAAACAAGCACTTATTTTTGTCTGAAAGAGTAACTATATTTTACAACGTAGCAGGCAAAATATGAAAATAATTTCTTTTTAATTTTGTGTTTACAGTTAAAAAGTACTTCTTATAAAGAAGTGATACTGAAACTAAAAAAAAAACTTAAAGTATTTTGCTGACAAATTATGGGTATGATAATACTAATAACTTTAATACTTTTTCCATAAAATTCAAAACAATTTCTTTTTTATTACAAAAATGTACAAAATACAGTATAACATTAATATTTGAAGATATTAAATCGACAGAGAGCTTCATGAATAGCTATATAATTTTGTTATATTTTGCTATTTATGTAGGCCATATAGTAATCATTTTTTGTTTTTATCTTTTAAAGTAGAATATGTGGAAAACTTCTCATACTTGGTTTGACATTGGTAAGTGGTGTGTGTCAATAACTTTTCAGTACTCCCTTGTTTATAAAATATGTTTAATATATATTTGAAGAAATATTAACTTGGAATAATGATGGTAGAAGTACTTGACAAGTAAATTTAAACTACAAATAAAGTCATACAAAACTACCAAAATATTATTTGTAAGAGAGAATGACAAAACAAAAATATTTTAAATTGCATTGTCACAGGTACACAATTATTAGTGTTATACAATATATTTACCTATCTTATTAAAATCTATTAGAGTAATAAAGGACATAATTACGAGCATTAATTTAAAACTACTGTTACAAGTATCCAAATACTGAGAGCTGCTTAAAAGAAATCCTGAAATGATTATCAAAATTTCAAAGCTAGTATCTACAAAGCCATCCAAATTCATTATCTTAATTACTAAAATTTATATAAGAACAGTTTCTGCAAATCAAAAATGGAGAGAGTTAAACATTTGTTTTATGTTTTAGCTTATAAAATAAGGTTATCAGTATTTGTCAATCTATAAAAGTAGGTAGAATGTATGGCAGATCATTAATAGAGATTCAGACATTGGCATGTTAACAGAGACATATAGAGAAAGCTAGTCAGGTTCTCAGTTGTGCAGTAACCCTATGACTACACCCATGAGACAGTTGATTTTATATATATATATATATATATATATATATATATATATATATATATATATATATATAAAGAGCATGAATTACTTTGAACCAAATTTTATACATTAGAAATGACTAGACTAATATTAAGAGGGAAAAATATATAGACATCATTATAAGATGCACTTCACAAAAAAAGAACCAAAATATATTAACCTAATCACAATAACAGCATCTTAGAAACAATTAGATTATCCTAAATGTATTCCTTTAAAAAACCTTTGATAATTTAGATAAAACAATATCCATGTAAAATCAACCCAGATATTTCAAGTAAAAGTTTTAAATTACAAATATTACAATGAGTAATGTCATCCAGAGGATGGGATGATATGTCTGCCAATTTATTGAAGTTAACATTTACAAAAGAAAAATTTATTATAGCCCAGAATTATAGTTAGATGATCATTTTACCCATTACAAATTTGACCTTTGAGGAAATAGATGTTAGCAAAAGCAAATTTTCTATTAATGAATACACTACCAAAACTAGAACTAAATCTAACAATGAATGTTTAATATTAGGACACAGGAGGCTGAAAAAAATTTAAAGTTCAATCTAGTATCCAATTCTAAAAAAACAAAACAAAAAAAAAAACAAATGTTTAATTAATATCTACAAATTATCACTTAAAAGTTTCAGAATTTAATGGTTCACATTATTCAAATGCGGATCAGTTGATTTATCTTCTACTTTTTTTTATAATGATATTTAACCTGTATAAGGCCCAAGAGCCACACAAAGTAGTGGGTAGAGTAAGAGGCACAGTTTATGAGGCTAAGTGGGGAAGATAACAGTTGACCCAAGATTTGAACAGTTTAAGATTGTCGTGACCAGGGAAGCATCCTCTTGAGAGTCAGTTCCACAAAGCATAAGTTCATGGGAAGATGCTGCTTGAGTGGTAAATTATTTTTGCAAAACTAACAATTTATGGTTAATTTAAAAAGAACCAAAAGAATCAAATACAGCTTTGGTCTACTGATATTCAATACATCATCCATTAAGCACCATTTCCATATATTTAATAAAATATTCCTCTCAGGTATTTCTGGGCTTACAACTATATCATGTTGAAACACCAGTTCCCATATGATCACCAAAGTTAAGCAACATCAAGCCTTGTTAGTACTTAGATAAGTAAATACTTGGAATAAAAGGTGTTGTAAGCTTAGATGTGCAGATGGTGCAATGGATACTGGCTTTAAATTGTTAATCAGAGAGTTGAGTTCCAATTCAAGTTGGGTTTGTTATATTCACTTATATACAAATACTCTTGGGAAAGGTTTGAATCCACCACTTCTCCCCCTCCTGCCAACTAAAGGTTAAGACTTGTGTCATTAACTCATTATTATCTCAAAAAGAATTCTTAAAATCTAACATTTTCTAGCTTTAAATAACCTGCAAAGTGTTGATAAGTGATAGAAAACAAATCCATCAATCTTAGGTATTTCTATGTCTTGATTCATATGCCAACTAGATTTTGTAGAATTTGTACTAATATACATCTTATAGATATGGTTAATAAAGAAAGAAACTATCCACAAAATAATCTGAAAAACAGAAGTGCTAAAATAATTTCAAGTTTTCTTAGCCAGCTGCAATATATGAATCATAATTTTCTTGTTCCATCACGACCCATTCTAGTTTTGTCACTAATATGTAAAGGCTGTGTTTATTATTATCTATTGCACAAAATATGTCATACTAAGTTTTCATCTTACTCATATATCATGAAAATCTACTTGAATTGATGAGTCTTTCATGGAACAGCTGAAATATGGATGACAAAAAACGTGAAAAAAACTGATATTACATGCAATGGTAAAATATATTTCTAACTTTAAAACACTATTAAAGAAAAGCAACATTCTAGTATCACAACAAAAAAAGATAAAAATGATGATACTGTTTCTCTTATCAAATATGGAGATGAATTTTATTCCCTATAAGAAGACTGACATCTAATTTACCATTGTCTTATATCAACAGAATATTACTTATGAGAGAGTTTTGGCAAAGTAATATTGAAATAAACACTCACTTTCATAGTGAATGTAATGAAGATGGTAATGAAAGTAATTATTGCAATGATGCTATCAGTTTTTTTTCTTTTTCTTCTAAGTTACTAAGTTATCAGATGAAGTAAAGTGTTTAGCTTCATAGTGGTTGCTTCATTCAATGCTCACAAAAGTTTGTTTATTTTCAATATCCTCATTTTCATAACAGAATATAGCATTTACTTATTACTAATATTTTAATTCAACAAGCATCAATCTTTTTTGCCAATATTTTATTTCATTGACAATAAATAACACACACACACACACACACACACACACACACACACACACACACATTTTTGAAAATGACAATTGTTTTAGAATTCTTCCATAATTATCATTGAACATAGCATCGTACATTTGGTCTGTTATCTACAATGATATTTTGAATAGGGATATTTATATGAACTTAAATTTAGAAAGAAAAATACAATGGGAATTATAAGATATAATACAAAAATATGCTATTTGGTAACTAAATAATAGAAAATGTATTATTTAATTCATTAAATTGTTTACTTGTTCAGAGAAATTTAAAAGATAAATTGCCATACCGAGTCATACATATTCTCCAAAAATGCATTTCTTTGAATTTCAACCTGTTACAAATCTATTTTTCCAATTGATAATTGAAATTAAACTGTATTTGTCTTTATTGGCAATCAAGATGAGAACAATAATCTGCATAATGTAAATAGCAAAATTAAACTATAGCTACTGAGGTAATTTAATGTAGAATATTTAACAACATAAATTCAATTAATGACTATAAAACTACAAGAACTTTTAAAAACTAGAATTCTTTTTATTTTTCAAGCGTTGCTCAAAGCTTTTTTCAAATTCTTGATAGCTTATAAGTATACACATTTAATATTTGTTTATAGCCATCAAAATGTAAGAGAATATGCACAAAAGATGACACTTAACAAAAGCTAATAGAATTGAACAGATGTACATCAGTGATAACCTTGTTAGATAATGTACAAAAGTTTAACCTTTACTTTTGATTGTAACACTGATCATATTTCTTTCAACTTTTGTCAGATGCCAGATCTGGATATGCAAGAATATTTGCTTTCTATTTGTCAAAAGATTTTCATAAAAGAAATATATTTTTCTTAAAGCACTGAGAAAGACTAAAAGGAAAAAACTCTTTACAGATACTCTTTACTGAACTTCAAACTTTTTTATGCATGATTAAAAAAACATTGTTAATATTAAATAATTGATACGTAATTCATTCGAACAAGTAAAAAAAAATCATAGATTTACTAATCAGGAAAAAAGGAAGCATGGTAATTAAGAACATACAGCTATAATTTATGTGCTAAGGTGTTTAAACAACTAAACTTACTTATATATATCACACACACAAACATATATATTCATAATTATTTATGCAATAGACATCCTTTATGATAACTTCAAGACAGTTTGAGAATAAATGTCAGGCATTTTTTTAATAGGTAGACCATTGAAGTGCTGTTCAATAATAGCACACAATGAATGATGATATTCAAAATGGCATTAGATAAAGATCCAGTGAGTTGATAATGAGGTCTGGTATGTTTTGTAATGGTTGATGAAATAAAAAGTAAGAGAGATAGAAGGCTATAAACTATGTAGAGATATAAAAATCCTGAACAATGATAGCTAAATTCTTTGAGACCTAGAGTGGCACCTACTTAAGGACTATCTATATAAAACTATTTGGTAAATATTATATACCTTTCCATTTGCAGGTGTATATTTACTTTGATTGTTAAGCATACAAGATTTTGGCTATTGCATTCTCTGACTTTCTTCAAGTATCTGTCATACTTGGTAACCTTTGAATTTTGATCTGAACCCTTTATTCAAGCCACAAGAGTAGATTGTTCTCATTTTGCTTTCCATGCTAAGAGGATGTTTTGTATTAGTTAATACTTTCCAGTTTTACTAGCCTTTATGTATTTGTTTTTTTTTTTCCCATAAATCAGCACTATATAACATAGAGACTGAACTCACAACTGCCAGGGAACTACATATGTTTTAACCAATTATTCTTCATCTCTTCTTTTATCATAATGTTTTGTAATAGGATTCATGTCAAGAAATGCTGGCTAATAAATTGTTTGAAGCATGTAAGTTTCACCTCTTTATTTCCAATTTCACATTTACTATCTAAAGAATAGATCAACAAAAAATGTGGTAAAAAGAAACAAAAGAGGAAAATAAAAAATTTGAAATAATAAAAATATGTTTCGAAACCATCAAAAGTCATGAGATTGCAGTATGTAAAGGTAATAATATCTTGATGTCATGAAAATGCAAGTCTATATCAATCATTGCCTGACATCTGGTGAGTCATTATGAACACCAGCTATGCTACTCATGACAAGGCAACGGGTATTACCAGAATGACAGTGAGTTCCAAACAGATGAGACATTCTGTTTCTGAAATTGTGTGGATATTTGATGTCTCTTGATTTGAGATATCACATGTACCAGGAATACCTGATAGAAGGCATTACTGCCCATGAAGGAAAAAACAATGGTCAATCACAGGTCCTTAATGCTTGTAACTTGAGGCATTTGAATGTTTATGGCAACAGACAAACAACACTGGCTTAAATTATATTCGCATTCAATGCAAGAGGTACCTATTCAGCAAGTCAGTTCAGCATTGTTTAGTTGCCATGTGTCATGGTACCAGAAAACCCTCTAGAGTGCTCTTATTAACCTCATGGCATTACACACTGCCCACCACCTGGGGTGATGATGTTGCTAATTGGAATCTGGAGGACTGCCAAAATATGCTGTGGTCCAATAGCTCCAACTGTTTCAAATTAATGGTAATGTCTAGGTATAGTTCAGACCCTATTAGACCATGGACCCCAGTTGTTAACAAGGTAGATAATGGTTCTATAAGTGTTCATGTAGTATAAATGATCCATGATTGTTACATTGCACTGCCTCAGGATCATTTGTACATATTCATGTGCCCTAACAATGATGATTTATTCCAGTAGGATAATTCCCCATGTCATCAGACCCAAGTTACTTACAACTGGTTTGAGGAGCATTTTGGAGATATCAGATGAATGGTGCAGCTAACATCTTTTTTTTTTTTTTTTTTTTTTTTTTAATCGTATCACCCCGAGCAAGGTGGTAACATCACTGATGTGCAGGGGGCTACGTAATAGTGAAAAGATTGGAAAAGAGAAAGCCGGAAACCACATCCTAAACAGGGAACAAGGGATGAGCCTCTTAACCTGTTCAATAGACGTGGGTGGAGTGTGAACCGGGCGATCTTTGCCCAATATGATGAGCTCAGTTGAACATTTATAAGGTATGATGAAGAGATCTATTTGCATGCAAGATCCTGAACCTACAAATATCAGGGAGCTGTGAACAGCTGTTGAGATGGTATCTCAATATCTATTCAGAAATCTTACCAATTGTAAAATTGACGCTACAGGAAGTTGATATACTTCCAGAGGGTCCTACACAATACTAGGTTCCTAATCCATAACTTCTGGTATGTTAATATAATTTTTACTTTTTATGTGAACTGTTTGTGATTAATGGTTTACACAAAGAAAAGTTTTTATGTTAAATTGGAAAAAGCCATCCCATTCTAGCATTCTGCAATATTTATAGAGTGCGATGGATAAACTGTTGGCTAAATTATGAAATAAATGAAAATAACACTGATACCTCATTTTAACAGATATATTTATCAAATTACATAACAATATCTTGAAATACTAAAGAGTAAATTTATTCAATAAAATCACCATCAGCTTCAACCATGACCTTCAGAAGACTTTGAAATCTCCTGCAACTCTGGACAGTCTCCTTGTTTAAGTTGGTGAATGCTTCTAGATATAAAAAATTATCTGACAGCCATTACTGGATTCTACTTCTTGTGTGGCATAGTGCAGAGTCCTACTGCCAGACATATGGGCTTCCAGCAGCCACCATCTTGACCAAGTGCAAGTCTACCGTCTCAATGCACTTGATGTAGACCTTTGTGCTGAGTCTGAGGCCCTCACTAACAAATTCAGGAGTTTTTTTTCTTATCTGAATGATCAGAGTGACTTTTCTGAGCTGCTGTAACATCATAATCAATATTAGACTTACCCAACTCTTTCCATATCCTCTGCACTGTACTCTGATTGACACCCAAACACTCTGGAATGCTTGTACTGAGCTTCCAGTGTGAATGCCAAGCAGTGCAGCATGCTGTTTCCAAATTTCTGGTGGAGCGAATTGCATCATGATGCTGTTTTTCTCATAGACGGTGCCCAACTGACCCTACTATACTGTGCTGTCACCAAAATCAAAAACAATGTGTATGCATGAAATTAAAAATATAAAATGATGACAATTTACACATCACACTCTGTATATTCTACATTTTAAGTAGCTGTTTTGTCTATAAAAACAATTGAATAAAACATCCATATACTTGTTGCAAGAAGAAGCCCATATGATTTCTGGACTTATACAATGTCTAAAAAAAATTTATAATTCATTCTTATTAGCATAGAATTTCCTTTTGAATAAATCGTTTAGAATCTGCATAGATCCAAGATATTAATATTTCAAAGTTCGTAATAAACAGTCAGTTCACAAGTTATTCAATACTGAATTTATGTTAGATTCATGCAAATTTAACACAAAAGTCAAAACATGTTCAACACTTAAAGGCTCTCAACATTTTTCCTCTTTTTCCGGATTTTCCTGTTTCAAGGATTTTAATTGCTATGTGTTTTTCCATGATTAAGAAGTCATCACAGAAAAAACATACATTAATATTGAACAATGAGATAAAATTTATTTAATAAACTGTGCATTTTACAACTATAATTAATCTTTTTTGTTTCAATCCATTCATCCCAAGCAATGTGAATAATGTCACTAAGACACAAAAGGACGACTTGGAGTGATAGAAAATAAAAAAAACTTTAGAAGGAAACCCAATGCTAAACAGGAAACAAGGGATAAATATCTACTCCTGTTAAAAAAAAAAACAGGGACCCATGCAAACTGGTAGGCAAACCTATCTACTCCTATAAAGGAATTTGTAGAATAAATTGAAAAATGTTAGAAACCTAACAAAATTAAAATACTTAAAATAGTATATAAGTGAAAGAAATTGTGATATATTTGTATAATACAGTTAAGGATTATAACTTCATTGTTTTCAAACAGCATTTTTTATGTTAAACCATATTTTGTTTTATATAATTTTACAATAAAAAGAACAAAATTTTTACATTCAGCTGAAAAAATATCTGAACTGTTCAGACTTATGCATAATTCTTACTAAAATTTATAATTTCAATTGTTTCTAAATGAACAAGGATAAAGTATTCTGATAGTACTAACAGTTAAGTCAATCTTTCACTTTTAATTCCAAGAAATATATGAACATTTAATGATTTGTAAAAAATTGTAACAAATCTTCAAAATAATTACATTGTATGGATTATTTTCAGTCCTATCTTTCATAAATATATGACAAAATATCAAGTTTTTACTGAAGATTTAAATACATCTGGAATTGCTTCATTAATTTAGATCAAATTTGAAACAACCTATTACACTTACATTGACATACAGTGAACTAGAAAATTGTTCTCAACCATTTTAATCTTATATAAAAATCTAAAACTTACTCTCAAGTTGATATTTATATGTGTTAAAATACAAACAAACTACTATTTAAATTTTTTAAAATAAATTTTAAAAATCAAAATTTTTTCTAAGTTGGAATCATTTTTTTATATTTCATTGTGAAATATTGTCATTATTTCCTTTATTTAATTTTTCACTTAGTGATATTAAAAAAATGATGTTAAATTAATAGCTATTCAGATTTGTAATTGTGAACTCAAGTACATTTCATTCAAGAAAAAATAGTCAAGTCATAATCAATTTTCCCTTCATCTAAGTCAGATTAACATTGAAAAGCCATACAATTAAAATATGATTGATTCTTTTTCAGACAAGTTAATTTTCAGGTTAAAATGTAATTCAATCAAGTCAACTATTACATTTTTGTCTTTTTTTTTTCAAGTATTTTGTTTTTCTATCAAGCATAACATTTTTTCAGAGGAGAACATAAATTTGATCAGCAGTTGACAAGTGAAGAGGGACCTTTACATTAAGATTTCAGTGCAAGTATAGCTAAACAAGCTGAAGGAGTTGATGGAGCCTCATTTAAGAATTGCACACCATTCTATCATTAAAATAGTAAAATTGCACACTCCTCTACTTGAAATATAAGGGCATAAAAATGTCAATCTGACAACAATAACAGTTTCGTTTTAAGTCATTAGAATAATATTATTATTTTATTTACGACACTTTCCAAATTTCTAGCACTGTGAATTATTCATAGATCTAATGAAGGCAAAAGCTGCCAAACAAAAGACAAAGAAGTAAAATTTTTAATAGTATATATGATATTATCAATATCTACAGAGTTACAAAATTAACCAGTACCTACTGATCTAATTCATCCATTTATTCTACTTGTCGCAATATCTAAAGAACTAATGCTAATCTTATCTCTCAAAATACACAATTTTTATGAATAATGTATATGTGCATATACAGTTAATATATCAATTTAAAGATAGTGAATATATGTGTGTATGTGTGTGTGAAAGAAAGAGAGTGTACCAGGTAATTGATCATAAAAGAAAGATATTTAAGAGAAAAAAATCAGTATATCTTTAAAAGAATTTGTAGATGTTTAACTTTTGAGAATAGTGAAAGATTATTCACTAAAACTATTATCATTCTCAATTAGAGCCTCAGAAACAACATGTTTAGATTAAATAGTTCACAATGATGAACTTCAATTAGTCCTCTATATCATTGGATTATTGTTAATACTTAACATCTAAAATACTTTAAAATGTAAAATGATTTTTCTTTCAATGTAATTCATTTTTATCAATCTTTTCTTAATGACAAATTCCTGAACATGTTAGATGCCATTTTCTTTAAGACTTGGAATATTCTTAGGCTTATATGGTCTTCTGATTCTTTGATTATATATCATAACTTGGCTTTGCAAACAAATATTTAAGAATGTTTTACATCTATTGCAAGCTCTGAATTGATTTATAAGGCCTATATGCAAGAGGCATGCATTTACACAGCAACTTCAGTTAAGGTTCATTGTCTGGCAGAAGCTATCTTACTTTGTAGAGCTGCATTTTTCCTTCTGCTTTCTTTTCTACAACTTGATTTGTTGAGGAGAGTTGCCTGACAGGTTGGCATGGATGCACAAGATCTGTGAGCTGCTTGATTTCCACTGATAGTGGTTGAATCCAGGAGTCAGTGTGGCCCCAATTTTCTGTCAGACAGAAATTAGTTCTCCAAATAAGAAGGTCAATGAAAGATGATGGTCCTCCATAATCAACATGTAGCTAGCAGATTTTTGCAGCATAGCTTCAACATTTATGGCTTTAGCTGAATTTAGAACCTCAGTATTAGTGAAGAGTTTATTCCAATGTCCTTTTAAAATTGCACAAAGACAATGCTAATTGAAGTGTTCATTTAGGTGTAGGTGGCCCTGGTATACAACTCAATATTTGACACCATATAAAATAGATAATACAATGGCTTTGTAGACACATGTCTTTGTTGCACCAGACATGTTTGCAGAGTCTATCAAAGGCTTGATTAACTTGGCCAGTCTATGGCCTATTTCTTTGTCCAAACTTGTATGAAAGACATAATATCACCTGGATAACTGTTAGGCAAATGGAAATGAAAAGTGATTGATGTTTTTGGTTTGACACACATTAACAAAGAATGATATGCCTTTTTAATACTGGCTTTAATGCTGAAGAGTTCTCTGACCTTTGTAAACTCAATGCTACTGATATATAATTCATATTTAATTGATAGTATGTAAATATTGGTAACATATTAGTCATAATTAATTCATATTAATTAAGTAATGTCTTAATATTGAACATTTAATTTATTAAAATATTGCATATTTTAATTACTATAAATTAAATATGACTTTTATTAAGATGTATTAAATAACTTAAAATATGTACTCTAATGAAAATATTACTTATTTTTGTCTTCTTCTAAATCTTAACAGATTTCTTTAGTTAGATGTTTAAAAGCTGTTTTTATTCTTGTTTACTAGACTATTAGAAAGTAAAATTGTAACATCTTGAATATGATTCAATTTACTCAAGATTAAATGTACAGCAACTATTACTAAATTATAGTAAATTATCACATATACAGATCAATATATAAATAGGTTTCAGAATAAAGAGTACTTCAACAGTACTCAGCATCTATATTAATACACAGTATATCCTCTTTGAGTATTAACGCAAATATGTACTTGCTTGCATATACAATCATACAGATGATGAATGCTATCCTGTGATATACTATTCCATGCCTCTTGGACCTGTTGAAGTAATCTAAAAAGAATAGAGGTGAATTAAATGAAATCAAGCATCATCTTATTATACATGTTCAGTAAGGGATTGGTGTGGTGATTTTGCCAGCCAGGAAAGCTTCAAACATTTTACAGAACATGTTGAACAGCAAGGGCATCATATGGGTAGGTATTATTCTGCTGAAACACATTGCTTTCCTGTCGCTGGTATAGCAGCAGAACAAGAATATATATGATGCTGCATAATATTCCCTTCAAAAACATCAAAGTTGGGCAAAAGTTGTAACTTATGACATCCCAATGATACCAATGTTTGAGCCCATGTATTTTATGAGTAAACATACTCTGGAAGACTTTGTTCTCCAAGTCTACATTGTGCACACAAATGACCATCACTTGTATGAAGACCAACTTGCTCTTATCACAAGAGAGTATCATTCAATCTCCCAGGTGACCCTATTGGAGACATGCATAATGGTGTGTTACAAATGAATGTTTAGCTAGAAGCACATATGCCCTTTAGTTGTGCTGCAACTAAACAATAGTGCATGTTGATCTATGCTCTGTGGTCTGCTGTCCTTACAATACATCACTCTAGGCTAGCATCTATTTGGTTGTTCAGAAAATAATGTTCAATTGTAGAATAAATTGTTTGTGTTCTAATATATTACAATAATAGTTGCACAAAAATATATTAATTATTCCTCCTAATGATTAAAGTATCCTTATTCTTAATTTTATATTAATCACTTTCCGAATTTTACTTAAAACATTATATATTCTCATCTTGAACATGAAACAAGGACATGTGTATTTACTTTTTTGCATCACATCAATCTTGGTCATAATAATTCTCAAATTGTTGTCAACATTAACAGAGCATTAGATGAAGGATCCATTTGTGATCGAACAGTATGCTGGTGCTTGTTTCTGAAGTTCTACAGTGGGGATATGAGTCTTGAAAGATCAAGGGTGGTAGAGGATGTTTATCTGCAACTGACAATCAACATTTGAAAATACTAGATGAACAAAACCCTCATCGAAGTGTCTCAGATAATGGGTGCCAACATTTTAACAACATTAAACCATCTCAATAAATTTGGCAAGGTAAAAAGACTTTACAAATGGGTTGCACAGGAAGCCAAATAGTTTAAGGTTTTGAAGTGTGTTCTATCTGCAAGACTCGAATGATCCATTTTTTGATTGAATAGCAATGTGATGTGAAATGGATCCTTTATGAAAATTGTAAATGATTGATTAAATAACTTGACCATGATGAAGGACCTACTTTTCAAAACCAAAATTGTACCAGCAGAACATTATGATGACATTCTGGTGCTATCCATTACAGTTTTTTCTGAAGTCTAACAAGAGCAACACTACTGAAGTTTACTACCACCAACTGGATAAAATGCATATTCAGTTAAGCAAAATGCAGTCGGCACTGATAAGTGACAATGTTCAATTCTACTTCATAACAATGCTCAACCACATGTTGCCAGGGTGACAATGAGAAGCTCACTGACTTGAGATACAAAACATTGCCACATCCACAATATTCCTTTGATCTCTTGCCCACTGATTAACACTTTTTCAAGTATCGTCACAATATTTTAAGCCAAAAGTTATTCCAGTCAAAGAAGATACAGAAACTGTCTTCTAAGATTTCTTGGTATCCAAACCGTTAGTTTTATAACCTCATAACTTGATGGGAGCACTATCAAGATCCATCAGTATATTTTGATTGCAGAAATTTTGCTTTTAAATCTTTTCTTGTCTGATAGATTTTAAAAAAAACAGTAAATGTAAATAATATAATAACAATTAGATATTGCTTTAGAGTATAAGAAAGACTTTTTTATTGAAAGCCAACAAAATAATCCTATTTTTGCAATAAGCACCTCTCAAATATGAAAAATTCGAAAACTCTTTACATTATTGAAAGTTTTTAAAATTGTATAATTATAAATCTAATTAAAGAAATAGATTTAAAAAGCTTCAAAAAGGACTCTTATAATCTCAGATCCAAGTAAAGAATATATATTCTAATCTATAGATGTATTTTGTAGAATAATGTAAATGTTCAACAATAATTACAAAAACTTCAGAAAATGTAGCAAAATACATTTCATACAAAATGAAGCAGAAGAGAATTTTTACCAAAAAAACAAAACTCAAATTGAATATTTCATGCTATGTTCCCTTTTGAAATTGTATTTTGATTGATTGATGTATTCTACCTGCTTTTTAGTTTTAGCATTACTGTAGTGTATCCAAACACCTATGGATTCAACAAAACAAAACATCCCAAATCCAAACTCAATTTGTTTTATTAAAAAAATCATTTAGAAAAGAAAGTAATTTTTCAGTGTTTCATCTTTCTCTTTTAGACTTTAACTGAATAGTTCAATTATAAACTTTTGTTAGCAATAAGTTTTATTTAAAGTAGTTCTGTTAAACTTTAGTTTAAAGTATCAATCAAAACAAGTTTCTACGAACTAACGACAACTATTTCTTTCCCTCCCTTTTTAATGAACTTCAAAATGCTGTAGTTATCCATACTCTCATTAATTTTCTTTTCTTTTAATACAGAACTTTTTCATTTGCTCAAGTTCCTGTGTGTACGTGCTTTCTGACCTAGATAAAGCTACAGAAATATTTAAAAAAAAAAAAAAAAGAAGTCAAGTAGAAATCACAAACAACCAGAAAATTTCCTTCTCGGGAGTGAGAGAACAAGCAGAACGAGTGAAAATGGAACTCAGTATTCATTGTCATTAAAAATAGTAATGGGGAAAATTTAGCATGTTGTTTAAAAGCACAGGGTAATAGGTAAAAAAGAAAAGAAGAAAAACAAACTTTTCCCTTGCATCTTTCTTTTGTTTTTTAAACTTGATGATTGCATTTGCTTGACACTTTTGAAAACTTTTTTTGTTGAGTTTTGTTGACTTCTCTGTTCGTGAAGAAGTGAAACAGACTATGCGTGCGTCTTTCTTTTTAGTGTTTCTATTTTAAAAAGTGTTCAATTTTTGTTTTTAGGGCTTTCATTTTAAAACCTGTTGAATTATTGGGAAGAATTTTTCCTGTAAATACATATCTAGGCTTGTATTTTTTTTTTTATTTCTATTTTTTTTTTTTTTTGTACGACTTCATAAAGCACAGTTGGGAGATTTAAGATTTTTAATTGTGTGCTCATAAATTTCATAACAGAGTTAAGAAGTGTGTTAGTTTCTTTTGCAATTTAAAAAAAAAATCATAGGTGGGTGCGTGTGAGCATTGTTAAAATGTGGAGTGGTGGCATGTTATTGTTTTTGTCTATTAATTAAACTTACTACTATTATTGACACTACTGTTCTTTCAAAGATGTTATATTGTGGTGTGATTTTTTTCCAAGGCGTGTGTTGGGAAAACGATAGTAGTATTTATAGTATTTTTCGAGTTCTTTGATCATAAACATGTAGTGTTTAACGATTAAATAAGTGCCCACCCCACTATCAATAAGTTATGTTGATATAGTTACTCGCATCTGATGGAAGAACTTGGTGGAAAAGGAGTCAGCAAGACGAAGTAAATGGTTACAGAGCAGTGGAAAGTGGTAACCAAATTGTACTACTTTCTTTGTGAGTCAGCTTAAAAGACCTGCTCGCTACAAGTAAAATGAGTCATGAATTTCATATGTATGTAGTTTCAGCAGCTGCTAACTGTTGGAAGCCAAACAGCAGTAGCTTACACATTTTTTTCTAGGGCACGAACATTTTTTTGTTACACACACACATTTTTAATTATGGTAATGAAAAAGGAAAACGACAAAAAACACTAATTGCAATTTTATAACAACAAATTGAGTAAAGTTTTTCAATTGAAATGTTAAAATTTACTTGTACTTGTTTGAGTGAGTAGAGAAAGTGAACGAATAAAAAGTATATTTGTTTTTACAACTTCCAATAAGTCTTCTTGAGTCTTGACAAACTTTGCAAGTGGTAGACTACTAGAGACCATAGGACTAGTTAAGTTACGACTGGGTAGGATAGAGAAACAAAAAAAAAAGTTTTCTTTTGCCATTCCCGAAATTATCGACATTATCACCAAGAAAAATTAAACGTAATTTGAAAATTTGTTGTCTTCATTAAAAAACAAAACATTTTTTATGAAAAAAAACGTTTTATTTTTTAGTACCACATTTTTTATAAACTTTGAAAGCGTTGACGGTTAAATAATTATATTTTCCCCACTGAAATTGATATGTTATTTTTTTTTTTTTTTTTGCACGTCCTTCAGCGTCTGTCAGAGCAAAATTTGACCTGCTAAATGCAAACAACAAATAAAGAATGATTTCAGCATAAGTTTAACAGGAGGAAATAAATAATGCGCATTAACGTTCATGCTACATAAAGGATTCAAGTTAAGTGTTTGAAATACTGAAGGTTTTAAATTTTAAAAAATCTACGGAAAGCTAATCTGAAAAACAATTATTGAAAAAAAAATGTTGCAAATCAGCAAAATTAACACATTCTTTGTATTTACTTAAGCCCTTATTGCAGATTTGTTCAGAAATGGACTGGTTTAGAAACTATATGGTATTTTTTAAAAATGTCTTAAAACTAAAACTTTTAAAAGAATCAGTATTGTAAATAAGAAGCAAAATCTTTAAAGTTTACAGTTTTATTACTTTATTACTTGTACCAGTCTCGAGTTAACAATTTGGGTACCATAAAAATGAGTTTATAGTTACTAAAATAAAATCATTTTTAATTTTAAGATGGTTTTATTTATTACATTTTTATTTTGTTCTGTGTAACATTTTTTATTTTTGTTTTCTAGAGGTTGTTAAGTTGAGAAATAGCAATTAATTTTCAAAAAATAGAAATACATGTAAAAACACTGCTGGTTTAATTTGAAGTCCTTCAACAACATAGGCGTGTCCTTAAATTTGTTATCTTTCATCATTAGTTCATTTGTGAATAGCAAACATGAAAAATATCAGTTTTCATTTTATACATCTGTACAAAAATACTTCAATAAAAAGTTAATCTTCACATTTCTAGTATTTTCATAAATTGTTTTCACAAACTGGTAACACAGTTTAAGTAGAAGAAAATCTTGAAATTCCCAATAGTAACAATTTCAGATCTTCCAACTAAAGAATAGTTAAAATACTTAAACTTAAATAAGCTATTTTAAAATTCAAACAAAGTATGTTTTATTAGTGTACAAAAAACAAGTAGTTTACTGAAAGTTTTAATAGTGAACTGATGGATCAAGATACAAAATAAGAATACATATTTTAGCAAATAGAAAAAGAGATTTCCTTTGTTGTATGAATTAGATTCAGAAAATATTTTTTCCAAGCTATTGATAGAGAACATAGCAAAAGTTTTCTGCAAAAGAAACTGGTTAGAAAATAAGATGCCGAAGCAGTGACAGCTCATGTATAAGAACTGCAGCACCCCCTATTTTTACTCAATATTAATATAACATTCAAATATAATGAGTCCTTTTTTAAGTCTTTCTTTATACTTGTAAATTATATAACTTTTAAACTTAATGTCAGTAGCCATCCCCTCGTTCATGAAAAATTACAAAAATCTTTGTATGGAACTAAAAGCTAAATGCCAGTTATAGAGAGCACTGTTTCTCACACAGTGCCAACCCTGTTAGTGTTGTCCAAGTGTAAGGCACTATTTATTTTTGATTCAGAAAGTGTTGTGTTTAAAAACCATATTTTTTAATGTATTAAACTGTAGATGACTATCATGCTCCCAGCTATTCTATTTAATTGTTTTATTATATAGAAAATGTTAAATAATTTAACCATGACCTCCTTGAATACACAAGAAATAATTTTTGTGACAGTGAATTCAGCAGCTTATGTTTTCACAGTTGTCTCTCTATGAGAAAGTTACAATTAAGAAAAGAGGCCATTCAACAACCAGGAATAAGCAAAAACAAGAGGTATATTTGTAGCTTGAATTCTGAATGGTACCAACAGAAAAGTTGACTCTGTGGCTGTAAAGTGAAAAATGCATTGTTTTGCTTCTGGTGTTTTCTGTTTGGAGATGATGTAGTGTGGACAAAAACAGTTTTAGAAATATAAACAAAATGGAAAAAAAAATGAAAAACATGAGAAGTCAAAAGAAGCATATTGAAAATGTGTTACACTGCCACTATAAAGAAATATAAATATATGGAGAAACTTAGTGAAGCATACAGACTTTCAATCAATGGGCATAACACGAAGATTAAAAAGAACCGTGAAATTCTATCCATAATAATAGACTGCATTTTATTTTGCACGAAACTTTAAAACTCCCTTACGTGGACATAATGAAAAAGATGATTCAGTTAATCAAGGGGTATTTAGAGGATTAATAAATTTTGCATCTCAATTAGATACAATTTTGAAGAATCCCTTAGAAACTAGTATAGTTTTCAAAGATACTTCTAAGGCCATTCAGGATGAGATACTTGACTGCCTGCTACAAATATACCATGAAGAAATAAGGACAAAAATTAGGGAAGCTTTGTTTGTAGCCATCATGGCTGATCACTCAAAAAATGTTTTTGGAACACACTGAAATGGTCATTGTTCTATGGTATGTGTTGAATAAAGAAATATTTGAGCATTTTTGGGATTCTTTATTCCAGAAAATCAAACTGCAGATGGCATATCAAAATGTATTCTAGAACAATTAGACAATCCTTCACAGAAATGAACAAAAATTGATAGCTCAAACATTTGATGCTGCAAATGTCACGAAAGAAAAAAAAAGAGTTCAAGCAAAAATAAAAGCAGTTTATAGTAGTGCGCATTTCATTCACTGTTAAGCACATCTATGTAATTTAATAATGAGAAAGGCAGCAAGTATTACATGGAATACAAGAATAATTTTCTCTAACATTTTTTGCCTATTCCAACATTCTTCTCAAGATCACCACATATAGCCATTCTCAAGAAGCATATAGATGTCGGCATTCCACATCCATCCTCTACAAGATGGGACTTTAACATACAGACCATGAACAGAGTTCATGAAAATTTGTAACCTTTAAAAAGCTGCCTTACTGAAATTCTGTCAGCATCAATTGCAGATCAAATGATTGCAGAAGCAACAGGAATTTTATAAAACCTGAATGATGATAATTTCATGTTTTGGTTAGAGCTTTTTCATCAGGTTATGCCTCATGTTGAAGTAATTCACAACCAAATGCAATTTCGAGAAATTAGTGAGTTTAAAGTCAATGAATATATAACAGATTTCAAAACTGCTATTTTAGAAATAAGACTCAAAGTACCATGAGAATTCTTGAAAGACAATCATAGTAGAAGTAAAGGAAATGTGTAACTGCATATGAGTTGATGGACATATTCTTCCACTAAATGCTTAGTAGTTGCTAAATTGTTTAACCAGATAAACTTCAATAGTTTTAAGAATGAACTGCCTTCAAAAGAGATAGTACTCAAAGAAAAGCTTGAAAATGAACTAAAAGTATTCTATTGTAGATCCAATATGCATGAATATTGCAAATTAATTGAGCTGCTGAAATAATCTAGATGACATTCTTAGTGAAATTACAAAACTGATAAAAATCCTCTTGACAATTCCCATGACAACATCATAGTCAGAAAACTGCTTTTCAACACTGAAAAGAATACAAACTTTTCTAAGGAGCACTATGAATCTTGAAAAACTAAATGCACTTGTAGCACTTTCAATGGAGAAAAATGTCCTCAACAGTCATTGGGGATCAAGGAGAAAATTATTAAGCTTTTAGCTCAAAGTGAAACAAGAAAAATGCATTTCATTTTTAAATGAATAGATCGAGTTTTAACTGTAATAGTTAATAAATAAGTAAAAAAAAAATTTGTTTAGGATTTTACCAAGTTTATACATAAATTTTTTTTTATTTGTTTGTTTTGTTTTACACAATATTAAAACAATGGCTACAAATTTTCTGAAACAGCATCCCCACTAATTTTAGCTGCTACTGCCTATAAGTTTATATTTGTACTCGCAACAGAGAAATTTCAAAAACTTTTTTATGACTTTCAATAAAGAAAAACATATCTATTCTTGCTAGATTAATGAACTATATTTAGAGCAATTTTTGAATTGCTCTCATGTCCAAATTAGAAAGAAAACTAAAATACTTCATCAAAACTTGTTACTCTATGTTAAAAGTTTCATATTTAGTGGCAAAAGCTCGCAAAATGATCAAGGTATGTTAAGTATATACATTTGCACAATGCAAATGAACATGATGTTAAGAGATTTATTTTAGTAAATGCTGAGGATTTAATGCTTGTATGCCAGACTAAGTAAATTTTCTTGCAGTAGGTTGCCATTTCTTTATGCAGTAGACTAGATGCCAACCAAGGCCATAGAACCCAATCTGTCCTGCTATTCAACCCATACTTGAAAGAAGATAGATGGATTCATATCTTTCCCAAGGGTATTTGTGTGCTGGTGAATGCAATGAATTCAACTTGAATTCAAATTCAGCTCTCTGATTTCTCATTCTGAGCAGATATATATATTGCACCACAAGAGGGTACTTGATTGATTTTAATCAAACTTTGATCTATATAGTATTTAATTTTCCAAAAGAGAGATTCAAAAAAATAAGATTATGAAATGAATTTTCTGGAAATGTTTATTTCATTTATTTTTGTGGTAACTCCTTTATTAAGTTATGAATTTCATGTCTTAAAATAAAACTGAATATACTATCATTTTCTTTCTTTCTTTTATTTTTTATAAAAAATAATGCAATAGTCTTTTCAAAACATTCATTTAAAAATTTAGGCAAATATAAATAATATACAATTTTTTAGCATTTGTCTATATTTCTGAGATTTACACTATTTACATTATTTGAAACATTGTCCTTATCTTGGTTGTCATTTGTATGATGTTTCAGCCATTGTACACTCTGGCCTTCTTCAGGTGCTAGGGATTTCTAGTTTGAAGATGTGCTGAAAAAACAAAAAAATTAAAAAAAAATTCTGATGTTCAGTCATTTGGTTAGATCTTTCAGCTTTCTCTTGTGTTAAAAACTAAGATTAAGCTAAACTATGCTTTGTTAATAAAATGATTTTTTTAAAAATTAATTTGAAAACCATGTGAACAAAACTTCACATCCATCTGCCCATATATTTGTGTTTGGTGACTTTAACGCCCACCACATCAAGTGGCTTGAAAACTGTCACCGATCTTGCTGGTGTCCACACCATGAATTTTTCAATAACCCAATCTCTTACACAAGTGGTGGATTTCCCCACGCATTTCTCCAATAACCCAAATGGAAGGAACTCACTACTAGACTTCTGTTTCACTTCTATCCCAGACTCTTGCACTGCCAAGCAGCTCTGCCCTCTCGGAAACTCTGACCACGCCATAGTTTCCATCAACATCTCATTTCACTCCCACTCAACCCAAGAAACCCAGACTAGCAGAATATCAGACTGTGCATCTGTGCATCTCCTCTTGGGTTCAGGCTGGCGTCAATGCTTCCATCCTAGACAGAAAATTACAGCTTAAATCCCGCTTGTCTCCTTGGTTCTCAGCCACCATTGCCCACCAGAATCATTTCTTCTAGCTCTATCGAAGCCACGCGTCGGACCAAAACAGGCGCCTTTTCGCCTCAGTGTAAAAAGATACTTAACGAAGCTAAGATGTTGTTTGCTGCCAGAATGAAGCAACGCATAGCATTCTGTAAGTTCGGCACCAAAGACTACTGGCGACTCTGTAAAAGCGTGCTTAACAAGAGTAAGACCTCAGTATCCCCCTAACCAATGAATTTGGGGTCCTCATCTCCTCAGCGGACAAGGCTGAATGCTTTGCTCACAGATTCTCCACTAACTCGAGACTGGATTCATCTGGAGTATCTACACCCGACTTCCCACCTAGAACTGAGGCTGAACTGAATGATGTCCACATTAAACCCTCGCTGGTCTCTAACATAATCTCAAAACTTGACCCTCACAAAGCGAGCGGAGAGGATGGAATCCCAATCATAGTCTTGAAAAAATGTGCCCTGAACTCTCCTCTGTCTTCTCTAAGCTCTACAAATTCTGCCTATCTGCTTCCTGCTTTCCTGCCTGTTGGAAGCCTTCCTCTGTAGTTCCTATATTTAAGAATACTGGAGAACCCTTGGACCCTGCAAATTACCGCCTTATCTGCCTTCTTCTGATCTTTGGCAAAGTGTTCGAAGCCATTATCAATGCCGAGGTGGTTCAGCATCTCACAGCCCACAGGCTCCTCTCGGACAAACAGTATGGTTTTTGCTTCACCAGGTCTACTTCTGATATGCTAACGACCATCACTGAGTATATATACCAGGCTCTTGACAAGAATGGCGAAGCTCAAACCATTGCCTTGGATATCTCCAAAGCGTTCGACAGAGTCTGGCATGCTGGCCTCCTATGCAAACTGCAGAGCTGTGGTATAACTGGACATTTGTTTGACCTAATCCAGCCATTCCTCTCTAACTGCACATTGAAGGTGGTATTAAATGGACATGCCTTCCAAAACTACCTTACGAACGCGGGTGTCCCTCAAGGCTCTATCTTAGGTCCTACTCTCTTTCTGATTTACATTAATGATCTCCCCAATGCCATAAGATCCCAAGTAGGCATGTACGCTGATGACACCACAGTTTACTCTTGCCTCGATCAAAAATCTGGTGTGGGCGACAAAGCGAACCTCGCTGCCAAGCTTGAGAAGGACCTTCAATCTGTAGTGGACTGGGGTAGCGAATGGCTTGTAAATTTTAATGCTTCCAAAACGAAGCTGCTATCAATTAACCATCATAGACAATTGCACCTACCTCCCATTAGCATGGAACAGGCTTGCCCCCCCAGAGAGTAAAGCACTACACCTCTTTGGTCTCACACTCTCAGCGGACCTCAAGTGGAATGACTATATCGAATACATTGCTAAATCCGCTTCTATGAAAGTCAGCTCTCTGTGCAGGGCCCGGAAGTTTTTCCCGTCTAAATCTATACTGCACATTTATAAATCTACCATCTGTCCGTGTATTGAATACTGCTGCCACATCTGGTCGGGGGCCCCTACTATTCTCCTTGGGGTTCTTGACAAAATATAACGGAGAATATGTAATGTGATCGATATCGACTTGGCAGACCAGCTGCAGTCATCTCCCACCAGCGTGACATAGCTTTCCTGTGCCTCTACTATAAATATTTTCACAGTTTCCACTCCGATGAACTTAGATCACTGGTGCCCCCTAGGTATGAATTTGCACAAGATACTAGATTAGCAACTAGGTCCCACCCTTTTACAGTGAAACAGATAAGATGTAACCGCAATTTCTACTCCAACAGCTTCTTTTCTCGCACTTCCCACCTGTGGAATTCCCTTCCGTATACTTGCTTCCCCAACAGCTAAAATCTTCAGGAGTTTAAATGTAAGGTCAATAGACACCTACTAACACACTAACTCGCACCCATTCTCTCAAACACTGTTCCCATCTACCCAACCCCCATCCTCAGTATCCTTACCTGTCTATCACCCTCCTTCTGAAATTTCCTATATCTAACCACTCTTTCTCATCACTTTCCCCTATGTAACTCCCTGTGCAACAGTGGCAGTGAAATGCCTTGTTTGGGGTGAAATGATTAAAAAAGAAAAGGAGAAACTATTTTAAGATAACTTTTAAACAAAATATAAAAAATAAATATAGATATCAGACTTACTATAACTGAACAAATGATCTTCTGTAAAGATAATTCCATTACTAGTCTGAATTCTCTCAATCTTCGCCACTTAAATCTAAAGTAAATTTATCAATATGCAAAATGGTATAATATATAATCAAGCACAAGTTAGGATGAGAGGAAATAGTGAAGAATTGGTTCAGTGTGCAGATAGAATCAATAGCTCAAGTTTTTCTACACTCAACAATTGCATCTTCAAAGAAAGTATCTGCATTACATGCCTCATACCTAAATGAAGGCAGGATGTATTAATCTGTCTGCTGCACACTGAGACTAAGATATGCACCATACTTACTGCATTATTGTATCACATTTGCTACTCAATCATGCAATAAATCTTTGTCAAGTACTATAAAAATAATTTGGCTTCCTATTTTTAAGATCAAACGTGACCATTTCTGAGAAAATTATAAACTTTCTAACAATAATCATAATTTTTTGGTAGCCAGAAGGAAGGAAAAAATAAAGACAAATCATCTTTGAACAAGAACATTCTTGAGACTGACTTTTTTTCTAATACTTACACAAGATGTTTAATTGGTATTAATGTTTTTACAAAGTTAGTTTGTATTAAAAAATGTGCAGAAGCAATTCATTTTGACTCTTCAGGAAAAGGTGGAGTAGAGTGAGATGCTATCTATTCAGTAGTAGAACATCAGAATAGAGATTTTTAAAAGTCTATCATTTAAAATTTTCTAATGGCAGATGGGATCTAATGTACAAATGTAGAAGAGTTGATATTTAGATAAAACAAAAGGTCTTGCAATATGTTGATGACATTGTCATTTTTTTTTAGAGTTGAATAAAAAGTGTAGAATAGAAAAATGGGTAAATGAAAAAAAAAATCTTTAATTTTTTTTTGTGGAGTTTAAAAAATATTACAAAGAAGATTCAGTAATTTAGACAAGATGAGCAAAGGCAAACATTTTTCTTACTACTTTGATTATTTCATGTATATCATATATTAAAATCTAATTTTGATGTTCAGTGCAAAATTTCCAATCAGCAACATATAAGATATCTTAGTAATATATCATATTCCATATGATATTGTTTACAGCAAAAGATGTGTTTCAAGTGGATGAAAGTGTTAAGACTAGGGAGCAAAATATCTTAAAGTTCAAGACATTAGGAAATAAAAATGACAGATTCATTTCAATCTTTATTATCTAACTCTCATCAGTGTTATTTCATACCTTAGTCTTTGGTCAAATTTTCACTAATTTCAACAAGTTAGCTATGAAATTCATTTTAAATCTGTTGGAAAATTAAAAATGAAAACACAATTATACAATGAACTTATTTTCAAAGAGAATAATAATTTACAGAGTAGAATTACTAGAGGGCTATACATGTTTATATCCTTTTCAAAAAATGTGTAATCTTTCTCTCTGTGAAAAAGACAATGGTTTTCCTTGTTTGATTTAAATCCTAACAGTAATATTAGCTTAAATAGTCAAAATCTGCAGAGCACTAATGACACTAATAGGAGATATAAAATAAATATCACTATACTGACTACACACTTCTAATGGTATATAAATCTGATAATGATCACTAGTGACATGACCAGATAGATGTTTTGTTAAAGGCCAAAATTGTTTTGATTTCTCATTTTTTTTCAACAGGGAAGAGAGAGTAGCAAAATGCCAAAAGCCAAACATCAAAATTTTTTTCCCAGCATTAAACCAAAAACCTTGACAACTAGAGTAGATTCCAAATGTCAAATAATTTCTGCATCCCTAAACTACAATGAAGTAAGAAAGGACAACAAAGTACATAAACTATTTTGGATATTTTATCATTAATCTATTCCTGTGAGAAAAAAAATTAATTTCTTCAGGCAACATTTTTTTTCATAAAGAATTTTAACTGACATGACTGTCATGAAATGTACACTATAATTATTCATTATAATATGCACAAACAACTTTAGGCTACATTCCAGAAAAGATATCACTTGTGTATAATATGCACTGAAATTTTTTAATTTGTAGCAGCTGAAATTAAATTTTGTGTAACTTTTTATCCAGTTCATATTGACTAAAAGTTATATTTTTTATAAGAGTGGCTCAGAATGAAAAATTATAGCCAAATTTGAAGTCCAATTAAGTTTGTTACATTCACTTACATGCAAATACTCTTGGAAAAAATATGAATCTATCTTATCTTTCCTTAGCTATAGGTTAAATGGTAAGGAAAACTGGGCTTCTTTAGCCTTGATTAGCAATCAGTCTAGGAGAAGGCCAATTTTCAATTCAAAACTAGAAGAGGATCATCTGGAGATTTTCTAGCACACTATATGCACAAGTTTTCTGTATTTGATTATTCCAAAATGTGTGGTTGGTTGTGTACAAGACTTTTACACTATAAGCAAATCATAGATGCGAGTAGTCTGACTACTCAGTTCTAAGAATGAAACTACTGGACAATCATACTTCAAAGAGAAAGTCTATTATCATATATATACACACATTTCCTGACCTGGCATTTGGACTTCAGCACTTCTCCGCCATGACATGACTTATTTTCATGGCAACTATTCTGATGAGCTTTTTTCACAAGCACTTCAACTAAATGAATTTAAGACTGATACAAGATTGCCATCTATGTCACTTCATTTTACGGTTAAAACTAGCTAGATGCAACTACCACTTCTATTCTAACAGTTCCTTTTCTTGCACTTCTCTTCTGATTTCTTACTTCCCTACCATCTACAATCTTCAAAAATTTAAAAGCAGTGTCAGTCACTATCTTCAGTCTTCCTGAACCCTGTTCATTTATTTCATTTTCTCTCTTCTTCTCACTAAAGATTGCTTATTCTCTTTCACTTCTAGTAATTCTCTGCATCCTAGTGGCATTATTGTCTTGCTTGGGGTGAAATGATTAAAAAAATGTGTGTGTGATATAACATTTTGTTTTGAAATACAAAATTTAAACAGTGTTTAGAGGAAATGCTAGATACATTTATACAAAAATGCAACAAGTTTGCAATAAACAAACTCATAGTGGGAGAAACAAAATTATAAACAAATATATATCCCTGTTGCTATTTCTCTAGCAGCATAAAACAAAAGTTTTACCATTTATTGGTCACTGGCAGTTAACCACATGACTCCACTCATAACTTCTGCAAAACTCAGTCAGGTGCCATTTTATCATGATGTTTAAGCAATCATCTTACACAAGAAAAAAAAAATGAATGTAGTTTGATATGCAAAGGGAAATGGAAACTGGGCAGCTGGTCGTCACTCTGAGTGCAATATCCGACTCTGGCACTAAAACAAGTCCAAACTTCAATCTATGCTGAAGTTGCAGAAAGCAAACAGTAGAAAATCGGCAGTATTTTTAAAGTTGGAAGAAAAGCTGATTGAGTGGATGAAAGAATGTAGAATGGCCAGTATTGGAATTAGTATGACTGATGTGTGTCTCAAGGTACTACAAAATCACAAAGATTGGAATAATGCCTGACAACTTCATGGCTAATGTTAGGTGGTGTCTGGGCTTTACAAAGAGACATAATTTATCAGTTCTTTACCAAAAATTGTCCAAAGATTTCAAAGACAACTTACAAAATTTCCAGCATTTCATGATCAGACAACAGGAGGCCATGAGGTATAAACTATCGCAGATTGGAAATGCAGATCAAAACTTGCTAAGCTTTGACCTCCTCTATGAACAGTCAATGAATTTGGAGGGCTTGCAGACAGTTAATGAGGAAATCTGATTCATACTGATATTAGCTGTCATTGGTGATGAAAAAAAAAAAGGCTGCTGTCATATTTTGTTTTTAGGAGAAAATCCATATCTGGGTAGACATTTCCAAAAGAAATGGAGGTACTATCCACAAGAAGGATTTTTGACACAGAATTGATGTGTGGCTGGATCAAAATGATTCATTCACACATCATTACATTGTTAGTGGGATGTCTTGTTGGCCTGCTGGAATGGCTATCCTTACTCATCCTTGACATATTCAGAAGCCATTGATAGATTTATATGAAATAGCAACTGGCATTAATGAAAACTGCTTTTGTCTTCATTCCTAGAAGAAAAACTAGTGTTTTTTTTTTCAATATCTAGATATTTATATCAACAAGCCATTCAAATTGACTGATCAAAGTAAGTGGAAAAAGTGTCTGGAAGATAGAGAACAAGTTGCTCACTCCAACTGACTGTATTTGCTGACCAGAGCCTGTCTATGGATATTGGAAACCTGGAAGAGCATCCTTGAATCCATTGTGGTAAAGTCATTTAAGTATGCAGAATCATGAACACACTGGACATCATTCTTTTTGAGAACAAAGGTAAAAATAACTTTGTGGATGGTGACAGCATTAAAGATGACAAAGATATCTACTATACTTGCAATATAGACAAAACTATCATGAAATGTATTTATGACAAAAGTGAAGCAGACTAAAATGTGCTTATTGTCTATACCAATCATTTGTTACACATTAGTTATAGATATAACTTTCATTCATATAATTCCAAATATGGTAACACATGGGACTAGAAAAAGACAATATTTAATTCTTGTGTATAATATGCATTCCTAACTTTTCAGCTTAAAAGTCTGTAAAAAGTGCATATTATGCATGAAAAATTACAGTAATTTGATAAATCAGATGTGAGTAAAAATTTGTTCATTTTATATCTAGCATCAAAATGAGAAGATAATGATTGTTATAAGTTTTCTTCACTTATCTCCTCTTTTTATTGTTTTGTTGTTTGTCACCTGATTGGCACATGCATGCACATTGAAAACTACACATATACACTTACACAACAGACAACAAAATATTCTCTTTGGTCATGTTTATTTTGTAAAAATTCACAACTATTCATAAATAATTTTCCTTTGCTGAAACAATTAATGATTTCTCCCTTTTTTCAAATGTTTAATAATATGAAAAAAAAAAAGAGGAAAAATTTAAACTAAATGTCCTTCTATAAAAACACCAATGAAAAACAGCTGTTTGGCCTTGCAGCATTTCAATTTCATAATCCCAAGATATCTTCAAATATGCAATACAACAAGAAATATTCCAACCTCAAACAGATCTCCCAGGAATATGGACTGGCAAGCAAAATTTAGCTTCATGTAATGGAATGTTTTCTGATGCAATTAAGATCTGATACCACAGATTAAAAATGATAACAGCTGGTATTTTGTAAAACAACTGTCTCTAGAGGCATTTCATAGTAAGAGAAATATTATTAGAAGATATAAACATAATTTGAATCAAATATCATAATTAGAAGTATATAAGTCTATGCTTGAACATGGAGCATACAGATTTTTTCAAATTTTATTATTTGAAGAATTTGGGTTGCACTTATTCATACTAAATGTCCTTTAACTCTTTAGCATTCAACCTGCCCAAACCTGCCCCATAAATATTGACTCTTAATGTTCAAACTACTATAACCCATCCTATGTATGCTCTGTCATAATATATGACAACATCATTTTAAATAACACAGGAAGTCACATAAACAGTGAGATTTTGACCACAAACTGTGAGTCTTTGAGAGCTGATATTTACAGAGTAGGTTAGAGTGTGTTCAATGCTAAAGGGTTAAATGGCATACAAAAATATGGTAGTGCAGCATCTGTTTTGTCTCTTTTAAAGCTAAATTTGCTACTTTATACAGAGATTTCTTGCTATAATTTATCAATTTGAGAAAATGATTAATTTTAGTTTCAAGTAAGCATCATCTGGATTAATACATGAAACATTCATGTCTGTACATGTAAGAGAAGATTAATTTTGTGCACATTCATCATGTACTTTGAGAGTACATAGTTTATTGTTAAAGGACCTTTCAGGACCTTTGGCAATTAACTGATTAACTGTAGATGATATGAATTTCTGTTATTGCAGTTCTTTGGCTGAACTACAAATAACAGAAATTTCTATTGCAGTTAATGGATTAATGTCCACTGATTCAATATTGTGACTTTGTAACCTTTGAGTAAAAAAGCTACAATTTATGTGACTTAAAAAGCATATACTGTAAATATATAAGTAGACAAAATAACTATATGCAGACTTTATTACAAATATTAGGATATATCAAAAATATTCTTTAGATATTTAATACAAAGCTTATTTAAGATAGAAATTTTAAAATTATGACACCACAATATCATTATTATATTTATTATGCATTATATAATTATAAAATAGTATTCAGCTTTATCTTTTGTTTCAGATGTTATAATGGCAAAAAACAAGTACTAAGATTCTAGAAATTTTCAGGCATTATTGTAAACTAAAGCTGCTCCAAGAACTTGATCAATGAAAGGAAGTGAAACAATAGCTGCCCAAAACTGGTTTAAACATATTAAGCACAATGATTTGATTTTTGAAATAAAAAAAAACCTTAAAAGTGGATAACCATTAATAATTAATTATACTTTAAAACACAAGGTAGGAGAGAACCTGACCCCCAGCACTTGAAAACTTTCAGAAGATTAAAGCTCATCAAAAGATACCATATATAGAACATTATATAAAAGCTTAAAAAATCATATAGAACTCTCAAGAGGTTCCCTGTGTACCAAAAAACAAAAATACCTTTGATAAACACTAATATATAGAATGATAAATATGTATTACCAGAAAAATATTATTTCATGAGTAATAGATGTTAAAATCAAAGGTTAAGTTAGATTTTACCCAATAATCAATCAAATGGGTAGAATGTTGATTTCTTCTGATACATTTGACAAATATCCCATTTTTTTAAATTAAAATCTTGTTCTATTTTTTTGTAGTTCAAGAATAAAGACAATTTTGATTGTATGATTCAGTTTAGTTTTAATCTATTTTATATATTCTCATGAACTGATGAACTAACAGCAAAAATAAAGAAACTGTCAGATATTATGAGTTGATTGTACAAGAATTAAAGGACAATGAAAATCAATGTTCATAAGTAGAATATCATAAACTTGTATTTCATTTTAAAATATGCAAAAACTATTATTTTCATTTTAGGGTGAATACACAATCCAAATACTTTTACAAACTGAATCAAGGTCTTTAAAGTATCCAAATTAACATTATACAGAAGATAATTATAATATCAGGTTGGAACAAAATAAATGACCATTTTAAAGCCACAGACTTTAAAATGCTATAACTTAAACACAACTTATGAGTTAAAATATGAACCATTATAATTGCCTCAATTATTATTTTGTTCATTTATTATTGCAATTAATTTATTCAATTACAATAAAAACTGATATATAAGTCCTAGAAAAGTGGTAATTGTTATGAATATGTTTGAGTAATGCCTTCATTTTTACTTCATCAGTTTTTGCCAGTTGTTTTTTAAAAAAAGAAGTTTTGCATTATCCTATAACAGGATAGGCATCTTTTCTTTTTATTGCTTACTGTTGGCCAAGATGTTTACAACTTTTGATGTATCAATTCCAAATCATAATAACAAAATTCTGCTGTAATAGTCTGGCCAAATTACTCCATTGCAGTATCCACAAGTGGTCAAGAAGAATGTTTGGAGGTGAAGATATGTTTTTAGGAAGATTGAAGGAGAGCAAGTCACCACATCTCCATTTATCATACAAATATCACTTTTCATCAACAGTAAGAAGACAACAAAAAAGTTCATTTTTTAACATAAAGAAACTAATTGCAGCAAGTGTCTAACTATATAAGCTGCTGATCAGACAAATCATGTAGTACCCACTTCTGCATTTTCTTTGTTTTGCTATTTTGTGACAGATGTCTTTCAACTGTTGTATATGCTATTGCTAGTTTTGTTTCCAATACTTGAGGGTCTGTTTCTGGATAAGTTTCCACTGTTGCTCTCTATTCTTCATTGTTGACTGATGACTTGCAACCACAACCATGTGAAGGCTCATCAGAGAAATTCAGATCACCAAAAGCAAAGTTTTGGAACCAATGTTGCACTGTCCATTCTGAACATGATTTTAGCCCCAAGCACTGTTGATTTTGAAGGTGACTTTCACAGCATAATGGCCAAATTTGAACTCATGAAGCATAATGACATGAAAATCATGTTTATTCATCTTTGCTTTGATATCCTATAAAAAAACAAGAAAGCAATAAAAAAATCAAACAACATCAAAAGGATGAAAGACAGAGCATTAAAAAGATATATAGATGTATGCAGAAACAGCAGGGGACAATATGAAAACAAACTGATTGCACTAATGTAACACAAATACAATCATTTATTTTGTTCCAACCTAATAAACCACTTGAAGTAAAACATATAGTGAGGAATTCAAATTTAACAGGGCAACAAACAGACTGGTGACTCGACAGGTTAACTGTACTGAATAATGTATTCCGGCAGGTGCTGGCTTTTGTAATGAGAGATGGGAAATAAAGTTCTTTTCATAGTGACATAATTTCTAGCCTTAGCTATTCTATGTGACTTGAAATAAAGGCACAAATGATGCAATTAGAATGGCTTCTTTTCTATTTATATGTTAATCATACAATCTTTCAACAACAGCTTCCCACTACAAAATTGGTGCACTACTCAATAACTGTTACAATGTATTTTTTCAAATGAGAAAAAAAAACCTTGAAAGAAAAACAAGCAAATCTGAAAACTTTAAAACTTAATGTGGTAATAATTAGTACATACTTATGAAAATAAACCTGTTATAAAACACTGTTAAAAAGTAATTTTCTTTCATCATTATTTTATTGGTTTACCAAAAATGTTAATTTGGTTTATTATATAAAAACAAAAGACAGTCTTTATTGAACAATTTACATTTTGTTCAACTATCATATTTATTTTTCTAACAAAAAAAAGTAAACAAACAAGAATAAAAAAAACTAAGTTTTTATGCAGAGAAATTAGATTTTGTTTTTCATTATTTCATTAATACAAAAGGATATAGCATCTAGTAAATGTGAAGGATTCATAAAAAACTTCCCAGTCAGTTAAGCTGGGACAATTTTTTGGTGACATGAGAAACATGCTGTCTATTTTTATTCTAATGTAATAAGTTTATGGTTGAGAACTACCTTCCAAGAACACTATATAAACGGTATTATCACCTCATTGAGATAAAGACCAGCTTTTGGTATGTTTAGTATAAGTTCATTTTATTTGTCCCCATCATTTTTGCTGAAAAGTAGCTTTTTTTTTTTTTGCTGGCATAGCTTTTGTGGAAGTCATAAAAGAAAGCAAGCAATGTAACCAAGTTTGTCTCAATGATTTTCATCAGTCTTTTTGGATATTCTGAATATCTTAGCTATTTCCTGCCTCATATTGATTATTCTCAAGTAATATCTTGACTTGATTGCCATCAACATCAAATGGCTTACCCAACTATCTAGCATCATTCAGTGAGAAATTTCCACTACCAAACTTTGTAAACCACTCTTGACATGACACATTTACTCATCCATAATATCTTCTCTATAACATAAAATGCAAAAATCTTTTGTTTAAGTTGCATTTTAACATTTCTTAAATAAAAAAATATAAAACATATTATGCCAGCAATGTAGTCTCTTCTATCTTCAAAGTTAGAAATCAAAAGTATGACATTTTTAAAAACAATCATAAACGAATGTTTACAATAGTTACAATACAATTAAAAGTTATCTTTTTTTAAATTTTTAATGAAAGTAATTAAAACTAAACACTCCTCATCTTATCTAATGACAAGAGATGAACAGATTTTTATCAACTTAATTATTGTTTGGTTTGAGCAGGCTTTTCAAGTATAATTAAAGTTAAATTACTATGTTAGCCTATGATTTCTAACACTGTGTTCAGTTATATAAATATGTTATTTTATATTTTTAACAGTATTATTAGTTTTCCTGAGAACCCAGATATGAAAATACTACAGTAAATAGGATACAAAAGAAAAAAAAAACACAATTTAATAAGAATAATAGGTTTATCATCTGCTTCAACAAAGTGTCATATAAAATAGATTGAATATGCTAAATGCTTGAATAAGGATATTATCAGAGAGTTTTCATAGATGAATGATGCTCCAATTATTGATGCAATTTTAAAGTATTTCTTTTCTTTTTTTTACCCTGATCCTGTTGTTTCTTTAACATTTTTTTAGACAATTCATATGCATATAGTATGTAATAAAATGTTTTTTTATATTAGAAATAACTTTATTTTGAGAAAATTTTTATTAATCTTATTGGAAAAATTAAAGCATACAGTCTACTAAAAATAAAAGAAACATCATGCGATTTCACCATGTGAAATTGAGCAATGAGAAATCTGTAAAAAAGTCAGGAACTATTAATATTTGTCATTACTTTTAAAGCCATAATTTTTTTTCAAACAGTAAGAAGGAATTGCCAACTTTTACTTCAGTAATCAAGTGCATAAAGAAGATTTATTTAACCCATTCATGCCCACCTTAAAATCCAGTATTAAATATAAAAATTAAAATAAAATTCTAGTATTATATATTTACAATAAAAAAAAATCTGGTATGTATTATAGGTTTTTATCTGTAACCACACATTTGTGGTGCAGTGGATATTGACTTGGAACGACAAATCAGGGAGCCGAGTTCGAATTTCAGTTGAATTCATGGCATTCACTTACGCACAAATACCCATGGAAAAAGTACTAATCCATCTCTTCCCTCCAGTTATGGGTTAAATAATAAGACAGATTAGGTTTTATAGCCTTGGCTGGAAACCAGTCTACCACAGAAAGCAATGGCAACCTACTGCGGGATAATTTTCTGCCCAGTTAGTCATGTCTTTTTCAAGACATGATCACCCAAAGCATGTATCACGTATGGCACTTAACTGACTGACTGATCTGTAACCACCTTATATCCAATATATATTTAATATCTAGGCACAAGTCCAGTTGCTCCAAATTTGATCAAAAGGTTTCATTCAGTTAGTCTCTGAATTTCTATCAATCAATTATATTTTAACTAAATGACCAATGTCAGAAGTATTTTACTTAATTGTTAAAATACAATCTAACCTTGTATTTTGATGAGTGACATTTGATAATTTACAAATGAGACAATCCAATCAGAAAGTGCTTGGATTTGTATAAAGGATTTCTGAAAAGTTTTTGGCCTGATCTACTTCTCTAAGTCTGTATTTCAATGATTAAACATCATGATAATGACTTTATGAAATGGGTCAGGTAAGAAACTTTTCAGTAACTCATCACATTAAAAAACTGGTTAAAAATTTCTTTAATTTTATACATTTATAAACAAGAAACTTACACTTTTGTAACTAGATCTCAAAATTTACATCATCCTGTTGTTCTGGGAATGACAGAACATGAGTTTAGGATGACTGTTTAAATTTTTCATGTTGTAAAATTTTTAATTAAAATTCAATAATTGTTCTCTCAAGGGGCCTCCTTGTTTTGAATGCCTAGTAAGAAATAAGCACACCCAAACCACAAGTGGAATTTATATATATGTTCGATCACTAAAGATGCTTGAATAATGGTCAGTTCCTTGTACCACTCAAGTAAGCATCTGACTCCTTCTGCTATACTCTCTCTTTACAGGGGCCAGATCAGACTAAAAATGGAGTATAGCTTCTATATGTTGGGCTGGAGCTCTTCAGTCCCCACTTGCTAGTCTTGATAGAGTTCAAAAGTGTCTACATGGCCTTGTGGATAATTAATTTTTTCCCACCCTACAACTCCTTTTCCTCAGATGAAATGTGAGCCTTTCACTACTCGTTCACTATTTCCATGGCAAATGTTCTGATGAGTTGTATTCCTTAGTTTCACTAGTTCCGATCTCTGTAGCTAAGACTTGCCACATCACCATAAACTGGGATGAATCATCCTCATGAATTTTGTATTCCATGTTTAAAAAGGAAGTTCTACTCAAACAGCTTCTTCCCAAGAACTGCTACAAACTCATAAAATATTTATCTGATAACTACTATCTTAACCTCTTCAAGTCTAGGATTAACTGTTATTTCCTTACATAACTTCATAAACTACACTTTTTATTTCTTACATGCGTACGACATCAATCAGTAACTTTGTATGGCTGTTGGACCTTGTATTTAGTGAACATTGGAAAAAAAATGTTTCTTAAATAATACAAAAATCTGCTACTCATTTCATCATTCTATTATTCCCTGTCTAGTATTCTTGGCATTGTCTTTTGATTACCACAGTCATTATATGTTGACATCAGAATACTGGCAGATAAGCAGGTTTTTCAGGGATTTTGCCCAGTGGTCAATCTTGTGTGAAATTTCTGCATTTGTGGGAACTTCTTTGTCTCTGCTCAAAAATAATTTCACAATACAAAATCTGTTAATAGCACAATGGGTTTAAAGAATTGAAGAACTGAAGCACACAATGAGTCTTTGGGTTTGTTAGAGGCAGAAGCAATAGCAGTGAGAATAAGATAGTCATAATTCCCTTTTGTCCAATAACAGATGGCCATCTTTGGGATGCAGTTAGACTAAACCCCTGGGCTGAATTTTGTTAGCAATATGAAAATTTGCAGAACTAATAGTACTTTAAATAAACATAGCAAGAGTTCTTTGAAATTTGGGAAATTTTAGAAGATCATAAATCTGTCATATTGCCAGGAGGCAACTGGTTAGGTTGGTCATCCTAAATCTTAATGAATTCTATTTGGTTTCTTTCAAATTCAAATCTTTTTTTAGAGCCTCCTTCAAACACATTTTTAGTCTGCTCTTTCTTTCCTTATTCTCTTCAATCTTAAATTATTTTCCATGAGTTTTCTCTTATTTCCTGCTTCAAACCATGATTAGGCATTCTCATGAAGTCAAACTCTGAGCCAGAGTTACCATCCTGTTATAAAAGCAACTAATATCTTGAAATAAAAAAAAGAAAAGATTCTTACTTTTCATTAACAGTGGCAGGATTTTAATAATGGGAGCTCACATGTACACACAAATGCATGTATGTGAATGAACACACACACACACACAAAAAAAAATAAACAGACAAAATTTAAGGGCTTCTTTTTACATTAGTGAATGAAAAATAAATGAAAAATGAAGGTTGAAGAACTTCAATTTAGATATTTGTATCATTTTTCTTTAAATTTGAAAATTATTAGGATCTACTTGTAAGAACTAAATTTGCTTTAATAAACAAAGCAAGACAATTATATTTTTTACCAATTTCAAAGAGAACATTTACTCTTATTTAATACACTATTACAGAGCCTACAGTAGTAATGTAAGTCGTACAGGTTGTAACAAAAATTTTAAAGTTAATATAATAAAGTTTTTAAAGATTAACAAATGCAAAAAAGTAAATTTTACTGTAAAAAGTTACAAATTTATTTAAACATTTTGGATAAATCATTTTGAATAATTATACACAGAACAGTTTTTATTAATTAATTTTCATCATATTTTAATTTGTGCTCTATGCATTTATTTTCTATCTAAAGAATTCCAACAAGTCACAACCAAAACAGTTTTTAAGTTGTTATCAAAAAGTTTTCATTTAAAATTACCTAATTCATATCACAACTAAATTTTCTATGTTATTTATCTTGTTTTTATTAAATTCTCACTTTTATTTCGAATTTAATTCATAGAAAACTACACATAAATATTTATTTCTTAATGGTTCATTCAATTGTTTTAACCAATAAAGCGTGTTCAAGTTGATATCTGTGCTGATGACACAACCACTTACTCCTGTCTTGATAATAAGTCTGATCAGTTTAATAAAATCAAATTGGCAGTTGATCTCAGTCTGTTCTTAACTGGGACAAGGAATGGCTTATTAATTTTAATACCACCAAGATGAAAGTTTCCTCTATCAATCACCTGAAATACCACTTCTTGCCTCCCATCAGCATAGCAGGAAAGTGACTTATTGTACCTTCTCAGGCTAAGATTCTCAGATGGCATGAAGTGGAAAGATTAAATTGAATCAATTGCTAGATCTGCTTCTAGGTAATTTATCATATCATGCTAAACAATCTTTCTCTCTTGAATCTATCTTATATATTTATAAATTTACCATTCATCCATAACATAAATATTGCTGCTATATTGGGCTGGTGATGCTGCTGTACAGGATGCAATGGGTAAATTGTTGCCATTCATGTATGTGCTTTGTTTGTTTTTGATTGTGTCAACTGCACAGTATAGTAGGGTCAGTTGGGCACTGTCTCTAAGAAAAAAACCACCATGATACAATTCACTCCACCAGAAATTTAAAAATGGCAAGCTGTGCTGTGTGGCATTCATGCCAGAAGCTCCAATACAAACATTTCAGAGTGTTTGGGTGTCAATCTGAGAAGAGTGCAGAGAATTCAGAGAGAGTTGGATGAGTCTAATGGTAATTACAAAGGTATGGCAGCTTAGAAAACTCACTCTGACTGCTTTAATAGAAAAAGAATTCCTGAATTTGTTAGTGAGATCCACGTCATGATTGACAATGAACTCTCCAAGTCAATCAGGTCCATAGCCAGGAAGGTAGTGCAGCCCTGGGTCAAGAGGGTAGCTGCTGGAAGACCCTATGTCTGGTAACATGACTTTGCACCATACCACACAAGCAGAAAAACTTAGTGATGGTTGTCAGATAATTTCTGTGACTACATCACCCTTTACATCTGGCCACACAACTCCTCAGACTGCAATTCCTCTTAATTATTATGTGTGGTGTGTAGTTAAGCAAGAGACCAATAAAACTCTTTCTAACACCAAAGTGAACTGAAGGTAAGGCTGCATTCACCAACTTAAACAAGGTGACCATCCAAAAGAGTTGCAGGAGATTCTGAGGTTGCCTGAAGACCATAATTGAAGCCAATGGCAATTTTATTGAATAAATTTACTCTTTAGTATTTCAAGATATGATCTTCAAAATTTCAAATTGCCAGGTCAGTTGCTATCTTCTGTCCTCTTGATTACTACTCTTTTATTGTTCTTGCTCCTTATATATAGACAAAATAACAAGGAAAAGCATAACTGATGAAGTAAGGGTTTTATATTCAAATGAGTGAGTGCCAAAGAGTTCTTAGTTCAACCCACATTTCAAAATCTAACCAGACTGAACACTTTTCAACATCTTCTTGTATGTGAATTCAAACTGATGACGATGATGATAATAATAAATAAATAAAAAATGATAGTCTCAATTTCACTTTAGATTCCTGAAGAAGTTTCAACACTTCAAGCCATAAATCAGTTCAGTTTTGTAATTAATTTCAATTGATTTTCATTCACAGATTTCAAAACAACAACAACAAAAAAAAACATTGACACAAAGTTTTAAACAAACATAATCTGAATAATCTTTTAATCTGTAGAGTTTTATTTTCAAAGCTGGAATCTCTTGCATTCTTTGAGATTAAGAAAATATATTAAAGAGAAAAAAAAGAAAGCCATCTTATAGATGTGATTTTGAAGTAGGTATTACCAGGGGCTGCTAAAATGTTCTCAATCTGATCAATTTCCCAAAATCTGAACAAATGACTGAGCATAAAACATTTTTTAATTCGTTGTTGGTTGAGCTGAGAACTTTACAGCTTTCTCAGTATATAAAAATCAATCTGATGAAATCAATACCTAATCCAATATAAGGCTAATGAGATTACCAACTGTTTAGATTCACCATATTATATTAATGTTCTATGTTAATCAAACCAATATAATTTATTGGATCATATGGAGTTTGACAGCAAAGAAGCAGCTGCTTGTCAAATCAAATAAGCAGGAAAAATATATCAGAATTTTATTAGGATATTTCTTTGATAAGAGCAATTTCTCATTTTTACTATTTTGTGGAAAGATTTTATAAAGTTTGAAAATTTTTTATATTATCTGAAACTAATAAAATGAAATATTTGCATACACAAATCAATATTCCTGCAACAAACTTATAGTATTATTTTGGCAAATTAGAAGCAAAATTTTACCTTATTGTGAATTATAATAAATATTACAAAAGTACTGGATGTATCAATTAGTAACTATTTTATTATGACTACTTTATTCATAAGAATTTATAAAAACACAGTCAATGAAAAAATACATTAAAGTTGTTAATCAAGAGATTGAAGCCAAAATCTACAAATGTAATGTAACTTATTTGTTTTATAGATGATGCAATCATCTCATTAGCAAAAATTAACTTTCTGCATCTTTTGTGTTTTTACTATTTATAAGGATTTTTTCAAATAGTGATACAACTATCTGAAGGTCTATATTTCTGGAATGAGGTATTGTAATTATTTACACTATTTACATTGTTCAGACTGTTGTCATCTTTCTTGCTATATTCACAATGTTTTAACTGTTGTACATGCTAACCTTCTTTGGGTGTTTGGAATTTCAAACTGAACTCATTATTTCATCAACTGAGGCAGATTTTTCTAGTTCCATGTGCCATGCATCGTTCATATATCTTGGTATCAGTTATCTCCCTTTTAACTCAACTCTCTAAGTTTTTGTTCACCTCTGCTGTAGCCAGGTATTTAACCCACAACTTTGGAAAGTTGAGTTAAAAGAGAGATAACTGATACTGAGATATCTGGAAGAGACATAGCACGTGGAACTAGAACAATCTACCCCGGTGAACAAAATAAAGGGTTCAGTTTAAAATTCTAAACACCTGAAAAAGACTGGAGTGTATAACAGTCAAAACATCATGAATATGGCAACAAAGATTAAGACAACAGTCTGAACAATGTAAATAGTGTAAATGACTATCTGCAGATATTTCAATGGAAGGGTTTCTCATTTTCTTACTGTAATTAATTTAGCAACTAAATATCACAGTTAATGAGTTTTATAAACTAGAGACTTGATAAGAATGGCTCCTAAAATATAAATTAAATATAATATATTCAGTTCTTGAATTTGATAAATTGTTCGTTGATTTGATAAATTGAAAAAAAAAAATGACTGGATTATAAACATAGTATTTGATGCAGTTGTTAAAAATACAAAAAGTGCAAATTATATATTAAAACATGTATTCTACATTTTCAGTTGCAATTATATTTAATAAGTATATTTGTATTATGCATAAGTATATTATTGTTTTTACAATATTAAAAATGTTGTTTACGGACTAAAATGAAAGAAAGATTTACAGTTGTTTTAAAAAACAATGAAATAACAAAGCAAGAACAATGAAACTTTATGATCAAAATGCATAAAAAATAATTTAGGTAACCAAAAAAGGGGAGGGAAAAAAGGATAAAATATGGATAGCATATAGCATAAGAAATAAAAACACTTGTAATCTTTAATTATTTTAACATTATGAAATATTTAACAATTATTCTGTTCAAATCTCAGTATATTTTAATAAAAAGCCAAAACCAAATATAACAACTTTTACAAATATAATGTTTTTTAAATTTAAAATAGATATTAAACTCAGTTGTTCAAATATACTTTAATATTTATGCTCAAGTGCTAATTATGTTAAAATGTGTTTATTGAGGACAAAAAACTTACGTATCATTCATTAACAAGTTCTATTTAATCTAATTAGAATCTTCACAAGCACTTCATAAAGGAATAAAGTTTTTGAATTTGAAGTTTCATGAGAAAACTGAGATTAAATAGGAAATCTTGTAAATCTAGTTGAATACTCATATAAAAAATGACAGCAAGAAGATAGAATTTAAAAAATGAAATGATCTATACAGAGACAACATAGATAGATACCATTTTTGCAAAAAATTGAGATTGAATAATAATATACTCATTGGCAAGTATTGAGTTTATTAAAAGAAAGTACAGTTGAAATGACTGTACAAGCACTTCCAACTCCCAAAAAACGGAATTGTCAGATTTTGAAGAGAATTGCATTGATGGTTAGATTCAGTACGGAATTAGGCAGCATCAAATAGTGTCAATCTTGAAAATTCCATCAACTGTGAACCATATGATTATACAATTCATTAACAAAAAAAACAAAAACATGACGAAAACACATCTTCTACTGGCTAACATGGGTCATCAAAAAGATATGCTGATGAAGAAGATGTGGGGATTGTTATGAAATGAACTATAATGGTAGAGAAGTTAAAAGAGTCACTTCTTAAACCATTTAAATATTTAACAGAGAAAATGGGAAATTAAGTTGGTGAAGTTTAACCATACTTTTATCTTTTCGTGATTCTTCATTAGCTTAATTTTTTGACAAGTATGACAAGAATTTTATTTGAAGTGTTTGTAGTTCATTATCCAATATGGTGGATTTTCAGTTATCATATGGAGAATAGCATGGATTAATAGTCATTCAAAGCTTCTAGGATTCTGAGAGCCTATCGATTATTAAAAATACATGTCTCATCGGAAACGTAGACTTCTAATAATATTCTTCAATAATAAAAAAAGCTTGAAAATGTTATATTGAAAACAGTACTAGATGACTTCTAACCAAGTCAGTCTTCTGGCATGAATATTACTGAACATGGCTGGGCTATTTTGGATTATGAAAGGATAATGTTTTGAATGCATCCTACTTGGATATCTCTTAAAAAGAGATACCAGATGTAATAAAATCAAAAACTTTAAAATCTGCTAATAGCAAATTCATAAAATTTTCATCTGCAAAATATACTTAAAATGTTTAAATCCTTGAATAAAAATCTCCTTTTTTAGAATAAAGGCATCTATTTATGTTTCTTTTTCTACTCTTCATGATTTTATTGTTGATAGCTTCTTCCATTGTTAACCAAATCATTATAACCTGATTTCTAATTATCAATGTGAGATAATCTGATTTTAATTCAAAACAAAGGTTTCTCTTACTAACAAGGGCAACATAAAAATGCTGATCTCTAAGAAAAGATAAGTGGTAAACAGTTAGCACAGTTACCTTTATTTAAAAGTTAACTATTAAAACTGAAATATTTTGTAATTGCAATATTATGTTTCAATGAATAACCAATTTCCAAAATGTTTACTACTTATTCTGTTTGTGTGTTTGTATTATATATAAGAAATTTACACCTTACTTTCCAGTTTCTAAAACAAATTTATTTTAAATTTATATATAATTTTGATTATTTTCCCAAAAAACTCTTGATCTATTATGATATAATTACTTAGTAATTATGGTCAATTTAGGATGAGATGGAGAAGCAGCATTAATTTCTTTTAGCAGGTTAAGACTGATAGTGGAAAGACAATATGCACCTACCTCTCCTCATCCCAATTAGTGATTTCAATTATAGGTGCAAAACTGAAAATTAAATCAAAAAATGTGAAGACCACACTCATACAATATATTAACATGCAAATTGAAACACAGATGAGATATACTATCTTTTGATTTTTGACAACAGAATAAGATGCAAAACATCTATTGCCTAACTGTCCTACTTACTGTACTGAGTTAAAATAACTTTGAATCATCACTCTTAGAGTCCTTCTTATCATTGGGACTATGGTTTCATTGTTCTCAGTATCAGTAGTTTTCATATAATGTTACTATTTGTACAGTTATGGTTTTAACCAAAATCTGAAGACTGAAGTCAAAACTATTAAAAGAGCAATATTAACAGATTAGTAAGAACAAAAAAATGTAAGTCTTTGTAAAGAGATTTTATTTTTCATCAATATATCATGCATCTTATTTTATTATTAAAAATTCTTTTAAGAAGTAATTTTCATCTAAGAAGAAAATTATAGTTATTAATTAATTCAGTAGTTTTTTAAAACATAGAATTTCAAATGGCATGCATTTTATCATCATATTCATCAATAAACCTTATTTTTGCTCCATTTCCTAATGTTTATCAAAGATTGTGGTGGGCAAGAAACAATGCAAACCTGTGTTAGTTTGAAGTCCACATCCCTACAGAGATATAAGTAGAGAGACAAACACACACACACACACACACAGAAAGAGAGAGAGAGAGAAGTGGTTTATATACAAGAAACTTTGTCAGCAGATGTAACAGTCATGGTAACATTGTTTTGTTCAACAGTAGATAGCTGAAAAGTAGAGAAACACACCCAAACTAAAAATGGAATTGGGATAGCTAAAGGCAAAAAATATTTTAAATTGGGATTAATAGACCACATTCAAGCAAAAGTTTATAAATTTAGTTTAATTAGAATACACTTAGTACCCATATGCAATAATAGATAAGAAAATAAGTTATATCATATTTTGTAAACAAATTTTCTATATTGATTACCTGAAATTGTACTGTAAATTTGGCATTTGATGGTTTTTATTCTAAGTAATACTGTTTCAGATATATTATATTGCAATAAACATCATAATCATCATCATCATCATATATATATATATATATATATATATATATATATATAAAATAAAATAAAATAAAATAAATTTCGATGTTCAAAACTGTTGAATGATCATTTCAACATGAAATCCCTAAGAGAGATTTCACATCTCATCAGCAATATATATATACACTGATATTATTTAAGTAAATTTCAACTTAGGTCTCCAATTTAGAAATAAAAGGTTAAAAGTCATTATCTTTACAAACAGGAATTAATACGTTGTTTTCATGAAAAAAAAATAAAACTTTTGGAGTTATTTCTAATGTATGTTTATTGACAGTGAAATCAGTAAACATCTAGATAGAAATACTCTGCTGAAAAACACACAATCTCCTAATCTCCATAAATGACACTGGCAAATTCCAAGAGGAAGGAGACATAAATTTCTCTGTGTTGACATTTCATATTCTTGTAAAAGCTTGATAATGAGAAGTCAAATAGTTCTTTTGAATAAAAGACATACAAAAGTCAGTATACAATAAATATATATATATGTATTGTTGATTAATATATAAAAGTCTGATTAACATTGAACTTGATTTTTAATTATTACAAAAAGATTAAAAAAATAACCATTTAATCAGATGCTGACCCCACCACCAAACAAGGATCCTGAAATGCAATAGACAATGAAAAATGATTTTATAAATCATTATGACATTTTTTTTTTTTTTTTTTACAAATTCATACATGATTGAGTACTGACAATCAAAAATTTGAATATAAGTACAAATAAAATACAAAGATGAAACAAAATGTTATTCCTTTTATAATATTTAAAAGTCTAACATTTCTTCCTCAAATAAGAATTCTGGCTACTGAGTGCACTTCAATGCCAGGACTTTTTCTGAATGATGACAATAACAGAGGATACCATCTGTTCAAAACTGTGACTTAGCTCTTTGATATTTTATTTCAAATATGTAAGGAAAAATCACTTATACCTGAGTCAAGCATATGTAATATATGATTAAAACTTGAGAATTCTAAAACACAAAATGAATAGAAAATTCAGTCAAAAAGGTAGTAAAGGGAATGAATAAAGGGAATTCTTGTGGAGTGGAATTATTTTTTGAAATCCATAAAAATCTCTAAAATAAAGCAAAAACCACAATTAAAAATAAGATACCTTATGCATTGTGCTTCCTTCCTTTTGTATTTTTTCACCATAGACAGAAATGCTGATAATTGTATTATTATCCTTCTTATGAAGATTATACTATGAGAGGCTCAATGAGGATAACAAAATATAAAACAATGAGTTTGATTGATATTTTCAAATTAATTTTCTGTCCATCAACTTTTGTTGTTTCTAATAATTTTGAACTTTAAAATATGTTAGTGTTATATAATAATCTAAGTAGTATGCTATTTGTTTAACAAATAACATACTTTAAATCTCAAAATATAAAAGTAAACAATTTTTCAAATATTCATATAAACTATAAAATATAAGAATACGAAAGCTTTATAATACAAAACTTAACTAGCATTAACTGCAGAAATGACAAAGAAAATCATTAGAAATGATGTAATTAATCCAAATCTTTCTGTGTAAGTCTGATGCTTCTGCTATACAGGTGCAATAGATAAATTGTCGTCTAAATTATGCAAAAAAAAAAAAAAAATGGAATTTCATTTTAACAGATATATTTAGCAAAATTACACAAAAAACATCTTGAAATACTAAAGAATAAATTTGCCATTGGCGTCAACCACAACCTCAGATGATTTGGGAATTTCCTACAACTCTTCTGAACAGTTTCCTTGTTTAAGTTGGTAATTGCAACCATAACCCTTTTCTTCAGTTTATCTTTGGTTGTTACAAGGAGTTTTGCTAGTCTGTCACTTAACTGTGTCCCACACACAATAATCTAGAGTGTTGCAGCCTGGGGAGTTAAGTAAGGGATGATGCAGTTGCAGAAATTGTTTGACAGCCATGACTGGGTTTTCCTGCTTGTATAGTGCAGTGTACTGTTGCCAGATATAGGGGTCATCCAGCAGGCACCCTCTTGACTCAGAGCAGCGCTACCTCCTCAAGACACTTGGTGTAGGCCTCTGTGTTGAGGCTGAGGCCCTCACTAACACATTGGGAGTTCTTTTCTTAAGTGAACAAGCAGAGTGTGTTTTCTAAGCTACCATACCTTTATAATTAGACTCTGAAATGAATTTTTCTAGCATGAATGCCAAAAGTACAGCATGCAATACCCAAATTTCTGGCAGTGAGTTGCATCATTCTGCTCTTTTTCTCACAGATGGTGTCAACTGACATGGTGCAGTCAACAAATCAAAAACAATCAACATGCATATAAAATGGTGACAATTTACTCATCACACTCTGTATATTTAGTGATTCTTGATAAAATCTAAAGAAAAATTTGAAATTTTATTGGTCATGACCTGGCATCTCAGTTTCAGTCACTTTTCCCCTCTGCCTTTTCTATAAATATTTTCATGGTAATTGTTCAGAAGAATTTTCCTCTATGGAACCTACTCTGTATGAATTTAAGTGCAGTTGAATTAACTAGATGTAACTATAAGTTCTATGCTAACAGTTTTTTTTTATTGCCCTTCTTGCTTGTGGAACTTCCTTTCAATTTCTTGCTTTCCAGTCAACTTTGTTCTTCAAAAATTGAAATGCAATATCAATAGTTAATAGTGTTTTTTTTCTTCCTCATATTTTCTTAGTGACCCATGTGTCTTAGTGGATATATTGCCTTGCTTGGAATGAAATGTTTAAAAAAAGAAGAAAGCAATTTGTTACTTCTGAAAAAGTTGGAATTTAAATACAGAAACAATGATGGAGACTGCTGCTTGTTTTTTTAGTAACAAATTGAAAAGAAACCACATTAATAAAAACATAATTGAAACTTGTGTAAAAAAATCCAAAAAGAACAATTGATAATTAAAAAAAGAAATTCATAAATTAAGATTTATTATTCAAATGATGCAATTTATACTATATTTTATTAGGAATAAGAATAATCTTATATACAAAATTAATTTTCTTTGTATCACTATTGTATTATTACTGATAATAATGAAGGAGATTTTTTCTTAACTTTTTTCAATAGAATGTTTTTTTTAATTTGGCAAATGATAAACTTGTACAGACTGGACAGATTATCTTCTTTCCCATTTCAAGAGAAAACTTGTCATATACTCAATAAAAAAACCTTTAATCTAAGTATAGAAATGTGAACAATGACAGTGAAAAAGTAAAAGTCTGTTTCAAAATGCAAACCAATGACTTCAGCAAGCTACTAAAATTTGTTTCTGAAAATTTTGCAAATGCCTTTTGAGCAAAACATTGAAAGTGATTTTGTTGCTCATTGAGTGCTCTATGTAAAATGCCTCTATGCTAAAGTTGGCACAATTTAAATATCAAGTTGATTTTGTTTTCATATTGAATTGGTGAAAATGAGCAGATATAAATATTTTTTCTAACCACTCTAAAGTTTTCAATTTGAAAATAAGCCAGATAATGATTTAATGCTATTCTTAATGTTTATTTTTCTGACACAATCAAAATATGTACAGAGTGATAATATTTTTTGTCAAAAGGAAACAATCATAATTTGAAACCATTGTTCCAAGAATTAAAATGTTTACCAGGTGAATGTATCATATTAATGTTATTTTTGTTTCACAAAAGATCTTATGACAATTATGCATTATTACCTTCCAATGGCCTAATATAATAATCTAGCTTTTGAAAATTTCTTCCAAAGTTATTTATACATTTTTTAAGATGATAAGTTAAAAGCATATGAGTAATTGACAGCTAAGAGATTATTCATTATAGCATGTCAAAATAACGGAGACTTATAACTGCCCCTTTAGAATTCAACACACTCAAACCTGTTCTGTAAATATTGGCTCTCAAAGTTTCACTGTTTGCATGACTTCCTGCATTATAAGTGATAATGTCATCATATATTATGACAAAGTATACATGGGGTAAGTTATGGTGGGTTGACCATTGAGAGCTGATATTTATGGTGGGTTTGGGCAGGTTGAATGCTAAAAGGTTAAAACTCTTCTAGACTAAGTGCTTCAAAGATAAGGGAAAAATATGTCAAAAAAGCAAATTAAATAAGATAAGGTGATGATATAGATCTCTGAAAACATTTTTCTTTATTCTTTATAAGAATAGAAGAATACAAGTGATAGTCATTTGAGGAATGAACTTCTACCCACCCTTACCAAAAGAAATCTGTGTTGAATACATTCTACTAAGTTAAAAATTAAGCCTACTACTTTATTTATTGAGCCACTATTTAGCAGGATTAACTAAAAGGCATACAAAGTACTTAAATATATAGGTTTTCACTGCTGCATGGTGCCCTGTGAGTGTTAAATTTCTCAAGGTTTCTGTATTATTATCTACAAAATTTTAACTGTCACTTTCTTATTTTTGGTACTACATTCTTCTTAGTTCCTAAATTAGAAAGTTTTAATTTCCTTTTTACTTACATAATTGATCCATGGTATTCTCAACATTCAACAGTAGAACAACATCTTTGTCAGTTTAAGTTTTTCTTTATCTGTTGCATTCCCTGCCATATAAGTAATAAGACATTACATCATAGTCCAGCACTTGTTTCTTTGTTTCTAAGGACACTGATCAACCCTTTAATCTCAGTTTTGGAAAAGGATCATTTGCTGAAAAGTGCATAAGAATGATGTGAGGGTGGATCTTGTCCATGTTGGTTCCAGGGGCCGGCTGATCATGGGCAATATTGCAGTGAAATGCATTTTGACTGGTTACAGTTTATGCACCAAACAACCGGGAGGAGCGTGTCTCATTTTTTTGGCAGTTGGAGCCCTTCCTGGTGGATTCAACGCGACTCGTCTTAGTGGGGGACTGGAATGCCATCCTAGACCCCAAGCTGGAGAGAAGGTGGGGAGCTAGCGAGAAGGCACATAATCATAGCTTGGTTGATCTCATCGATGAGTTTGGGCTTGTCGATAGATACCGGGTCGATCACAAAGGGTGGGAGAATATGGACGTGGGCTAATAGTTGGCCTTCTACCCAGGTAGCTAGCTACCTGGATAGAATGTTAGTTCGTGAAGCCAACATAGATATTTTAGATTGTCCCATGTTCCACTGGTTAGGCTACTTGGACCACAAACTCTGCCCGGGTAGATTTAAAAAATAGGCCTAGAATGGCTGGTTATTGGAAGTTTAACGTGTTATTGCTGGACAGGTGGGACTTCCGACACCAGCTAATTATCTTAGTGCAACGAGTGTTAACTGGGGAAGTCATTGGGAATAAGTTGTGGGAGAATCTTAAGAATAGTATTAGGTCTTTCACCACCAAGTTCAGCAAACGGCTCAAACTAGATAAGGCTGACAAGGTGAAGACACTTAAAGCTTATTACACCCGGGCGGAGGCTGGTGGGGGATCCCCTAGAGATAGCCGTAACTAAGGAGGCCCTGGAACGGTTGACTAGTGATTGTTACATGAGTCAGGTAGTTAAACATAGGTTAAGCAAGATGTCTTCCGAAGTTGTGAACATGGGCACAGAACTGTGCAAGGAAGAGATTCGCCGAGGCAGCAACTGGTACATTCGAGAGGTTCAAAACCCGGAGGGACATACTCTTTGGTTGACTGACGACATGTGCGAGGCATTTTGGCAGCATTTCAAGATCCTGTTTACCAAGGAGCCTGGTCTCCATGATGAGAAGTTTTGCAGCTATTTGGCAGACTTCCCCCAGCTTTTGCTGGCTGATGCTATATGCGAGGGAGAGATTACGGAGGGCGAAGTCTACGTGGCTTTGAAGAAGGTCAGCAGAGGCAAATCGCCAGGTTTCGATGGTTTGCCCTATGAATTGTACTTGAGGCTGTTGCACATCTTTGTCCTGATTTTGACTGTTGTGTTCAACAACTGGTTCTGGCAGGGGTCCATCCCCAACCAGTTTACCAGGGGTGTGATCATGCTATGTAGAAAAGGCAAGGATGTTAGGAAGGTGTTAGAGGGTTACTGGCCCATAACTCTGCTAAACACAGAGTTAAAGATTTTGGCCAAGATCTTGTCAAATCGTTTGCAATTAGTTGCCGAGTCTCTGTTGGAACCTGAGCAGACCTGTGAAGAGCCGAACAATTCAGAGCAACCTGCATCTGATACACACAATCATAGAGGGGATAAAAGGCAACAAAAAAGCCGTGCTGATCAATTTGGATCAGTCCAAGGCATTTGATAGGGTTGACAATCGTTACTTGGTGGCTGTCCTGCAGGCCGCTGGATTCAAAACCAATGTCCACCAACTTCCGCCACTGGATTAGCCTCCTACATCAATTTCCCATGGCTGTGGTACAGGTGAACGGAAAGTTGTCGGGAATTCTGGCGCTGTCTAGGGTTGTCCACTGTTGGCCCTACTTTATGCTTTGGTGTTGGAACCCCTTCTTTGCTGACTAAACGACAGGGCGTGCAGTCCGGCCCTATGTGGAATTGCCGTTCCTGGCATTGCTTGAGCCAGGGTTTCCTCATACACTGATGACATAACTACTTTTGTGTCCTCCCGGAGTGACATTGAGGTGGTACGGAAGGTGCTTGAACAGTACAAACAGGTCACAGGGGCCAAGATTAACCGCAACAAGTTGTCCGGCTTGTGGTTAGGTGCCTGAAAGGGTGTTACTCTCCCGGGGCCCTTCGACTGGATGGACAGCTCTGTCCGCATTCTTGGAGTATGGTTTGGGCCTGACCTCCAGAGAAAAATTAGTCAGAAGTATTGGCAAAGGTCGGCACGTTGGTCGAGATTTGGCGTCAAAGAAGGCTGTCCTTAAAGGGTTTGGATGAGGTGTGTGTTACATACGTCTTTCCCATTATCCTTTACCAGTTGTTAGTACTTCCACTTTGTAAATGGCGTAGGGAGGTGATCGAGCGTTTGCTATTCTCCTTTCTGTGAAGAGGACGCAAACACTACATCAAAAAACATGTCTGTTGCCAACGTCCGTGTCATGGGGTCTGGGAATGCTGTACCTGATGGGCCACAAGGTTGTGTCAAGGTTGGTTTTTCTCAGGCGAGCAATTTTGGAAGATTCATTGCTGGCAGGGATAGTGAGGGACATGTTCCATAGCTTTACTATCATTACCCCCATCTCGAGGCGATGTCGTAAGCCTCAAGGGTGATCGAGTTTTCTCCTTGAATGTCTGGTGACCTTTTACAGCCTAGGATAGCCTTCTATCATGGGTTAGTGGAGGGCATTGCAAAGGATTTATTACATGATGCACTCCGCTTGTCAGAGGATGAGTTTTGCTCGTTCTGGTCTTGGGCACCAGGTACCGATTATCTCAGCAACACTGAGTTTTTGCTCACCTGGCGATTGGCTCAGAATCGGTTATCTCTAAATGACATAGCTTTCATAAGGGGCCTGCTGGATTTGCCAGATTGTGAACGCTGCAACCTTGGCTTGGAAGAAACAGCTTCGCATGCCTTCTACCATTGTTCCCAAGTTCGGCCTCTATGGGACTGTGTCGGCGAGTTGACTGCTCATATCACGCCGCGAGAGCTTGTGCACATTGATCGTGCATTTGCCCATGACAGTGTGTTTCCCCCATTTTCTGGGATGAAGCATATAGTGTTTCTGTCGCTGCTAGCCATGGTTGAATGGTGATTTGGATGACGTGAAAGGAGGAAGTCTTGAGGTCAGCGTCTTTCACATCAGGATCTGATCCAATATTTTACGCATCAGCTCAAAATAAGGATTATAACTGATTGGAAATGTTTGACTTTGACAGACTTCAGCAAAAGGTGGATAAATGTGGCAAGCCTGGTTTGCGCGAACAGGGCTAGCCTTGATTTTCTCTTTTAAATCTGCTGGTTACATCGGGGTGGATGTCGAGATTCCCAACCTCCCAAGTTTGTTTTTGGTTCAGCCTTTGATTGTTCCATTCCATTATTTTACCACCCACTCCCTTAGCTAGTGTGCTTCTTGATTTTGCTGGTTGGCAGAATACAGTGGCCACTCTTTTTCTTGGATGGACTGGTTTTACTAACATTGTTTATTATTTTTCAAAGATTTGTTGTATTTTTAGTTTGTTTTTGGGTTCATCCCCCTCCCATCATTTCATTTTTCATTAAATATTTTAAATTATATATTATATTGTATATAAATACATTTTTATTGTCATGGGTTTTTCCCCCTTTTTAGGTGTCCCTTGTAAATATGTGGTATTGTAGTGTATGAAGGAGTGGGAGGTGATGGATGGGTTCTTGTGGTAAATGCACAAATTGTAATGAGTGATTGGGTCATGATAGTGTTTAGCTAGGTATAGGTAGATTACTGATGACCATACTGAGTTTTTGCCCCTTACCCATTTTGGCCTTGTGCCACAATTCATGTATTTTTATACTGAATAAATATTGAGTTGAATTGTCTGTTGTAATTGTTGTTAGAGCTGGTGTTTGTCAGTGCAGTTAAACCGCCACTCGTTGGTCAGCAAGAATATAGACTTATTACCCAGACTTAATTCTTGTATATATTTGACTCCTACTAACAAGTATTCCTGAATCTACTATGTACAGGTTGTATATCTTTTATTCAATATACTTACATTTTTCCTCTCATATCTGTTTTTGTTATTATTATATTGTGTGTTTTTTTAAAAACAAGAATCCACAACAATTTGGCGACAAAGATTCAAAGAAGTTCACACGGAGAGAAAAAATTCAAGTCAGTCGCCAAACAATAATTTGGCGACGAAGATTCAAACAAGTCACATGGAGGAAAATACGTGTTTTATGTCAGTCGCCACAACATTCATACAAGTTCATGAGGAGAAAAAATACATTCTCGTCAAACAACAATTTGGCAATGAGGATCTAATAAGTGCACACGGAGAAAAAAAAGACGTTGTCACGTTAGTCGTTAAATGCAAATTGGCAATAAAAAAAGTTTGGACTTACACATAACACCAAAAAAAAAAAACTCAGCATTGAGGACCTCGAAGATCACATAAGAGGAGTCAACAACATCAAATTGGTGAAACAGATTCATGTACAAGTCGCACAACAAAATCGTGATTAATTTTTCCCTCCCGAATCACTTTAACAAAGTGTGCTACAAATTGATTCAAACAAAATGGATGAATTTCAAAATGGAATACTCGAAATTATAAAGAGAACTGATGAAAGACAATATCAATTAGAAATGAAACAGATGGAAATGCAAAAGGCTAATGAAATAAGACAAATGCAGATGCAAAAGCAAAACGAAGAAAGACAAACAGAAATGCAAAAGAGACAAATGGAGATGCAAAAGCAAATTGAAGAAAAACAAATTGAAATGCAAAAGGCAAATGAGGAAAGACAAACACAATTGCAAGAACTATTATTAAAATTAACAAGAACAGCCCTGGATAGGAACACAGAGAAAGAGACATTTTCACAAGATGTGGTGTGGAACGTGATTGAAATTTTTAAATACTCAATTGGGGAAGATAAAAATTTCAGAGAACATTACAGGTGATACGAGGATACTTTTAATACCAACTGTCAGCACTGGAGTGAGAAGAAAAGAATAAGACTTCTACTCATGAAATTAGGTGCAGACAAACACACCAAGTTTGTAGACTATATTCTTCCTAAAAAAACAAATGATCTAACATTCGATGAGGCAGTGACAGGTCTCACAGAGACTATTTAGCTAAAAAGTCTTGTTGTTCCATAAAAGGTGGAAATGCCTTGATCGCAGAAAAGATGAAAACGAGGACTATTCTATTTTTGCAGCTATTGTCAATGAACATTGTGATGAATTTAAATTGTTGGAACTTACTCCAGACAATTTCAAGTGTGTCATATTTGTCCAAGGACTAGTTGCTGCTAAAGACAGTGAAATGAGGAAATGCATGCTGACCAAACTGCAAAACAAGCCAGCTCTAACATTACAAAAATTGTCAGAAGATTGCTAGAAATGCCTCAGCATAAAGAAAGATAGCAAGGACATTGAAGACTCAGGAGTAGTGTACATTTAGAAGGTGAAAAGAATGTTATGTTTTGTACCCTCCCCACTGACAAAAGAAAATTATAATGCCAAAGAGAAAAAATACAGCATTACAATTGACAAGAAACCAGTGAAAAACAAGCCTCCCTCTTCGGCATGTTACAGATGTGGTGGATGGCATTGGTTTAAGGATTGTCTTTTTAAATACAAAAATTGCCGATCATGTGGTAAGATGGGCCACAAAGCTACAGCATGCAGAAATAAAAACCAACCTAGTAGGTTAAGGTTTACTGGAGTGGAGGATGAAAACAAGAAAAATATGAGAAAATATGTTGAAATGGAAATTCTAAATAAAAAATTAAATTGCAACTGAATTCAGGATCTGATCTGACGATTATAAACTTACAAACATGGCGGAAGTTAAATAGGCCGACTATGCTACACACTAAAACAATTGCTCAATCTGTAAAGTGGGAAAAAAGATAAATTTTGAAGGTGAAATTATAGTGAACATAAAATTCCAGGGAAAAAAATAAAAAAATTAAAAATCTATGTGATGAGAAATACAGACAACCTAGTAGGAACGAACTGAATGCAGAAATTAAATGTATGGGATTTACCTATTAGTTTGTTTTGTAAAAGAATAGACTGTGAGTTTTCAGAAGCCACAAAACTAAAGGAGTAATTGTACAAAGAATTTCCAGAAGAATTTTCAAGTGGGTTACAACAAATTTGAAGCAAAAATCGAGCTTAAACAGAATGCTCAACCTGTATTTAGAAAAAAGAGAAACATACCTTTCGCCATAATTGACAAAATAGACAAAGAATTGGAGAGGCTAGAGCAAACTGGGATTATTTCAAAATATTTGAATGGGTGGCATCGGTTGTTTATGTTAAGAAAAAATCGGGAGAAATCCACGTGTGTGCAGATTTTTCCACTGGACTGAATAATGCAATTAAAGACCATCACTATCTGTTGCCTAGCCTAGAAGAAATGTTCACTAAACTTAATGGTGGAAAAATTTTCTCAAAGATTGACCTAAGTAAAGCATACTTGTAGATTTCAATTATGGAAGAAAGTTCCAAATTACTGTGCATAAATATGCACAAAGGTCTATACAAATATAACAGGCTACCATTTGGGATAAAAATAGCACCTGCGATTTTTCAGCAGATGATGGATACTATGTTGACGGGACAAAATTCCGCCACAGCTTATCTGGACGATATTTTAGTTAAAAGCAATAATTTAAAAGACCATGTGACACACATAAAGGAAATTGTTAAAAGACTACAAGACTTTGGGTTAAAAGTTAAAGAGAAGAACTGTGATTTCTTCTTGAAAGAAATAAAATATCTAGGCCACATCATAAATGAGAATGGCAGGAAACCTGACCCAGAGAGAGCTTCAGCAATCAAAAACATGCCTAAACCTAAAAATGTTGCAGAATTGCAAAGCTTCCTCAGTCTTGCTAATTACTATGGAGAGTTTATCAATAGTATGCATAAATTGAGGGCACCCCTCAACGAATTACTAAAGAAAGATGTCCAGTGGAACTGGTCAGAGGAGTGCAAAAAAGCGTTTAACAAAATTATAAATAGATTAACACTAGATTTAACCATGACACATTTCAATCCTAAGCTGGAGATTACTGTAGCAAGTGATGCAAGCTCACACGGTGTGGGAGCATGCATTTTACATAAAATGCAGGATGGTACTACAGAACTGGTAGGCCATGCATCGAGAGCATTACTACCAACCAAGAAAAACTATTCACAAATACAAAAAGAAGCTTTGGGAATTATTTTTGCCCTAACTTGATTTCATAGATATGTGGTAGAGAATTTACGCTACCATAAGCTGATTCTTACCATATTTAGATCCAAGAAAGGACTACCTGTATATACCGTGAATAGACTCCTGAGGTGGGGCACAATACTAATAAACTACAATTTTAAACTAGAATATTTACCATAAAAAAAAATAGGGCACGCAGATGGACTATCAAGGCTGATTCCTAAGGAAAGTAACACGGTAAAAGAACTACCGGTTACATTGCTAGAGATAAGAAGAAACGCAGAAGCGGATGAATTTATTAACACAACAAAAAAAATTTGAAGACAGAGACGCAAAATTGGTAGATAGTTTCTCAATTTGTGACAATGTACTACTGTGTAATGAAAGGGTCGTGATACCAAAGTCACTTCAAAGGAGGTTCTTAAAAGACTTTCATATTGGACATCCCGGGAAAAAATCACATGAAAGCACTAATGAGAAGCTATGTGTACTGGCCAAAAATGGATGTGGATATCGCACAGATAGTAGAAAAGTGTAAGGGTTGTGCAGCAGCAAAATTGCCACCAATTATTCAGAAACCTTGGCCAAAGGCGAACAAACCATGGTCAAGAATACACACAGACTATGCAGAACCTATAAATGGCTACTTTACTACTATCTTATAGTAGTAGACAGCTTTAGTAAATGGCTGGAAGCTTTTAGATATAAACACCCACCAACCAACAACACTATAAGCTGTTTGCATGAACTATTTGTGAAGTTCAGCGTCATTGACGTTTTAGTTACAGATAATGGTACACAATTCATGTCAAGTGATTTTAAAGATTTTTGTGACATGTACCTAATAAGATATATGAAAACAGCTCCCTATCACCCATGATCAAATGGGCTTGCCGAAAGATTTGTAGGTACGCTTAAGAGGGTGTTAAAAAAAGCGATAGACACACCATCAGAAAAAGCATTACAGCAATTCCTACAAGTCTACCAGAATACGCCATGAGGACTGTCACCGGCCGAGGTGATGTTCGCACAAAAAATCCGATCGGTTTCCGAGAAATTATTACCAGGCAAAAGCAATAATCAGAATACACCTACAATAGTGAAAAGATTGTTCAAGCCCGGCGAAAAAGTATATTTCAAAATTTTTAATAACAATATGGCGTATTGGGATCCAGGAATAATTTTAATCAAGATTGGAAGCATAATGTATACTATCAAATGAAAAAAATTCTTGCATAGAAGACATGTGAATCAAATCCAAAAAAGAAGAGGTAAAGAACCAAGCTCCTCACCTTTAGAATGTGAAGATTCTATGGAGGAAATATTTGAAGCTTTTGACATACAGAAACCAAAAGCTAACATGGAAATCAGAAGAACCAACAGGAAGTGGAAGTTCACAGAGCCTTTGATTATAAATCCAAAATGAAAAAAATATTAACCCTTCCTAAAAAGAAGCTAGGGAGCTGTTTGTTGGGGAGTCACCCCTATTTACACACTCTATGGACTCTTCCATGGTATACAAATAATCATGCTAACAGAGAACGGGTTGTTGTCGTTAAAGTTGGTGCTTGTCAGAGCAGTTGAACCGCTGCTCGTTGGTCAACAAGAATATATACTTATTACCCAGACTTATTTCTTTGTATATCTTTGACTCCTACTGACAGGTATTCCTGAATCTACTGTGTACAGGTTGCATATCTTTTGTTCAATATAGTTACATTTTTCCTCTTATATCTGTTTTGTGTTATGCTATATATTGTGTGGTTTTCTAAACAAGAATCCACAACATTCGCCATGCACTATTGGATTCATTTTTCTCCATGTTTTTTGCGGGTTTCAAGTTCAAATTTGCTTGCTATTTCACCATACCTCTCCTTGCCTTCTTTGGTCTCCCATGATAATTATCATTTCTTGTGGTTTACATGGAGCCTTGGCATTGTCTAGCATAGAGTAGAAAGTTTCAATTTCTTCCTTCATACTTTGTGCTGTCGGTGCCTACATAGTTATAATAGATATATTAAAAGGCTTTCATTTCGGTTTAACTACAAGAATATACCGAAGACAGTATCCCAGAACACATTTCTTCATATCTTGGTCTAGTGTTATATACCACTGTCTTGGGTATATATTTCTTCTGGGACCCACGATGTGATGAACAATGACTAGGACAAATGATGAATGTTGGAACCATGATGTCAGACTGCTAGCTTAACTATTAACTTGGCACAAATTTGCATCAAATCTTCTAGGGGATGATTAAACTTCTCAAATCACATTTCATAACTTCTTCATCTTCTTTGTCATCCTCGTCACCGTAAAACAATAACAATCCGCAACAAATTCTTCTGTTAAAAAATAATAGAAATGAACCCAAATGTAAATAAAATATAAGATATATTTTTATTTTTCATATAAAGGCATCTTCTCAAACAAAGTTTTGACATTCTTTCAAGCATGACATGGAGTAAGAGGAGGTTCTTTGGTCAGAGTTGTCAGCACCCACCCCTATACCTCGGGGAGACCTGATTTTTCTCAACTGAACGCTTTGACGGTTGTGATCAGACACTTTAAAATGAAACTAAAATTTTACTTCACAACTATTAGCTAGGCATCAATTCCACCCTACTGACAACTGTCTTCCAGTGCAAAATCTAAATGGGGCAGGAGCTGGCATTTGTCTAGACAAAACAAAAATCTCTAAATCCAATGTATTGTACCGTTTGACATTTTAACAAAATTCATGTCTTCAAATTTTAAACATCTGCATTACTAAGTGCAAACAAACTTCATGTCACAAATCCATGCTGCCCCAAATTATCATCCAACAAATATTTAACACTAGTATCAAGTCAAATCCTACATTTATAAAAAAAACTAGCAGTATAGCCCGACGTTGCTCGGGCATAATGAAAGCTTTAAAACTAATCCATGGTCCTGGAGCTCAGACTCTTTGGATGTTGGCATGAAAGACTAAAAAGCAATAGTTGTTTCCAGTTAAAGCGAAACCGTAGATTGAAAGAAAAATGAATGGATGTAAGTCAAATTTTGATTTCCTGGTATTGATATCAAACAAGTTTTTTTCGTCGTAAACTGAGTTTTGAAGGCTAAATAAGTCCTCTGAGTAAATGGTATCATGGCTGAGACTAAGAACTACAATTATACCTACTTAGAGCCAAAGCCAAAGCAAAAAGTAAAATAAAAGGGTTGAAAAAAATACAGACATACAAGCAGATAAACAGACACACACATAAACATCTTGCCTTTTATATATATATATATATATATATATATATATATACCTCTTATATATATATAACCTCTTATATATATATATATATATATATATATATATATATATAACCTCTTTATTAAATAAAGGACTATCATTCTGCCCCTCACAACCACTAAACCCTCTAAACCTTTGCTACACAAAAAAAAAAAATAGAAAAATACCTTCGTAGACTGAGACTAAAAGAATATTTCTCAGACAACAGCGCTAACCAATCATGCTCCAAACTTCCTCTTACAAAAAATAACACCCTATGGACTCCACCAAGCGGACGTAACCAACACTTGGATCAATATGCCAACAAAGCCAGACAATACATGGACAATTTCTTAAAAAACAAAGGACACCAAATAAAAAAACACAACTTATCCAAAATAGAACACCAAGCCATCTATACACTTAAAAACAACCGAGACATAATTATCATACCAGCCGATAAGGGCGGAGCTATAACCATCTTAGACACTAACAACTATATTAAAGAAGCAGAATCACAACTTCAAAATAACAGATTCTATGTACCCTTACCTCTAGATCTGACTAGCACTTACAAAACAGAATTATCACTTCTCATTCAGAACCTGAACCACAAGATAAAATAAAATCTCTTATTCCTGAGAACCCCAAAACAGGAAAATTCTACACTATCCCAAAACTACATAAACTCCCCAAAATCAGTTCAGAAAAACACCCTAACACCTCTTCATCCAACCCACATCATACTAAACAATCAAATAATGAAGAGATCTATAAAATTTCAAAAGCCCTTAAAATCACACCACCTGGCAGACCCATAATATCAGGCATTGGTACCCTCACAGAACTTATATCTGGGTACATAGACAATATCCTAAAACCTTTATTGCCTGACATACCTAGTTATATTAGAGACACTACTGACTTTCTCAACAAATTACAAAACATTAACTTAGTCCACGAAGATAATATCCTAGTAACGATGGATGTTACATCTCTGTACACAAACATTCCACATGTTGAAGGAGTATCAGCTTGCCATGAGTTCCTTGGTAAAAGCAAATTACCTAACAACCAAATTACAGACATATGCCAATTAATAAATTTCATTTTAACACATAATAATTTTAAATTCAACAGCAAACTCTATTTACAGATTAGTGGCACAGCAATGGGCACGAAAAAGGCACCTAGTTATGCCAATATCTTTATGCACATTCTAGAAAGAAAGATACTAGACAATTCAGAATATAAACAATCACATTATTTTAGATACATTGATGACATTTTCTTATTATGGACTCATGGATTAGAAAAATTAAAAAACTTTTTTACTTTCTGCAACAACTTCCATAATACAATTAAATTTACCATGGAGTACTCATACACATCTGTCCCTTTCTTAGACGTCATGATAAAATTAAACAACATACACTTTCCACCAGTCTATACAACAAACCCACAAACCAACATAAATTCCTACACTTTAACAGTTGTCATCCCCTTAAATTAAAAAAAATCTATCATATACAGCTCATTTCTAAGAATCAAACGCATATGCTCAGACCATCCAGATTTTCTACACAACATTAACAACCTAACAAAGCAACTTCTAAAATGTAAATACCCAATAAAAATAATAATAGAAGCATTAAATAAAACCATCCACATAAATCATAACACACTTCTCACATACAAGAAAAGAAAAAACAACAACTGAATTCCCATGGTTTTTAACCACAATCAATATTCCCACACACTTATTCAAAATTTAAAAAATGATTACAAGAACCTCCAATCAAACAAAAAAAATAAGACATTTTCGATAAACCGCCCATAAATGCAATGAAACAAACACCCAACCTATCAGCTATCCTCACTTCTACCAAATATCTAAAAAATACAAACCTATTAGGGAATTTCAAATGTCAGAAATCCCATTGTTTAGTTTGCAAACATTTAGTAAATGATGCAGTATTTTCTCTACCCAACACCAACATCAAATTACACCCACCACGCCTCACCTGTGACAGCCAAAACATAATGTATTTTCTCTTCTGTTCAATATGTCCAAATAGTGGATATATTGGTGAATCTGGAAATAGCTTTAGATTCCATTTCAATAATCATAAACTAAGCATACGCCAAAACAACCCATATTCACCCATAGCAGAACACTTCAATCAACAAGGACACACATTAGAAAACTGCAAATGTTTACTAATAGATTCTGATTTTAGTTCTACATACTCACGCAGAAAGAAAAATACTGGATTTTAAAATTAAATACATACAGGCTAGGGTTAAATAGGGACTTAGGTGTTTTGAATCTTTATAAATATTTCAATAGTTAAATATTTTTTAGATACACTTAAAAAATTTTTTATTTAAAACAACATTTATAAGTATTATTAAAGATAGATCTACATTTACAAATATTTAAAAAAGTCTGTTGCTTTCTGCATCACGTGATGTAAACAATCTCTCCACGAACGCTCCTCACAAAAATGCTTCTAATTTAAATTTTAAAATCATTTGTTTCTGATGAAATGCCACGGATGGTCTGAAATATCAAATATAATAATAGAAATAAATAAATACTGTCAAAAAATACATTTTTAAACTTACAACTTTTTAGTCATTTTTTCCTATACATATATATATTATCGATTTTCTGCAATTGCAACCTTGAAACTTCTGAATATCGTTTCTTATGTCTTTGTCCATGAGTGTGTCAAATTTGATTAAAATCGGACCACTCCTTCTATAACCCGATTTTTCTCGATTATCGATATTTATCGGTGGTACCTTGACACAAAACCTAGCTAAGAACACTCACAGATGCTTATAGTACAACTGTGTAAATTTTCAAAAAAAATCGGCTCAGTCATTTCGGAGTCTATAGACACACACACACACACAGACAAAGTTCCATTTATAAATAAGTTTAGATATGATAATAGGCTTTTCTTTCAGTTTAACTTCAGGAATTCTTTCAGATAAATTACAATATCCCAGAAAACATTTCTTCATATCTTGGTCTAGTGTTAAGCCAACTCCTTTTTCATTTTTTCTTTTTGCTTTCATATAGAATCCTGTGGTTGTCACTGACAAAATCTCTATTGTTTGGCCACCTAATTTCACATAATCTTGACATTCAACCTACTCATTTTCTGTTGTATATTTTCCAACTGGGCAGATTTGTTTAACATTCTAATGTTCCATGTCCAAAAACATATTTTTTGTTTGATGCAAATAGTCACTGGATAATGGTCTTTTTAGTGCACATGGTAAACATTAAGAGATATCATGGTTTAAATTATATCACTTGATGTTTACATCACTTTAATTAAATATTTATATATATTTAATAAATATTATATCAAATTAATATGCTCTCATTATGATTGGCCTCTAGAAAGGAAAATTTTAAAAACAGTTACCACTTCTGTGACCTATGCACTTCTTTTCAGTAATGATTCGAGTTTTTTCTATGACTGGCATGTGTATACACTGATTATATATAACACGCAAAAATTTCCCTTCTCTGATTCCATGCGCCTATGGCTTAGGGAGTAATGATTCTGACTGATATCAAATTGTTTGAGTTTCAATCTCAGCCAGATCCAAGTGGATGTCTAGCCACACTGATGAGCTGGGATACAGCAAAACAGGCTTTATATATATATATATATATATATATATATATATATATATATATTAAATACACTTCATTAATCAATACCATCAATTTTATTAATAAAATGGCATGTATACATCATTTTTCAGTACATTACTAAAAGAAATATTATTGCCCAATTTCAAATGTATAGAATCTCTATCTAAATATTTAAACCACTTCTAACAAAACAAAATGTTATAAGCTCACTGAAAAAAATACAAAACTAGTGAAAACTTGACATTTTCACTTAAAGTACAAAGTAAACATTCACTAAATATATAATACAATGATGGCAATGAATAAAACAAAAAGATTGACCATTTATCAGTAAGAAGAAGTAATTCGCTTAAGATGTTTGGCTGAAATTAATTCATTAAATTTGCTTATGAAAACAAGCAAAAAAAAAAAAAACCCACAGAAGAATGTTAAATAAGATCAATGAAAAGAAAGTGATAATCAATTTCATTTAGGTTGCAATTGCTGATCATAAAACAGCACTAATGTGAATGAGAAAAAAGTTTGTTTGTTATGTATATTAAGACAAAAATAATCTTGTTTGCAAAAAGAAATCATTGTTCCCTGAATATATTTTTACAGTTCTAATTTTGATTTACCTCAACTCCATAAACCAACTTATAAGATGATTGTAAAATGATAGAGTACAACTTCATACTTCTCATGAAACATCCATTTAAAAACAACAACAAAAAAGCTTTGTTAACATAAACTAAAATAGTATATGGTGTTACACAATTCATAAAGATGAAAGGGCTAAAAAACATTCAATATAAAGTATTATACTAGAGCAACAACTACTATATATTCCAAGTAGTAAATATTGGTGAAATTCTATGGAGAGATGGCAGACTAATATATCTGATTTGACCATCTGCCTTAGAGAAAGATATTCCAACAGAAAGCTTATGACCTTGAGCCCTTACTAGACTATGGTATGTAAAACCCTGGTTTAAAGAGAGGGAGTGATCAGTGTTGCACATGCAACACTCTACCAATGAAGGAACAATTGTGGAAAACCTTACAAAAGAAACTCTTTTCAAAAAGACATGATGATATATTTGTGTAACAAAAATTTAATGGTTTCTGATAATGATATTAAAATATGAACTGCTTAAAAAGTGTTAAGTATAAAATAAATATATATTAAATCAAGAGTAAATATAGTACATGTATTCAAGTAAACTTGAATACATCATATATATGTGTGTGTGTGTGTGTGTGTGTGTGTGTTATATAAATTAGATATTGAAATCCTGACAATGTTTCAAAATTTGATACATGGAAATGTTACATGAAAAGAGAGGAGAGATTTGATTAAATAGACAATGCATTTCACAATGTAAGGCTTCATCAGATCTAAAATGAAAGAGAAAAGTATGTATGTGTGTATTCGTCAACGTTTAAATAAAAAATGAAGTTTATAACTTTTCCCATGAGCTGTTGTTTCCTATGAAAAGATTTTCATTTTTTATATAAAAATCCAAAAATACACATGTATATACTTTTATCTTTTTGAAATTATATAGACAGAAAATCTAAGCAAGAGCCAACAAACCTACCTAGGTTTCACCCTACGGCTCGTCAGGGTAAATTGGCTTTATTGCTCTACATTCATATTGAGCGCTTTAGTGTTAGAGTTTTCGTCTTGGGTTTTTTTTTCTTTCTTACGGGTACTTGACGTTTTGTTCATGTACTTCGTTTGTTTCTTTTTTAACTTCCCTTTCTTTTCCCTCTGAGTTCATCCTCGGTGGGTTGTTCAAGATGATTTCAATTATAGCTTAATTAGTACTAGTTTTGGCAGAGTTAATTCTGTTATTATTGGTATTGTAATTACTATAGTTAATATCATATATATATATATATATATATATATATATATATATATTAGATAGATAGATAGATAGATAGATTTTAAATCCAAAAAAGGAAAATCATGTAGGTAAAATTCAAAAAACCAGATCCTATTAATATTAATTTTATTAATATTAAAAATGATCCAGGTAGAGGACTCAATGTAAATAGTATTATCTATTTACAGAGCCAAATATGTATATTATACCAAATAAAATTCCTAATTCTACATATGTTGTATAGCTATTTCAGCAAGAAAAATCTCGCTTCTTCAGCAATGATAAAAAACAAAAATATTTTATTTCAAATATGGTACAAAAATTCACATACTAGAAGGAGCCCAAAAACATATCCATATGCAGGAAGTTTACATAAAAAAGGGGGGATTTAAGAAAGAAAAACTTTAAAAAAATTTGTTGTCTACACATAGATACAAAAGGGGCAGAGGAAGAGATTCAAGACTTGATATTAAAAGAAAACTTTTAGATGGCGTCTGTATTAAAGAATCAAAAAATAACTGTGTCACAGGAATAGAAGTGGTGAGGGAAAAGGAAAGGAAAAGAAAAATGGGGTAGACAGGGGAAGAATTAAGGGAGAAATAAGACATAAAAAATATACATATATCTTCAGTAGCCATGCTGACAAATGCTGGCTTCAGATGGTGAAAGGAAAGAAAAGTTATATAAAAAAATAAAAAGAAAAGGAAATGGGAGAAAGTAGAGAACTGAGACAATATATATTTTGCTCTGTTAAAAATTTATCAAAAAAATTTTGTTTAAAATAATAATGTGGCCAGGTTTAAAATTTAATAGAATAAAAATAAAAATGGGGGTGATATTATAGTAGGTCTAAAATGAGAATTTGGCAAATTACATACGTATACATCCACCCCCACCATATACAAACACACACACACACACATATATATATATGCATGCATACACACTTACACATATTTAAATACATATGCACACATCTAACCCCACCCATATATATATATATATATATATATATATATATATATATATATACTTACACATTGCCATACATATAAACATATACACACCACCCACATACACATTTATATATGTAGGAACATGAAATATATATACATCTACCCACCAACTATACACACACACACATATATATATATATATATATATATATATATATATATATATATATACACACACACCTAATTTTAAGAAAATTACCTGACTTAGGAAAAATTGTTATTAAACTTCCAAACATATATAAAATAAATTAGATCTCTATAAAATTCTCATTTTATCAATAAAGCAATAGAAAAAAAAGGAAGTTTAAAAGAAAAATTTAGGCAAGGAAAGTATTCAAGGATTAGAAAAATAAAATGAGAAATTAAAATTTGTCGCAATCGATGGGCTTAGAAAAATTTAATGGTTAAAGGGTTAAGGATTATAGGACATTATTTGTAATGCTGTAGTTTTTGGAAAGAAAGAAAGAAGGCATCTATAACACTGGAATTAGTAATTTAAAATTGAAAATTTAGATTTACAAAGGCATTTGCTTATGAATTCCATACGCAAAATTAAAAGTAGGTTTTGATTAGGATACTAAACATAGATTACATCTTTTGTAAAGGTTTCTGAAACAAGATTTTTCTCACTGAAATAGCTATACAATGCTTGTATAATTCAAAATTTTAATACATAATCTATGAACATATAAACATCAAATACCATTTCCTAATTATATACAGTACCTACTCATATCCTAATCTGAAAAAATAAAAATGTTTGCACCTTGGATGTTCCTCTATTAGTAAACATTGATTTAAACAGCAGTTTTTGTCATCACTTATATATTTTTATAAAAGAAAGAAAATTATTAACTCTATCTTCAGGGAGTTAAATTAGATAGCCAAAATATTGCTTTGAGAAAATGAAATTTAACTTCAGTATAAATACAAAACCAACAAAATGCCAAGCCAACATAAAATGATAAACTCTGCATGTTGAGATAAAGGATTCTATACATTCTTTATTATTTATTGAAAGTAATCAAATATAACAACCAAATTATAAAATTCTTGCAACTATTTCTTCTAAGCATTTTATTTTTTTTATTTTTCTTGAAATATTTTCAGAAAAATCATTTTTTTATTTTTGTATCAATATAATTTGTCATCCCCATTTTTATGCAAATTGTCATGAAACATTCAGTGTTACTATTTCGTGACCTATTTCCTTAGAAATCTAACAATACAAATACAAAAATTAAATTCACTCATTTTTTACCATTTAGGACTGAAAGCAAATGTAACATTCTTTGCACCTAGATACTTTGCCCTAAACAGCATCTCTCTGTTGTAATAATAGGTCTAGGACTAAGAGCATGTTCTGATGCTTGTAGCAATAACTGAAGAAAATGGGTAATTTGTAGATGGCCTACAGTACAATCTTGCATTGTGTACTGAGCTGTCTTCTTTGCATGCCATGTCATTTCTGGATATGAGCAATTTACAATCCTTATTCAGCCATTAATTTATTCAAACTCATCAAGTAGTTTACTTACTACGGCTCATGTTTTCAACATTCTCTGTGAGTATTAAATTATTTAAGTCTTCATTCCTCATTATGTGTCACGAATAGGTCAGCTACCTCTTTCCACTTGTTAGCAACAGTTTACTTCCTATTCTCCTCAAAGCTTCTTTGTTTCTCATATGTTCTGTCCATGATATTTTCAGCATTCATTGGTAGAACTTCAAGCCTCTTCTTTATCTGTGAGGAGATTGTCTAACATTTTCAGCCTTATAAGTGATTAGACTTTACATAGCCATTCAACACTTTTCTTTGTTTCTAACAACATTTCCTATCCTTTAATCTCTTACTTAATTTCTGAAAGACATCTTTTACACTAAAAAAAATGTTAAATAAAACAATTTATACAAAAAAAATGACTTAAAATTAAACACACAAATTATACCATGAATCAAATACTATTTATTGTTTATAAATTTTGCATTTGTATATATTGCTTGCTGACTGCAGAAATTGTATAAAAAGAGAAATATGAAGAGAAACTTCTAAAACTTTACATAAAAAATATAAAGTGATAAAAAATAAATTATGAATCTATTGATGACTAGCTAATTGCGTTCATGTTTTTCAGTAAATATCAGTTGATTTTTGAAAAATACTGAAATATTGAATTTTGCTGAACAAAGAAATGCTATACAGCCAGATGTGAGCTTATGTACAGCTTTGTAGATATCTAGTGTGAAATAATATTACAAATCTAATCGGATCATAAAATGAAAAGACATTTATTAGTTAACATATTATAAATCTGTTTTATATATGAAAGATAATTGTTTTGTTATTTTTTTTTCTATTTAACAACAATGTTCACCCTGTGCAAGGCCCATGAGCCATTTTAGGTAGAAGAGCAGTTTATGGGAATATATGGGGAAGATAACAGTTAACATTAGACTTAGTTTTAGTAGTGACTAGCAGTATAGCCCGGCATTGCTCGAGTGTAACAAAAGCTTTAAAACTAATCCATGGTCCTGGAGCTCAGACTCTTTGGATGTTGGCACGAAAGACTAAAAAGCAATAGTTGTTTCCAGTTAAAGCGAAACTGTAGACTGAAAGAAAACTGAATGGATATAGGTCAAATTTTGATTTCCTGGTATCGATATCAAACAAGTTTTTTTCATCGTAAACTGAATTTTGAAGGCTAAATAAGTCCTCTGAGTAAATGGTATCATGGTTGAGACTAAGAACTACAATTATACCTACTTAGAGCAAAACCTGAAGCAAAAATTAAAATAAAAGGGCTGAAAAAAAATACAGACATATATATATATAATTGATTTTCTGCACTATTGTAAGAATTGCAACCTTGAAACTTCTGAATATCGTTTCTTATGTCTTTGTCTATGAATGTATCAAATTTGATTAAAATTGGACCACTCCTTCTATAACCCGATTTTTTCAATTATATTTATTGAGGGTGCCTCGACACAAAACCTAGCTAAGACAACTCACAGATGCTTATAATACAACTGTGTAACTTTTCAAGAAAATCAGTTCTGCCATTTTGAAGTCTATAGGTAACAGACACACACACACACACACACACACACACACACACAGACAAAGTTCCATTTATAAATAAATTTAGATTTAGATTAGATTGGGAAGCATCCTATTGGTAGTAGGTTCCACAAAGTAGTTCACTTGAAGCCATTCAAGTGAAATTTACATCTCACTAATGAAATATGGAGGACATTGAGTATGGTTTGCTACAGTTTGTGAGAATTCTGTTTGAGTTTTCCAGAACTCCCAGGATCCAAATTGTTTGATTTCGACTTTTCCTTGGACAGCTCGTGCATAGCTACGTTTCATTTTCTAAAACTCTCTTGCAATGAATACAAGCAGTTCTAAATGTAGCAAGTTCTCTACTACACCATTCCCTCTGATAGATAATGTAGTAGTGGTTACAGTGTGTTATGGCTGCAACACATTCGGGGTTGAACCAGGGCTGGTTGTTCAGTTTTTGCTGGATTTTTTCCTGTGATATAAAACTCCATTCTAGGGTTGGAACAAAAATTTGTTGTGTTTTTCAAATGAAGTAAATTTTAAATGTTTTCACATTAAAAATGAAAATAAAAGAAAATGAGATGCTTTTTCATCATTTGATGCTCTTGTATTTCTGTGAAGGGAAAAAAAAAAAAGAAAAACACTGTGCAAGCAGCAAAAAAAAAGATATGTGCCATAAGTGGTTTGCTAGATTTAGAAGAATCTAGAAATTTTTACCTGGAAGACCAAGAAAGCAGTAGTATGTCTGCAATCATTGAGGATGACCAAATTGAAACACTGATTAAAAATAACCCAGGTTATATGACAAAGAACATTACAGAAATATTCGAGATCTCATATGGACATTGTAAGGTATGTGAAAACACTTGGATATGTGAATCACTTATGATGTTTGAGTATCTCATATTTTAATAAAAAGAAATTTAATGATCTGGATTTTTATCTGTGATTCTCTGCTTAAACATAACAAAAATGATCCATTTTTGAAAAGAATGATCAATGGTGATGAAAAATGGATTGTTTTACAATAATGTAGAGTGAAAAATGTCCTGGGGTAAACAAAATGCACCACCATTAACTACTCATAAAGCAAGTCTGCATCCAAAGAAAGTGATGCTGTGTATCTGGTGGGATTAGAAGGACACTCTATAATAAGAGCTCCTTTCATGAAATAACATTGGCTTCAAACAAGTATTATTCACAGTTAAACCAATTAAAAGCAGCAAGTAATGAAAAGCATCTGGTATTTGCCAGTAGGAAGAGTGTCATATTCCATCAAGACATACCTAATGTCCCTTTACAGATTCAGCAGAAACTGGAGCAGCTCGGCTGAGATGTCCTACAACACCTGCTGTACTTACCTGACATTGCACCTTCAGATTATCACAAATTTTGACCCCTATAAATTTCTCTTAACAGGAAGAATTTCGATTCTATGAACGCCTGCGAAAATCCATTAGACCAGTCCACTACCTAGAAAGATGCCAAGTTCCTAGAGGATGAAATCATGAAATTGCCTCAAAGATAGCAAAAGGTAGCAGAACAAAATTGCACATATGTGGTTGAATAAATCTTTGTACAAATATCTCTTAAAAATGCTACAAAGTTTTGCTCCAATAAATAATTAAATGCAGCTTTTAATGAACTAATTTCAGATAATTTATTTTTAAGTGCAAACTAAATAGTTTATTCAATTTATTTCGATTTTTAAATATATATGTTATTTCTATGTAAGTAATATATTTAATATATAAATTTAATAAAACACTGAATATGTTTTGATATTTTAAGATCTTAAACCGGAATTATCATCAAAATCATCACCCGTTACACCTAATGGTGTTTTAAGGCAGCATTTTGCTGTTTCCGTAACAAACTGTTTTTTTTTATAGGGCAGAGTTGTTAGCTTTGTTCCCAACCCCCAAACCTGGAGGAAGGTGTTTTTTATGGGGCACCCAGTGAGGATCAAACTCACTACTTAATTGTAATGATTCTAGTGAGACAAGCTTGCTAACCATTACACTACCTCGAGGTGCCTAAATCAGAATTATGTTGTACAAAAAATCTTCAATTATTGACTAACTTCATTTTCTTAATGACATAAAGAGTAAAATTATTTTTGTCATCAGCTAAAGACAAGATGCAAGAATATATTTTGCATAAAATACCTAACAGACAAATGAGTAGTCATGTTATTCAAAATTTCTTTAATATCTGAATAATTTAATATTTCAATAAAGGCAACTAGCTAAATATATCTTCTTCTATATGCCATGTCCTTCAGGACATAGGTAACCATCTTTCCCTATCCCTGGTGGCTCTTAACATGCCAAATTCTTATTAACAAAAGGCAAATTCCTTGAAAACTGCCTGAAAATTCCAAACAGAATGAAGAAAAATAAATGAGCCCTGAAAGAAGTAAACACCTGTATACACCATTTCTTTTCAAATTTTCAGTAGTCAGAAAAGAAAACTGCTCAAGTAACAGAGTAAGAATTTTATTTCCAACAAAAATCATCATTCTTTCACTTCTCATAAGCCAACTTGAGAAATGTATTTTCCACTTCATCTATAAAAAACAAAATTAAAATAATTTGCTTTGAGCTCAGTAATACTCATTTTTTTAAACTGTACTTAATGCAAAGAGTAATAGAAAAAAACTAAATTAAAATATAGACATTGAATAATGACTAATTGATTCTTTTCCCACTTCATCTAATCTATACATGTAAATATAAGTAAAAAAAATTATGCTAGTCACTGATGAGTTAATTTCAGTAGGCTGAAAATGAACAACTACAAATATTGTATAGATCCAAGATACCCAATTACTTTGTAGCATTACATTAATTGTTATGAGATATTTCTTTTATTTATTCTGACAATGTATCCTTGTAGAATATGTTTACAATCTTAAGAAGCTAGCATTGAACCTTTTTCAATTAGTTCTTTTTACAAAACTTATAGTTTATTAGAAATGAAGCTTTGTATAAAATGTGCACATTTACAGTTTGTAAAGTATTCAAAAGAAAAAACTCAATAAGTAATTAGAAATGGCTGAGAAAACTCTTAACTGATGCTGAAAGAGTAAGAGAAAAAAAACAGAAAGGAAAAAGAATCAGCAAGCAAGCATTCTTGCCTAAATCCTATTTCTTTTCTCCAGACAAAAATATCAATGGAGTTTGCATTTGTCTAGACACATGTTAGGTTGGACGAGCTAGTAAAAATAGACAATCTTTGTCATGCACTATTTTCATAACAAAACAAGTTCTCACCTGGATATTCACATCATTCAAGGTCACATTAAAGGAAAAAATCTTTTGAAAATAATAGACAAAACTAAATTTTTCTAAAAACTGTAAAGGGTAAATAAATGAAATAATGTAGTTAAATTTATTCATTTTTTATTTATTTTCTTTACCTAAGTTTGATTTCCTTTCACTATCATCAAATAGCCACCCAGCTCTCTTTATATATGAAATTTTATCCATTAGATAACTGAGTGTGCAATTGCAAACAAGGATAGAATAGTCATTTTAATAATTAAAATGTTGATAGCTGCTACAAGTTCATTTAGGATGTTGATCTATATAATTGAAACAACATCATCTGGAAAATTCATAGTTTTTAAATGAAACAATAATCGAATAAGTCTTTAAAAGGATATAAAGTAATCTATACAAAGATGTACTTAGAAATATACTGAGAAATTAGATTCTAGTAAAAATTTCATATACACAGACAAATTTGCATTGGATGTATCCAGGCTCGATGTTTTATGAATATAATCCATTATTTGAAAGACAACAAAAATAAATTCAATATTGAAAATTGCTAATAAAAATATTCATACAGTCATTTGTTAATTAACAATTAATTTATGCAAGTTATAAATTGACAATATCAAAATAAAAACAAATGAAAAAAACATACTTTTGTTAACAGGACAAGTATTTTAATTGATTAATAGAAAAAAAAATCACCTTCAAATGATTTTTGTACATCAGGGCCTTCTACAGATTTCTTCTTCTCTATTATGGTTGTTTTAGATAAAAATTCACAGTAAAGACTTAGTTTCTATGTTAAATTTCTCATTTTAAGTGAAAGAATTTCACTTTTTAAAATGGCAACTCATTTAGTATTAAGTTATAAATCAGGAGGCTATATTTGAACACAATGATTCATGAATGGTTACTGCATGCATAAAATGAGAGAAAGAAAATTTATCATTGTTTAAAAAAAAATGAAATAGTTACATTGTAATTAATTTAAAGTAGTAATAAAGCATTGGTTAAGCATATTTTTAAGTTTTAGATAAAAATTCTCAGTAAAGACTTAGTTTCTATGTGAAATTTCTCATTTTAAGTGAAAGAATTTCACTTTTTAAAATGGCAACTATGCAAGGAATTGAGATGTGGTTTTTTTTGGTTTTTTTTGTATGTAGCTGTGAAATGACGAAACAAGCTTTATTCTAAATTACAAACAGTGTTGGCAACCACAAAGATGGTTGCCAATACTGTTTGTTTATAGATACATAATTTTTGTATCTATAGATACATGTCTTTTTGCCTTGATAAAGTCCATCAGAGGACGAAACGCGTAGGCAATTTAAAATACAGTTTTCCTCTTGTTTTTATTTTATTTAACCATCCTGTCCTTAATCTCAGATCATAACTGAGTATATTTTTACAAATTGTCGACATGGAAAACAAAAACACATATATACATCAAATTAGAGAATATAAAAGATTAATAAAAGCCACCCATTCACACAGAAACAGGAAAAACTTTCTCAAAAAAAGTATTGAAGAAAAAATAATTCTGAACTGCTCCTGTAAACTTGTGAAGATATTACATCATATTTTTCCCCCTTATGCCCACAAATTTCTAAAATCATCAGTCCATGAATTAGAGAAGAACGTGTACTCTTCCACAGGGCATATATTATGGGAAATACTCTTTAGATATAACAAAAATTATATAAAAGACATGGTCTTTTACAGCAACAAGAAGCATGTTAAAAAAATTACACACTAAACATAAAAAGCTAATTAATAATAGCAAGTGGTCCAGGATTGGCAAAAAGGATTTAGTTAATAATTTATCCAAATTCTATCTATTGGATACGCAACTAGAAGCCCTAAGCTTTGGTCAAAAGTTTGCCACCAAATTACAAAAATATGATATGACAGATTTTATCATCAAAAACCATCAAAACAATGATTCAGATTTCACCAAAGGGTATATACAAGGTATACTCACAGCTACATACAAAAAACCAAACCACATCTCAATTCCTCACAGATATTTAACAGCCCTGAAGGAATATAGGCAATCAGTTTTGTTCTGACTAGCTTACAGAGTGCTTTTATTGGTATTTAGGGTAAATCAATTTATATCAATCACGTCATAGAATTATATCACAAAGGGTCATAAAATTTAACCATTAAGACTGACACATATTTATTTAAGCATATAATAATATAAAAACTTCAAAGTTCTCAAAAGTAGCTAAGTGGATAAATTTTATATAGTATCTTGAGTTGAATAAATTTATAAATTTGATTTTTGTTTTTTAAATTGGAGTTTTGTTTTTTTTATTTGCCAAAATATTTTTCTATCAGAACATAATTAAAGGTTTACCAAAATTTTTAGATATTTTCTTGGATTTTAAATATGTATTAATGATTTAGAAAATCTATAATTATGGCCTATAGAAAAACAGACTGGTACTTGATTAACCAATGACTATCTGAGTTAGAAGGAAAAGTAGAGGCCATTGAACATATAATAGAAGTTATTTGCAACCACTTCCTTGATGAAACTTTTGTCCTATCATGAAGTTAAAAGAATTAAACAGTTAATCTTTATTTCCAATATTTACAATGTTTGGACTGTTATCCTCATCTTTGTTGTGATATTCATGATGTTTTGGCTATTGCACACTCCAGCCTGACTGGAATTTTGAACCAGACCCTTTTTAATCTGGGTTAGATTGTCCTAGTTCCAAATGCCATGCCTCTTCTTGATATATCAGGATCAGTTATTTCCCTTTAACTCAAAGCTCCAAGTTTTTGTTCACCTTCACTGTAGCCAAATATTGAACTCACTGATTTACTTCAACCTATGCTTTTATTCATTGAACCATGTATCCTTGTAAATAATTACAATAACTCATATCAGAAATATAGACAAAGTTACTACATTTATAATCAGTGAATATTTATACAATCAGTGAACACATAAATAAATGGATGTGCATTGTGGTACAGTGGATATCGGCTCGGAACACAAAATCAGGGAGCCAAGTTCAAATTCCAGTTGAATTCATTGCATTCACTTACGCGCAAATACCCTTGGGAAAGGTATTAATCCCTCTCTTCCTTCCAGTTATGGATTAAATAACAGGACAGATTGGGTTCTATAGCCTTGGCTGGCAACCAATCTACCACAGAAAGCAATGGCAACCTACTGCGGGATAATCTTCTGCCCAGTCTGTCATGTATCTTTCGAGACATGATTGCCCAAGCGTGTTTCATGTATGGTACTTAACTGACTGAACATATAAATATTAAGTCATAATATTAATAATGTCCAAATTTAGGGTCATGAAAATATCAGAAATTCATGTTTAATTAAAATTTACAAATTAACCTAGGTTGCATTATTATCAATAATCTCTTTCCAATGATTCACATATTTTATTATTTTTGTAAAAGATTTTTGTTTTAGAGGTAAAACATAAAGACTAATTTCAACCTTTTCCTGAGATTTAAAAACTATGTATCAAGACGATTCTATAAACGCTGAAATAGGTGGTAATTACATGCAGAAACAATGGAAAAATATTTTTGCTGTTGATCAAATAGGTTCTTTTCTTCAAAGCAGGTTTTAAATAAAAGGAATCGTTCTACTGTAATTGCAATAAAGAAAATCCCACCAAACACTTATGAACACTTTTCTGGCTTATGCTGTGTAGTGTCATCATCTTTCATTTGTGTCTTTCTATCTTTGAGAAGAGTGCATCTTAATTGTGTCTCTGTCCATGGACAGGAAAGCTGAGAAAAAAAGATACTGAGAGGTGCCCAGTCCCAGGGAACAGCCTGTAGCTGTACCCATCCCATTGCACTAGAGAGGAGGGATCAAAAGTCATACCAATGTCAGCAAAATTGACACTTGCGGAAGCTGGGCAATTTTTAGCCCTGGCTTGGGTGTACCTGCTCGGGTTCCCTCCACATTAAACCTTACCTTATGTCACATCATGGCCAGTGGGGTTAAATACTACTTTCTTTGGGTGTAAGTCTGTTTTGGGTTCTGTTTCAAATATACTATTATATGCAATGCTTTATATTCTTGTAAAATCCATTTGTCATCATTAGCCACTAATCTGTGCAAGATGCATTCAAAATTATGCAGATATTAATAAATAACATTTGCTTTAAGGTTAGCTTCTGTCAAATTATGGCAACCCATTTTCCAAATCTGAGTAGCTTTCCAAGTTATTGCAGATGATAGTGAACCACTGAATGGCTTTAATTCAGTTTCTGAGTTAAGTTTTCAACCATAACAGCACAAATTTAAACAAATGTAGGTCATCATTATGCTTAACATAACATTTCAAACTACCTTCAACAATTTTTCTCTAAAGAATTTATTACATCATTAAAATTCTTGCTTTTAATAAATTCATAAAATATTTTGTTTTATATACTACACAGATATGCTCCTCTTTTTAGGAAAATCAAGTTAGTAACTAAACCTCATTGAATTGTACTGTGATGATATAGCAAACTCATTTAAAACTACTAGCATGTACTATCATCATTTAGGTATTTTAGAACTTATTGGATGACCTGATAGTATAGAATTGAAATTGGTTCCATCATTATTTTCTATATTTTATTGTTCTCTCTTCTTAATGTTTTTTCTCATATTTTCTAACACTCAATAATCCCTTGTGTTTTAGTGGCTTTATTGCCTTGGCTGGCATGATGATTGGTTTGTTTTATGGCAAATCAACCCTTTATGGGTTATTTAATGACGAAACATTAGTTGTTGTAGTATGATGGGTGGAAATTAAATGTTACTTATGATTCAGAGGACCTTTTTGACTATATCTTGTTGTATAGTTTTGTCTCTCTTAGGAATCTGAGAATATTTTTAGGGCCCACCTTGTTGAAAATATCCCTTAGATTATATTTTGATAATATTTTAGTCAGATCTGTTCAAGGTCTATGCAGTTTGTCAGTATGTGGTGTACTGTGTAGGGTTCTTGGCATGGTATGCAGATTGGTACTTCTCCTTTCAGTAAGTATAAGTGGGTGATATAGGTGTGTTCTATTTGGAGTCTGGCCATGACCACATCTTCTCTTCTTGACATCCTTTTATTGGTTTCTTTTTTTCCGATAGTTTGCGTCACTTGGTGTAGTTTATTGTCAGTACAGGAATTCCATGACTCCTGCCAATTTTTGAGGGTATATGTATTTATTTTTGGTTTTAAATCCGTATAAGAGATTTTTTCTGTTGTGGGGTAATGATTCTTTTGCTGCTTTATCAGCTTTTTCACTCATGTGGATACCGATATGGCCTGGGATCCAACGGAAGATCATGTCTTTATTCTTTGTTAGATTGTTTATCCTATTTAGTAGTTTTGTAATCAGGGCATCTGTCATTTTCTTTTTCTTTCAATGATATAAGCACTGATAAAGAGTCTGTGAGTATGAGATATTTTTGGTGTTCATTGGACACTGTAATATTTAGTGCCAAGTCAATGGCAGATACTTCTGCACTGTACACATAGGCCCCATCTGTGAGTCTTTTCTTTAATTTTATTTTTTAATGGATAGCCGCGCATCCTGCCCTGTTTCCATCTTTTGATCCATCGGTATAGATTTGTAGATATTTTGTATATATATTTTGGATGTTGAGCAGTTCTTTGTGGAAAGTTGAAGGATAGGTTTTATTTTCAGAGTGTTTATTTATTTTTAATATTATGGATGGCTGTTTAATCATCCAAGGTGGAAATTTTGATTTGATGGATTCATAAATTTGTTGTGTCTATTTGAGCTTCTGTGAGAAGGTCTTTTATACAGAGACTGTATGGTTTGATAGTACTTTCTTTTTTGTTGAAAAGGTTTGTGTATTGTGTGTGGAAAATGCATTTGTTTGCAGGGTTTGATGGACATGATGAGAACTTTAGGCAGTATTGCAGTACTAGTTTTTTTCGCCTTAGTGTCATTGGCAGTTCGTTAACCTTTGTATTCAAGTTTTCTACTGGTGAAGTGTTGAAGGCTCCTAGAGCCAACCTTAATCCTTGGTGGTGTATTGTATTTAGTTCTTTTATGTATGATTTTCTGGCTGCTTCATATGTGAAGCATCCATTGTCAAGTTTGGATCTAACTAAGGATCGGTAGAGTTTGGGTAATGTAGTTTTGTTAGCACCTCAGTCAGTGTACTGGAACTTTGATCAATTGTATGGCCTTGTGGCATTTTGTTTTTAGGTATTTTATGTCGGGGATAAAGGTCAGTTTTCTATCATATATGATTCCCAAGTACTTGTGTTGTTCAACAACTGGGATATTATTGTTGTCCAGTTTTAAAATGGGGTCATGATGAATTCTTTGGAGTTTACAGAAATGTATGCATTTTGTTTTGTCCTTTGAGAATTTAAAACCATTTTCCATAGCCCATTTATTTATTTTATTTAGACAGAGTTGGAGTTTGCGTTCAGCTGTGGGTATGTATTTTGATCGATAGCAAATGAGTAAGTCATCCACATATACAGCGCGGTCGATTCCAGTATTTATGCTTTTAATGATATTATTTATCTTTATATTGAAAAGGGTGACAGGCAGAATACTTCCTTGGGGTACACCCATTAGTTGGCATGAAATGATTAAAAAAAATTAATTTGATGAATTACATAACAGAAGTAAATTCATAAATTTCTAAATCATATACTGCAGACTGAATTCAGATTTGTTAAGTTATTCTTGCTAATTTTTAACTCAACAAATGTTGAAACATATTTCTACTCATAAATGTTTCCATAATATTTGTCTTATATAATTTTCATTTATGTAAATTAAAATTATAATATTTAAAAATAAATAATAAACATGATTCTACAAATTTTACTTTAGTCTTACAGTGTTGTTGCCATCAAACAATTATCTGCAGTATTTCTAGAGAATTATAGTTGCAATTGGAAAGTGCTCAGCTCTCAAGAATGTTACAAAACTTAACTACCTTTTCAGAAATATTTAAACAGGTTTGGTGAGTTTTATGGTATATCAACCTTGGAAGTTTATCTAAATGCCAACAACACTTTACTGGTTAGAAAGCAAGTCCAATGAACATCTTTGTTATTAGAGACGTATCTGCAAAGAGGCCCTCACACCACTTTGCAAAGATAGACTATGTTGAAGTATAAAAACTGGAGAAAATTTAAAAAAATTTTATTTTTTTAAAAAGTTTTAAGTGAGTTGCTTCAAGAAATTTTTTTTTTTAATTTTTTATAAAGGCCAATTTCTTAGATGAAAATTATCATATAATTTGGATTGATATTCTATGGTATATCAACCTCTGTTGGTTAATGTCAAAAAGGTGGGGTTTTAAGGTCTTTTTTTAATGTTCAGTTATAGTGAAAAGGTTGATTTACTCAGATTTTGATGAAAAATTTTATTATTATTAATTAATTTATTTTTTTTTTTTTTAAAGAGGTGGTTCCATGCTTCTCACAACCTCCCAATCAGAGGCCTTGCTGCTGGATGCAGTTTACTGTCACACCCAGGACCATTTAAACAGGATATTTCTCTTATATTCTTGCTTCTGTGTCAATGTATACATTTACATTAATAGAAGTAGAGTTGTATTTTAAGTACATTCATTTCTCAAGGACATTTGTGTTAAATTATATTAAAAAAATATCAAAAACAGTTACTTTGCTAGTTCAATAAGGTTGAAAAACAAGAAAAATTTCTTAAGCTGACTTGATTAAATAAACTTTGGCCAAACAAGTAAGATAAAAAGAATTTTCTAAATTTAAGAAATTATACATACAATGTTTGCTTATATTAAAACTAGCAATAGATAACACAGCCACATTCAATAAATAAATAAAAATACTAATTTTCTGCAAACTCAATTTGCATTATAAAGATATAAAAACTGAATATAAATAATCTGGCCTTGATGAATGGTATTAGATGAAATGAGTCAATTTAAATAAAAATACAAATGTAGCGAAACATGCAATTATTAAAAATGCAAATGGTCAATTCTAAATAGTAAAATTCCAAAGTTTTGAAGTAGCATCTTGGTTTCAAAACAAATATAAGAAGTTTAAAGCAAATTAAATGTATGCTAATATATTTAGAGATAGATCATCTTTACTAGCTATATATATATTCAGGTTGTAATCATACAATGTTAATTCATTATTACTAGAAGGAAAGTGTTGTAACTCAATCATGTTTACTTTTCTCCAGCTTCTGAAAGTTGAATATTAGACAAAATTTACAACTAATTATAAAATGAAGAGCAATGAGCTCAGCAGTGTCTGCATAAAAAAATATAAATAAAAGTCTGTTCTCTTTTCTAACTGCTTATCCTCTGGTTTCTATTTTCAAAGTTCTTCAGAATACAACTAACTGGTTATACTCATTCCATTGTCAAGATTACCTCTTCATTTAAAAGAAACTTAAATCCTACATGTCAAAAATATTTCTTAAAGTTTAATTATATTTTAATACCAAATATTTTAAACTAATGATATAATTTAGCATTGTGATTGCATCTCTTGCAATTTGGAATTTTAGTAAATACTGTGGAATTTCTTTTATAGGTTATAGTTTTTCAACCAGCTTTGGTAGGTATGAATAGGAATAATATGTAGGATTTAGTCAATTCATATATACTTTGTATCCACAGAAGTAAATATGTTAGTGCTTTTTAAAATTCTATTATTTGAAAAATATCTATTGACACTGAAATTTATTTGTTGGTAATACTGATTCTTTAAAATCTAAGAACTTAAATTTTGCTTCCTCACTGGGCAGCAGATTATTTTGTGATATATCCCTGGTTTGCAAAAGAATTGAGACAAGCATAAAAATAGATGTTCTAACCTAATTTTTGAGTGCTGATTTCATATATGATTTTCATTTTCACCCATCATTTCTAATTTTTTTAGATATACATGTATGCATTTATCTTCATGAATATATATAGGCATAAATCTAAAAGTTTTAAATGTTTCAGTAATAAACTACATAAATAGGTGTTTAAGACTAATTTATGAATGCTGAATTCAAATGAATACTTTGACAGTCTGAGGATATGCCAAAATGTTTTTTAGAAATCAAAATGCCCTACTTTTAGCAGTCCTGTACCTATGTACAATGATTTTATATTATGATTTTGTGACAATTCATGTAAGTAAGCATATGATCAATGTTTATTTTATTTTCAAGATTTTTGCACACTGTTATATAATCTCTGGATGTGTGTTGTGATGCAGTGGATATCAGATGGAACGAAAAATCAGAGAACCAAATTTGAATTCCAGTTGAATTCCTTGCATTCACTTACATGCAAATATCCTTGGGAAAAGTATTAATCCATCTCTTCTCTCCAGCTATGGATCAAATAACAGGACAGATTGGTTACCAACCAAGACTATAGAACCCAGTCTACCACAGAAAGCGGGAAAATCTTCTGCCCAGTCAGTCATGTCTCGAAAGAGACATGATCGCTCAAGCGTGTATCATGTTTGGCACTTAACTGACTGACTATATAATCTCTACAGTGGTGTCAGGTACTTCAGTATACTGAGGATGCATCAGTTTCACTGCAACAAATAATTACTCTCCTTCTGAGAACTGCTATCACTATTTTTTCTGTAAAATTAAAGATTAAGAAAAAACTTGCACATCTCATACCCATTGTAAACTCTGTTATAATGGACTAACTTCATGGTTTAATGACAAGAAAGTAGCCTTCAACTTTGCTGTTTCAATGTTTTGGAGGGAACCACAAAGCCATGCAGATAATTGTTATTTTTATCTAACAAATATAACTGACGACAATGTCTCTTTGAGTAAAAAAAAAAAAAAAGATTGCAACCTTCCCTCAGCTATGAAACCGCTTCCTCACTTAAGTGGTCTCCCTGTCCCGAGTCCCCCAGTAAATAAGAATCTTTCTTCATCAGATGAGGAAATGCCAAGTTAATCTCTTCTATTTATTCAGGAACAAGTAGCAATAAACCCCACTGGATCACCGAGGAAGACCCAAATAACTTTTTCTGTGATTGTTTCTAATTAAGCAGCAATCAGAGCTCTTGGCATTCCAACTGAAGCTGTAGGACCTGATCAAGGCAGATGTAAGGATCAGCAGTTTCAGGACATGGAACAATGAGTTTGTCGCATTGTTCAATATGGAAAACAGGTTAAAAATGTCATTTCTCTTGGCTTTCCACACAATTCCTCAGATTGGCAACGTTTTCTAGACTCTTCCATGCAAACTCTGAGATGCTTTGCTCCTGCACTAAATATCTAAGCATTTCCCTTGCACACAGGTTATCTGTCTTATGACAATATGGAGCACCTTTTGAAGCTGTTAAGTACAAGCTATACCAGTGGAGTCTTTGTGAATACCTCAAGGTAATCGGGCTCCTTATGGGTATGTAAGAAAGCTCCATGAACTATTGTTAATGTTTTCCTGTTTCTGAGACAGTTGGGCTGTGCCCCAGCATGACAAGCAAAAGGACTCTGGGGGTATATCTAGGAGCACTTTTGTACCTGGGGAATATCATACCCAAGAAATTCCTCTGATGGACATGAACAAGGTGCCTCTCCCCACTCTTTATACCAAGCTTAGTCTAATAAAGAATTTATGATGGCCCTGGTCAAGAATGGTCCAGTCTTCCAACACTTATGCACTATATTCCCAGCTCTGAGTTCTGCTAAGCTCAAGGAGTCATATTTGCTACACTTAAGTCAGTTTATCTTGGCTTCCTTGGTAATATACAGGTGCTAGATTACCAAGAATGTATTGGGTTGTTTACATGCTTATGATGATATAAGATGCAAAATATCACTCGATTCCTTTTCTTCACTTACACATCAACTTCTTCACTCTGAAGCTCCAGAGAAGTGAGTTATGAGCATAGAGAAAGATATTATGAAGCTGGACAACATCTATCAAGGTATGTGGAATCCCAGCATGATGGGAAAATTCTGCTGGATGTTCCTGCGTGACATCCTGGAGATAAAAAAAAACTCATTTCTGACTGCACTACTATGATGTGTGTATATATATTGTATTATACAGATAATAGTAGGATTTAGTTTTGTCAGTGCTCTGTATGTTATGTTTTGTTTCTGTAATATAATTTTTTTAATATTGTTTGAGATAAGCATACTGTATTCTGAATATATGCATTATATTAAAAACAAGATAGGGGAAAGCAAAAAAAAAAAAATAGACATGATAGAGCAAAACTGTTTAGAAATTTGAATTCATCACATTAAAATTAGTAAAAAAAAAACTTATTCCATTGCTTGCTTCAGAGCAAAATCTTTTTGTTGTAAATCAATGTGTCAGTTTCTATCCCTGTTTCAACATACATTTAACTTTAATGAATATGCAAATATTTTTGGTACTGCTTATCTTGACATAGAAATAGTCACTAAAATATAAATGCTACTTAACTAATCAGCAAATCATTAAATATAAACTTCCAGAACTGATTCTGTTTGGAAAATGGCTGATTCAATATAATTAATCAAAATACTTTCAGTTACTCTTAGGGATAGTTTTACTATTGATAGAGAGCAGATTTGATTAAAACAAAACTGATTAAGATAAATTTTATTTGGGGGTTAGGTGTTCAATTTTGAACAAATCTTTCAAGCCATATTCGGATTATACCAACATTTTTTTAATTCCCTGCTAAAACTTTAGTTACTGTTTTTCCTTGAGATTTTGGGATGAGCTGTTTTTATTGTTAATTCTTGATAGTTTTCTTCATATTTTTCTCAATTTCATGCTCTTTACTTTAATGATCAAAGAGTAAATTGGCAAAAGAAAAATGCAGAAAAATGCAAAATCAATAACTTATTCCCAATCCTTTTACTAAAGTGACACTTTTTTTCTTATGTACCCAAAATGATATAACTTGTATATAAGTTTATTTGGCTTCTATTAATATATTCAGTATATTCATTCATACACATTTAAAATTAAGCAGCCACAAAATAACTAGATGGATAAAACTTTTTCAACATAACTTTATGATATGAAAATTATCCTATTTTATAAATTTTGTTCTTCAATGATATAGAAAATCTTGATTGAGTTTAAATATTTTGTCCAGTACTTGATTAAAAACAGAGACTTAACAAAATCAGTTTGTCTCAATATCAAATTTACTTAGAAATTATTATTTTCAAAAGAAAGTTATAATTAAAGTACCATATTTTTTCTTTACACTAAAACCACAGCCAAAAAATATGATTATTAGGGCTCTTCTTCTTTATGTGCAGTGTCCTTTCAGGACACAGACAACCATAGAATTCCACTTACTCATCTTTGAGGAGACTGTCCAAAATTTGCTGCCATAAGATAAATATCACATAACAGTTCAGTACTCTTTTTCTTGCTTCTAACAAAAATTTTTTGTCTCTTAATACTCTGCTTTGTTTTTAGAATGCATCATTGGCCATGCCAATGTGCCTTTAGATCTCAGTGTTACACTTTCTGTCCTCTGTTCGAATACTTCCCAGGTATTTATAATTTCTGCACCTGCTTGATTTTAGTATCCCTGACCTGTAGTTGACATTTTGGGGTTTTCTTTTTTGCTGATGACCATGCATTAAATTTTCTTGAAATTTATGTTTAGTCCTTTCTTCTTGCTTTCCCTTGATGCCTTCTGTAAGAGGTCCTGTATTTTTCTTTCCATGTCTGCTATCAGCACTGTGTCATCTGTGTATCTTATATTGTTGGGATTGTGGCCACCAATGATGAATCCTGGCAGGACTGCTAGTGTTGCTCTACAGGTTCAATAGATCCAGTAAGAATACATATCCTTGTCTTACACTCCTTTCTATTTGTGTATATTTGTCTGTGTGCAGAGGACTTGCTGCCAGTATAAAGGTCATTGATTTTACATACAAAGTCATTTCATCCGATGATTAAATCTCTATATATTTTCTAATGTTAACATGTTTTGACTGATTCATGCTTCATGTCAAAAAAATATAAGAAAAAGGTATATTACATATGTTAATGACTTTGAAGTTATACACAATCAGTCAGTCAAGTGCTATACACGATACATGCTTGAGTGATCATGTCTCAAAAGAGACATGACTGGCTGGGCAGAAGATTATCCTGCAGTAGGTTGCCATTACTTTCTTCAATAGACTGGTTGCCAGTCAAGGCTATAGAATCCAAACTGTCTTGTTATTTAACCCATAACTGGAGGGAAGAGACGGATTAAACTTTTCCCAAGGGTATTTGCACATAAGTGAATGCCAAGAATTCAAGTGGAATTCAAACTTGGCCCCCCGATTTCTCGTTCTGAGTCGCTATCTACTGCACCACAGTGCACATCCAAATCTAAACAATACAAAGTAAATTAATTTAAAGTGTGAAGGCTAAAATTAGTAAAAGTATCTAAAAATTATCACAATATTCTGCTAGAATTTACACCTAAGTTGTTTTTCCAGACCTTTGCCACAGCATTTCTGACAAAAAGTTCAATTTTTGTTTTGTCTGACCAAAGTACACTTTCCCAAAATGCAGCCAGTTTGATACAATGCTCATTTGCAAAATCCAGTCTAGCAAGAATGTGTTTTTGCTTAAGAAGCATTTTTTTTCCTTTTTAAAAAGAAGTCATATTGACAAAATGAATGACTAATTGTATCTGTATTCACTTTTACTTCACTTAGTCCTCCTTGAAGTTCTTTAAGTATAACTCGAGGTTTGTTGCCATCTTTTCTCACCAATAATCTTGCCATACATTCCATTATTTTCTAGGATGACCTGAGCTTTTTTAGAACGAATGGAATGACATGTCTCTCAGTCATTAATTATTATACCAACTGAGCACAATGGCATATTCGACTAGATATCTTCCTGTATTTTGCATTTCTCCATTTTGTCAATGTTTCATGAACAGTTGACAGAAAAAGAATGACAATACTTTTAATCATTCCTAAAAGTAATTGTTAAATTAATCTGGAATATTCTAAAAAAAAACAACCCAATCTTAATTTGGAACATTCTAGAAAATTTGAACGCTTGTATAAAAAAAGCTGTTGCAAATAAAAAAAATGTGTTGTAAAATTTTGAGTTACTAAATATCACTTTTTCTTTGTGGGATACTTTTTGAAGTTTTTTTTTTTAATCTGATTGTTTGACTAAATATTAAGCATATGTTCTATGAGTAGTTAAAGTTTAATTAATGTAACTGTATTAAAAATACCTAAAAAATATTTTTGTTATGTGTTGTAAAATTTTTTTTGGATGGCACTGTAATTGTCAAAACTGGATTTATGTAAAACTAGATTTCTTGAAAGTCTTTTCTCAAAAGAACATTAAAATCATATCTGGTAAACAATAGATTTATGAATACTACTTGTAAAAGTGATAAAAGGTGGTATAAATTTAAAATATGCCTAAGTAGTCTTAGAAAAATAAGAGACAATATTGAAAAATGTATTAAGCAGATCTTAAATCTTAATCTCATGATGTTATTAGCATACAGACACACAGACACACAGTGCAAAGGGTAAAATGTCGCATTTTATATTTTTAATTTTGTATATGCATGTTGTTTGTTTTTAAGCCAACTCCACAGTATAGTAAGGTCAGTTGACTATCATCTGTGAGAAAAAGAGCATAATGATACAATTCACTCCACCATAAATTTGGAAACGGCAAATTGTATATTTTGGCCTTCATGATGAGAGTTCCAATATAAACATATCAAAATGTTTATGTGTCAATCTGAGGACAGTGCAGAGAATGCAGAAAGAGTTGAAGGAGTCTAATGAGTCTGATTATGAAGGTATGGCATGAAAAAGTCACTCTTCAAGCCTTCTTTTTTATCAGAATGATAAAAAAGAAGGCTTGAATTTGTTGGTGAGGGCTTCAAACTCAATATGGAGGTGTATATCAAGTGCCTTCAGGAGACAGTGCTGCTCTGGGTCAAGGGGGTAGTTGCCAGAAAACACTATGTTTGGCAACAGGACTCAGAACAACAATCACACAAACAGGAAAACTCAGTCATAGCTGTCAGATAATTTCTGCAACCATATCACTCCTTACATCTGGCCTCCTAACTCCCCAGACTTCAATCCTCTTGATTATTATGTGTTGACCACAGTTGAGTGAGAGATTTCTTGTAACGCCAAAGAAGAAATGAAGGTAAGGATCAAAGCAGCATTTACCAATTTTAACAAGGAGACTGTCCAGAAGAGTTGCAGAAGATTCCAAAATTGTCTGGAGGGCGTGGTTAAAGCCAATGGCAATTTTATTGACTTTTTATTATTTCAATATGTAATTTTGGTAAATATACTGTTAAAATGAAATGTCAACGTTATTTTCAATTTTGCATAATTTAGATGACAATTTATTCATAGCATTATGTATATAGTATTTATAGCTAATATATATGTGTGTGTGTGTGTGTGTGTGTGTAAGTTACTTGTTTCAACAATAAATAACTTATATTGAGCATAGTTCAAAATCTGATTCAGTAGGGTAATATTGGAAACATAAATAATTCAGTCTGAGATGTGCAAAACATTTTAATTTGATTTCAAACTACTAATTGCTCTTTACCATAGTTTTAGTAGCAAAATATCTCTCTTCAAAATACTAAAATTTAAATATATCTTAGTCGTTTTTTAAAGTTTATACATAAGCTTACCGAAATATTATTTTTATATAAAACATTTAAAAAGCAAGATTTTGTTATTTTTAAGTATTTCAGGTAATGAGGAAAATATTTTTTTAAGATTTCAATCATGTTTGAAGTTCTCACCTACCCAGCAGACAAGGCTGAATGCTTTGCCCGTAGATTCTCCACCAATTTGACACTGGACTCGTTAGGAATACCTTCACCCGACTTCCCACCCAGAACTAAGGCTCAACTAAATAACATCCACATTACACCCTCGCTGGTCACCAAGATAATTGCACAACTTGACCCACACAAAGCGAGCGGCAGTGACGGAATACTAGTCATAGTACTGAAGAAATGTGCCCCAGAACTCTCCTCTGTCCTCTCTAAACTCTATAACCTCTGCCTATTTGCTTCCTGTTTTCCTGCCTGTTGGAAGTCCTCCTGTGTAGTTCCTATATTTAAGAATTCTGGCGAACCCTCAGACCCCGCCAATTACCGTCCTATTAGTCTCCTTCTGACCTTTGGCAAAGTTTTCGAAGTCATTATCAACGCCGAGGTGATTCAGCATTTCATGGCACACAGGCTTCTCTCTGACAAACAGTACGGGTTTCGCTTCACCAGGTCTACTGCTGATATGCTAATGACCATTACCGAGTACATATACCGGGCACTTGACAAGAATGGCGAAGCCTGAACCGTTGCCTTGGATATCTCCAAAACGTTCGACAGGGTCTGGCATGCTGGCCTCTTGTGCAAACTGCGGAGCTACGGGATAACTGGACATGTTTGACCTCATCCAGTCATTCCTCTCTAACCGCACATTGAAGGTGGTATTAAATGGGCATGCCTCCCAAAACTACCATACGAACGCGGGCGTCCCTCAAGGTTCTATCCTAGGTCCCACACTCTTTCTGGTCTACATTAATGATCTCCCCGACGCCATTAGATCCCAAGTTGGCATGTATGCCGATGACACAACAATCTACTCTCGCATCGATCAAAAACCAGGTGTGGACAACAAAGTGAATCTTGCTGCCGTACTTGAAAAGGACCTCCAATCCGTAGTGGCCTGGGGTAGGAAATGGCTAGTAAATTTCAATGCTTCTAAAACGAAGGTGTTATCAACTAACCACCATAGACAATCGCATCTACCTCCCATTAGCATGGGACAGGCTAACCTCCCAGAGAGTAAAATACTACACCTCCTTGGCCTTACACTTTCGGCGGACCTCAAATGGAATGACTATATCGAATCCATTGCCAAATCTGCCACTATGAAAGTCGGCTCTCTGTGCAGGGCCAGGAAGTTTTTCCCACCTGAATCTATTCTGTACATATACAAATCTACCATCCGCCCGTGTATTGAATATTGCTGCCATATCTGGTCGGGTGCCCCTGCTGCTCTCCTTGGGCTTCTTGACAAAATACAAAGGAGGATCTGTAACGTGGTTGATACTGTCTTGGCAGACCGGCTGCAACCACTCTCTCACCGGCGTGATGTGGCTTCCCTGTGCCTCTTCTACAAGTACTTTCATGGCTTCTGCTCCAATGAGCTTAGATCACTGGTGCCGCCTAAGCACGAATTTACACGAGATACTAGATTAGCAACTACGTCCCACCCTTTTACAGTTAAACAGATAAGGTGTAACCATAAATTCTACTCCAACAGCTTCTTTTTTCACGCTTCCCGCCTGTGGAACTCCCTTCCACAAGTCTGCTTTCCTGACAGCTACAATCTCCAGGTGTTTAAATGTAGGGTCAATAGACACCTCCTATCACCCTAACTCCCAATTATTCTCAGAACATTCTCATCTACCGAACCCTCATTCTCGGTATCCTTACCTGCCTATCACCCACCCTCTGACAATTCCTATATTTAATCATCCTTTCTTCACTCTATGTAGCCCCCTGCGCAGTAGTGGCAGTGACATGCCTTGCTCGGGGTGAAACGCTTTTAAAAAAAAATATATATATATATTTATATAGTTTCAAGCATAATAGACATGAGTTGGTTCTTTTTAGTTATATTACACATCAGCTGAAAACTACATCAATGTGAGCTAAATTTGTATTTGTCTTACCATCCAACAGGATATCCTGTTTGTAAATAACAGATAAGCTGTTGTTAAGAGCATTTTCACTGTTGTGTTACGATAACCTGTTTTCAAATTAGATTGAATTTGTTGCTAAGGCAATTGTATCATGTGAAAAAATTAATTATTTAAACTGTAAAGGAAGAAAGAGAAAAGCTAAAACAGAGATAGGAAGACATGATATCACTATGGTAAACTAATCATCAACCCTGAAAAAATTATTTTATATCTGACTATACAGTTACATTTAATTGAGAATAAGAGGAAACATTAATGAAAATTAAATAAGATTTGTTTTTCCAGGAAACACTTTTTCATAAAGATAATTTTTATGCTTTCATTATTTAAAATTTTCCCTTTTAAAATTTTATGAGTGAAATCTGATATTGCCGTAGATAAAAATCATATATAGCTTATAAAAATATACAAATGTTAGTTTCAATAGATTTTGTTCTCATTTTGTAAACATTTTATCGAGTAAAAAAATTCAGTATTATTTGTAATAAAAAAGTACTGATGCCCAAATTATTATATTTTATTTTTATAGTTGGATATAAACAGGCTATGTTGGAAATAAAATAGATTGATAATGCATACAACCTTATGGAAAAGAAGCAAAAACTAGCATTAAATTATAAACTTTCTGTAACTTATATTGTTAATGTAAGAATATGAATTTCATTTTATATTTAGAAAAAAAAATGAAAAAAAATAATCATTTGCTTGTTGCTTTTATAAAGTATGTATAAAGAAATTATAGAGAAGAGTCGATATTTCATATATAAGCAATGACTGTCTCAATACTAATTACCCGTATGCCCCAAGTGTTTTATTACTTGGCTTTATATGATACTGCTTTATCTCACTTTAGCTATTATTATCTGTTTTTTATTTTCAGGTGAATTTGTCCCTAACTCATGAACACCAGCCATGATTTTGAAGTCAAACATTTATTTTTCAAAATAAATTAGATGTAAATCAAGATTTATGGACTAGTAAATGATCATTAGATATTATTGCTTTCATTCTAATATTTCAAGAGCAAAATCAAATTATAAGAACGTGGGTGTGTGTTGTGTAGTGCGTGTGTTTGTAAGATAACTGAAATTGAAAGATAGGATTTGGGACTTATGAGGATTTTAAAATATTGTTGTGGGATCACCCCTTTTTGTATACAAGAATGGACTCACCTGATGTGTACATTAATCCTGCCTATAGAAAGAACAGTTGGTAAGTTGGTGCTATAGAAAGAACAGTTGGTAAGTTGGTGCAGAGTTGGTTGGAGTTGCTTGGATATAGACTCATTACCTGGACATACTATTTCACTGCAAGTCTGTATATATTGATTTCTACTAGTAGTATTCCTGAATAGACTTACCTGTGTTTCAGTTGTATATTTTGTTCAATATAACTTACATTTTCTATCTCCATATCTATTTTTGTTATTTATTATTTTGTGTGGTTCCTCACCCGGAATCCATAACAAATTGGCAACGAGGATTTCGAACAAGTTCACGCGGAGAGAAAAATACGTTTTTCATGTCAGTCAGCAACAACAAATTGGCAACAAGGATTTCGAACACAAACTCACGTATACCCCAAGTCGCACAACAAATTTGCAATGAACTCATGTTTATGTATATCCCGAACCACCTCAACAAAGTTCGCTACAAGGATTTCGAACACAAGTCGACCACAAACAAATTGGCAACACTTTCACAGAGAAATAGAAGAAAAAAAACTAAAGGGAATTTAAACAAAAATTTCATAAAATTTTTCTACAAGATTAATTGCCAGAAAGCAATAGTTAAAAAACTAAACCCCTCATGGAAGCAAAACAGCAAACCATGGATGACTTTCAGAAAGGAATACTAGAAATCATTAAAAGAAATGACGAAAGACATATGAAAATGCAAAAGGTAAATGAAGAAAGACAATTACAGCTACAAGAACTATTACTAAAATGAACAAGTACAGCACAAGAAAGGAACACAGAAAAAGAAGAGACGTTTTTGCAAGATGTGGTGTGAAATGCGATAGAAACTTTCAAATACTTGATTGATGAAGACAAAAATTTTGGAGACTATTACAGGCGATATGAAGATATTTTTAACATCAACTGCCAGCACTGGAGTGAAAAGAAAAATTAAGGTTTTTGCTCAGAAAATTAGGTACGGACAAACATACTAAGTTTGTAGATTATATTCTTCCAAAAAAGGCAAACAATTTAATGTTCAATGAGTCAGTGACAGGCCTCCCTGAGCTATTTAACCCAAAAATCTTGTTGTTCCATAAAAGATGGAAATGCGTTAATCTTGTGAAAGACAAAAACGAGGACTATTCAACATTTGCTGCCATCATCAACAAACATTGTGACAACTTTAAATTGGCAGCGCTAACTCCAGATAACTTTAAATGCCTCATATTTGTCCAAGGACTAGTTGCTGCTAAAGACAGCAAAATGAGAAAACAAATGCTGACCAAACTTCAAAATGAACCAGGGTTAAGTCTACAAAAACTGTCAGAGGATTGTCAAAAATGCCTTAATATAAAGAAAGACAGTAAAGATATCGAAGAATCAGGAGTCGCGTATATCCGTAAGGTAAAAAAATTCATGTTTTTCACCCTCCCCAAAAGCAAAACAAGATTTTAACAACAAAGAAAAATGATACAAAACAACTAATGATGGAAACCAAATAAAAACAATCCCCCTCCCCTTATTCAAGTATTTCTTACTTTTTTAAAAATTAGGAAAAGGTCCATTTTTATTATCTTTTTTTATTAATTTTCATTTTTATTTTTCTCAATTTTCACAAGAACTTTTCCATTTATTTTCCTCTTGTTTCAATTTTGTAGTTTTTGTTGACCTGCTTTTTCTTTTTTTACAAGAGTTAATGGGTAATTCCCATATATTAAATTTCTGCACCCAGTCCGTTCCTACCAGGTTATGTGTATTTTTCGTAATGTAGATTTTTAATTTTTTTGGTTTCTCCCTGAAATTTCACATTCATGATAATTTCGTCTTTGAAATTAATCCTTTTCCCTGTTACAGATTTAGCAATTTTTTTGTGTGTGTAACATGGTTGGTCTGTTCAGCTTCCGCCATATCTGTAGATTGATTATTGTTAAGTCTGACCCTGAATCCAATTGTAATTTGAGCTTCTTATTCAATATTTCAAGTTCTACATATTTTCTCGTGTTTTCATCGTTTTCATATTTCACTCTAGTAGATCTTACTCTTCTAGGTTGGTTTTTGTTTCTGCATACCACTGCCTTGTGTCCCATCTTTCCACATGCTCGGCAATTTTTGTATTTGAAATGAAAATCTTTAAACCAATGCCATCCACCACGTCTGTAACATGCATGATGTTTGTTTGTTTGTTCCTGTTTAATGGCCTATCAACATCTAAAGGGTCATTTAAGGCCAGAAGTGTATTTTTATTTTAAATGAAAGTTATTCCCTGGAAACAGGCTTATTCAGAACACAGCATGCTATTTTACCCATAGCTAGGAGGAAATGTTATAGTTTATATGTCTATGTTGAAGCTATATAATAAAGTTAAATTTTATTAAATAGGTCAATTTTCCGAAGGGAGGCTAGTATTTTGTCAATGTTGATGTTTTCAAATAAAGATCTTAAGTTCTGTACTTTATAAAACTGTTGACGAATTTTTGCCAGGTCTGTACAATCAATTAGTATATGTCTTATGCTATTATTCATCTGACATTTAGAGCATTTGGGCAGATCTACTCCTCTTAACAGCCAGGAGTGGGTAAAAAAGGTGTGTCCTATCCTAATTTGAACCAGTATTACCTCTTCCTTTCTGGATTTCCTTAATGCACCTCTCCACTCTCCCAAATTTGGTTTAATTTGGAAGAGTTTGTTGTTCTGACAGGTCGACCAACACTTTTGCCATTTGAGCTGAATATATCTTTTTATTGCAGGCCTTTGATCTGTGAATGGGACCTTCATATTGAAGATATCCTCTCTCAGAGACTCCTTTGCAGCCATGTCCGCTTTCGTATTACCACGAATGCCAATGTGGCTGGGGATCCAACAAAAGACAATATTCTTGGTTTTGTTCATCACGTTTAATTGATTTAAAAGTTTAATGATAATCGGTTTATTAAGATTCTCGTTGTGGATGGACAATAGTACAGAGAGTGAATCAGAGAATATAATGAAGCTGTCATTTACATTGTCAGTGATTAGATCAAGTGCCAGCTCAACAGCTGTGGCTTCACCACTAAAAATTGATGCTCCATCGGGTAGATGTCTTTTTTTTGTGATGTTATCTAGTAGGGCACAGCATCCACATTTTTCACCTTCTTTCGATCCATCTGTGTATACATGTTTATAGGAAGGGAAACTATCGACAATCTTGTTCAGTTCTTCATAGAAATCAGTAGGGTTGGTCTTTGATTTAGGGAATTTAGTGAGATTTAGCGGTTCATTGGCTTCTGCATATAGACTATCAATGGGAGAAGTTCGAAAGGCTCCCAAGGCCAGTCTAAGCCCCTGATGATGAACAGTGTCTAATGACTTTGTATATGACTTTCTGGCGGCACCATATATGTAGCAGCCATAGTGCAATTTCGATCGCACTAATGATCTATATAACTTCAGTAAGGTTTGTCTATCAGCTCCCCAATCTGTGTGGGCAATAACTCGCATCAGCTGGATAGCTTTGTTACATTTGTTTTTTAAGTGTTTGATGTGTGGAATAAAGGTGAGCTTTTTGTCCAGTATTAGTCCTAAAAATTTATGTTGGTCTACAACAGGAATCTGAATCCCGTCCAGTTTTAACAGAGGATCTGGATGTAATTTTTTAAGCTGGCAAAAGTGCATGCATTTTGTTTTGTTAGTGGAGAACGTAAATCAATTCTTGGTTGACCATTTTTTTATTTTGCCAATGCATTGTTGAAGCTGCCGCTCAATTATGTGGATATACCTTGAGCTGTAGCAGATTAAAAAATCATCGACATATAGTGAGCAATCCACACCTGGGTTTATACATCCAACAATATCATTGATTTTTAAGTTAAATAATGTTACAGATAAAATACTCCCCTGTGGGACTCCCATTTCCTGTTCCTTGGGGTCCAAGAGGCATGCTCCTACACAGACATTAAATAATCTATTGTTTAAAAAGTTATTGATGAAAATTGGTAGTCTTCCCATCAGACCAGCTTCTTTGAGATTTTTCATGATACCATATCTCCATGTGGTATCATATGCCTTTTCCAGGTCAAAGAAAATAGCAGTAATATGTTTTTTTTGGATAAAGGCATTCCTAATAAAAGTTTCCAGTCTTATTAAATGATCTATAGTACTCCGCTGTTTTCAGAAACCACATTGAAGATTGGTTGTTGTTTTATTGATTTAAAAAAAAACAAACTAATCTGTTATTAACCATTCTTTCAAGAGTCTTACATACACAGCTTGTTAGTGCTATGGGGTGGTAATTATAGGGGTCAGATGCATCTTTTCCTGGTTTTACTACAGGACTGACTATGGCTTGTTTCCATATGGCAGGGATATTACCACTGATCCAGATGTCATTAAAAATAGATAGTAAATACTTCAATGATTGATCAGGTAGTTGTTTTAAGAACTTATACGATATCTTGTCTGGTCCCTCAGCTGTGTTATTAGCCTTCTTTCATGAATACTTCAGTTCATTAAAACAAAAAGGTTTATTATACTCTTCTTCATTATTACTTTTAAAGTTCAGTTTGATTTTTTCTGATTCCTGTTTAATAGTCTGGAATTTTTTTACTGTGATTTTTGGATAACGAGTTATTTGCAAGAGAGTCTGCAAGCAGGTTGGCCATGTCCTTTTTTGGGGTTATTTTGTTGTTGTTTATACAGAAGTGTTCGAGGGGGGAACTGATGTTTTTCCCTGAAATTTTCCGCACCATATTCCATATGGTTTTACTTTTGGTGTTATTATTAATTTTGGAAACAAAGCTCTTCCATGACTCCCGTTTGGCTTCTTTTATTATTCGGCGTGCTTTAGCCCTGCATATTTTGAAATGGTTTAAATGCTGAGCAGTGGGTTGGTGGTTGAATTTTCTTAATGCAGCATGCCGTAGCCTGATAGCCTTTTTACAATTGTCATTAAATCAAGGCCGGTTATATTTAGTTGATGAAGTTGTTTTAGGGATACATTCCTCAGCTATAGAAATAATAGTATCTGTAAAATGAGTGATCGGGTCTTTCTCATGTTTTCCTGGTAGGAGTTTATATTTACATAATTGTTTGAATTTATTCCAGTTGGCTTTTTTAAGGTTCCAGTGAGGTATTTTTGATATTATTTCCGGGCCAGTATGTCCTAATGTTATTGGGAAGTAGTCACTTCCACATGTATCCTCATGAACAGTCCAGTCGTAATCCATAAATATAGTTGGATCACTTATAGAAAGATCAATTGCTGAGAACGTGTTTGTAGCAGAGTGAATAAAAGTTGGTTTCTTATTATTATATATACATAGGTTGTTATTGTTGATAACATTTTCTATTATGATTCCTCTTCTGTTTGTGTCTGAGCATCCCCAACTAGTGTTGTGACTGTTAAAGTCACCTAATAGTAGGAAGGGATGAGGGAGTTGGTTAATAAGATTTTCTATTTCTGTTTCGTTCATAGGGTCATTTGGAGGTAGGTAAATGGAGCAAACTGTGACAGTCCGATGTAAAGTGGTTGTAACGGCAATTGCCTGTAAATTAGTTTGTAAATTTATCTGGCTTTGTGCTATTTTATTATTGATAAGAATGGATGTTCCTCCGGAAGCTCTACTTGGGTTATTTACAATGTGGTTGTAATCAGAGAAGTTGCGGAGTTTAATGCTTTCAGACGGTTTTAAAAAGTTTCTTGTAAACATATTATTAAAGGACATAGACTGGATATTAGTAGAAGTTCATTCAGATTGGCTTTTATACCTCTGCAATTCCACTGAATTATTTTGCTGGCCATGGTTAAATTTTATGTATTTGATTTTCATTTATCTTTATGAGAATTGAGGTGGTTGTTTTCTACAGGAGGGATACTCTCCATTTCCATGTCTTCTGAATCTACAGATGTGCATCAGTTTTTGTTTTGTTTTTTTGGTGTTTTTCTCCACTCTAGTTCTTTGTTTAGAAGAAGATCCCTGTACAGTCTGCTCGTGAGTAGTAGTGACTTTCTTTGGGGGTGGGGACTTAGATTCCTTCCGTAAAGTCAATTTTTTTTGGATAGTTTCCCTCTGGAGAAGAGGTTTTTGTTCCGCCATAGAGGTATTTGATGTTGATGGTTTTTCCATGCTTGAAAGTTCAGTGTTATTGTCAGGTTCAGTGAGTGGATTCATTTCTTTCAAGAAAGCAGGGATTGTTTCTGGTGTAAGTTTTGATAATTTACTGAGTAGGAGTTTGCAAGAATGGCATTCTTGTTTTTCAAAGTTGTTTGGTTTTGGTTTAGTAACTGATGCATGTGATTCAGTGGGGAATAAGCCAGTTACTTCGACTATCTTTCTAGCTTCAGAGAACGATATATTACGTGTAAACTTGATAGTGTTGATCTCTTTTTCTTTTTTCCAGATTATACATTGTTTGGAATCTGATGGGTGATCTTCAAGACAATTAACACATTTTGCTTTTTTGTTACATTCTTGCCCATGGTGGTCAGAGTCTCTTTCTCCACATCTTCTGTATGTTGGAAGTCTCGTGCACCTGTCTTTATGGTGTCCAAAAAGTTGACAATTGAAGCACCGTAGAGGGTTTGGGATGTACTGGTTGACCTTTTCAATTGTAAATCCTATTTTTAATTCCTTCAGGACTTTGGGGAGGTTGAAAGTGAATATATATGGGTTTGTTTCGATGACATCTGTTCCTTTTCTAATTTGAATATGTCGTACATCTATTACACCTTGTGTTTTTAGCTGAGTCTTAATTTCTTCGATAGTGCAGAGTGAAAGCTCAGTGCTTCTGACTACACCTCTAGATTTGTTCAGCGTGTTGTGTGGATATGCTTTTATCTTTATTTCAGAAAAGGTGTTCATTTTTAAAAGTGTATCAGAATATGATTTTTTCTCTACTTGGACAAGTAGCGTACCATTTTTAAGTTTCTTTACCATCTTTGGTACTATAGCAGCAGAAAGTACTTTTTCAATAACAAATGGGGATATCTTTGTTAATTGTTTTTCTTCTAACGACTCCAAAACAATAAACCGAGGAAATTGTTTTGTAATAATAAACTCACTTTCTGAGTCTGATGGAGATTCTATTGTAATATAACAATCTGGCCCCACCCGAGGAAGTGATGCAAGCGATGGTGTTTCCCATCGGTGGGGGGGTCGGCGAGCGGCGGGGCAGGTGTTTGTGAAATACATCCTGTCGAGGCCGGAGCGGATGTCGTTTGACCTTATTTCCGACAGTGGCGGAAATGACTGCGGAGGCAGACAGAACAGGTGTCTCTGGGAATTACGTGGGCGTTGCGTGGGCGAGGCAAAACCGGAAGGAAAGTCCCGGTTCTAGAAGACTATATAAAGACCTCGACACACGGATTCGCCAGCAGAGAACGGCCAGTGGAAGCAGAGGGACACCACAGGCAAAAACTACACTCCCGTCAACCCATTCTATGTGCACTCTCACCCTTCCGTTCTCTATTCCACACGGTTCGTCGTCATTAATAAAAATATAACCTTATATTTTTATATATGCGTGTTTGTTGTTTTGTCGTCATACGGCGATATATAACATACGCAAATTGGTGCCCAGTGACTTGCTGTTTTAAGACAACAACAACAACAAAACAGATAGATACGAGCTTGGTTACCACGGCGACAATTGAAATTCAACGGAATTAAAACTACCAGATAGAAGACGAAAATAGAAAGCAACCGGACGACATCAACGAAAGGTAGGTGACTTTTGATTCGATCTAGTGTGTGTTCTGCTCTTGTTCATAAGTTTATAATAAGTCTAATTAAAAAAAAAAAAAAAAAAAAAATGGAACAGCATACTTTTGCCGATTTTGTTCAAGGTCTGACCCTAGAATTGAGAAATGTGGCTTGTTCGGTGTCGAACACTTTAAGGGGAGAATCTTTTTTAAAAAATATACAGCCATTAGCATGCAAAGAAGATGGTGGTTATAGTGCTTGGTTGGAGGATATGGAGAGGTATTTTAAAGTTGTGCGCGTGGCAGAAGAAGACAAGTGTCAGGCAGCTCTTCTCACAACAAGGGGAGCTGTTGGACACTATGTATATAGACTAATCTCTAATAACTCACAACTCACATGGAAGGAGTTCAAAACTTCTTTAAAGGAATACTACGGATTGGTTTTAGACCCCGACGCACGGTTAGTCGAATTAGTGAACATTAAGCAGGGTAGAACAGAGGGGGTGCAGGACTACATGCAGAGAGTAGTACGCCTAGCGGAGAGCGCATATGTTGGGGTTGACGGGAGGAATGAAGTTGTGATAAAACAAGTTCTAGGATTTTTCATAAAAGGTCTAAGGGATCGGGAAATAAAGATGGCAGTTATGAATGGAAAATCCCTACTTCCGATAGGCCGTTACGAAAGATTGTATTGGCTGCTCCAGTAGAATCCAGTGATTTGGATGACGAATCCGGAGCGGAACAGACCGACTTTCCAGTGCACAAAAATTGACATCAACGTGTGGAATCAGACGATGAGTCTGATGTTCCATTAATGGAGCGTCGCATCATGACGCGACATAAAATGGCGAATAAAAACGTGTCAACTATTGATAGTGATGATAGAATCGGTGGTATAAATAATGTTTCATCCACGTTCGAGGATGATTGCTCAAAGTGTGAAATGACTGGATCTACTCATGTAGATCAGGGTTTTTCTAGGGAATCACCTAGCAGCGAAGATGTCCAAATGAGGCAAACGTCTGTTGGGGCAAAAAGCATGGATAGACCTGCAGATTCCACAGTTGATCGGAACAAAAAGAAAGAACAACTGAAAAGTCTTGTAGACTTATTGGCTGATATGCTATAGGATTGGGAAAGAAAGCAGTGGGAGGATTAACGATAGTTTAAGTGAAATAGTTAGGTCACCTTCCTTATAGCAAAACATGCGGAAGATACAAACTAAGGAATTAAGAGTCACGGGTCCATTTTTTTTTAGACTAAATTAAGATAGATGAAACCTCTAATCCTCCACAAGTAAATTGCATGCGGATTAACGTTGGAATCAGGGTAATTTTCTTCGTTTTCTATTGAACATTTCTCGGTCAGACTATGAATGATATGTACTGCAGATAATGGCAGTTTTTCTGTGTTCAAACATAGTATGTTTGAAATTAAATTAAATTAAATGAAGTTACATGTGTAACAATAAACTCGAGCGGAAACACGCATGGTGTTGGTCAAAGGTCATTTACTCGATGTCAGTTTAGAAACTGGGGCGCGGTTACCGCCTATGATCATATGGTCGTGCATCGAGGCATCTACGCGTATGGACAGAGTTGAGAAAGGAAACGAACATTGAAAGTTACAGAAACTTAAAAAAAAACATTATGAAAATTCCACAATGGACACGAACATTGTTGGGTTGCCGATGTAGGCTCCCCTATATTTTTTTTTTTGTTGTTGTTTTGTTTGTTTCGGCGTGCACATGTTTTGTACAATTGTCGGGCTTGTGTGGCATGGGGTGTGTGTGAGGGTGTTGCGCTTAAAATGTTCTTAGGTGAACATTTTGGAAAATGGGAGGGCGAGGAGTGTAATATAACAATCTGGCCCCACCCGAGGAAGTGATGCAAGCGATGGTGTTTCCCGTCGGTGGGGGGGGGGTCGGCGAGCGGCGGGGCAGGTGTTTGTGAAATACATCCTGTCGAGGCCGGAGCGGATGTCGTTTGACCTTATTTCCGACAGTGGCGGAAATGACTGCGGAGGCAGACAGAACAGGTGTCTCTGGGAATTACGTAGGCGTTGCGTGGGCGAGGCAAAACCGGAAGGAAAGTCCCGGTTCTAGAAGACTATATAAAGACCTCGACACACGGATTCGCCAGCAGAGAACGGCCAGTGGAAGCAGAGGGACACCACAGGCAAAAACTACACTCCTGTCAACCCATTCTATGTGCGCTCTCACCCTTCCGTTCTCTATTCCACACGGTTCGTCGTCATTAATAAAAATATAACCTTATATTTTTATATATGCGTGTTTGTTGTTTTGTCGTCGTACGGCGATATATAACACTATATAGGGGCATTTGGAATATTTATTAGACATACTATATAATATATTATTCATTGGAGGGTTATCCCCACCCACCAAACCAGGCTGGAGCCCACGAACGGGATCTGTCAGGGGGGAAACCCATTCGCCCTGACAGATCAGGGACTTCCCCTTCAATATACTTTACGGTGCGAGAGACCCGGAGCACCTGTCTCCTCCCCCTGTGCACCGCCCCATAATGTAGGTGTACAGTTGGATGGCTTGCAGCCATGTCCAGGCCTATGTATCTTGCACTGTCGATTGACCCTTAGCCAGTGTCTTCTAACATCTATTCATAGAAAGCTGGTGGTAGTTTTCTTATATATAACTTTCCATGGTCTGGTAGTTTTTTGGGTTTTTTTTGCGTGGGGGTGGATATGTATGGTAGGATACATCAATCTTGGTAGAAAATGTTTTTGGAGGGTATGTTTGGGAGTAGATGTTAGAGCTTGACCTGACCAGCCGGTTGATCGGATCGGGCCTCTCCGACCACCTGTCTAGCCCAGGTAAGGGCCAAAGTGATGTGTTGCAGGACCATGACCTCTTTGCACCCAGGCCATGGCCTGCTCAATCACCAGGATCCCATCCCCAGACGACACGGGTCGCCACCCACGGCCAACAGGTGGCCCCATTGAGAGACTTTTACTCTCTGCAGGGGGGCAGTTGGCGTATTTTGATGCCCCGCCAACAGGGTGGCAACATGCATGAGTATTTGTTAATGTTATATATGTACAATGAATTACGCTGTTGCTGTAGAATGCAATCTTTGTATTCCAGTATCAGTGTTCATTTTGTGCTTGAAACCTTTATGATGAAAATAAAATATGGATTAGAATAACTCCATGAATTTCAAAGCTTCACATATATTTTCCCTTGTTGCTAATCTTTTACTTTTATTGCTTCCTTAAAGGACATTAGCAACAACAAATAAACAAGATTTATATAATTAAATTTGAGTGATTGTAATTGACATTGTTGGTTCTTAAAATCATTATAATTATTAGTAGTAATTGGCATGATTTCTAGGATGTTCAGAAATTAAATATTTGCCTCTCATTAAGAATCAAATACTTATTTTTAATTTACATTGTTGAATAAATAAGTTTTTTTTCAGTTGTATTTTTGAATGAAAAAGCAAGCAAAAACAAAAATTTCCCTTACAGAAATTGTTAAATTTTAAACATCTCTGAAAAGGTCATTAAAAATGTACCAGATTTTATGTTCCTGCTAATAATTATTAATAAATTCATTAATAAGATTACACTTCTACAAACAATAAGAATATACTTCTTTTATTATTATTACTACTACTACTACTACTACTACAGTATATGGTATGAACTAAGCAATCAACATCAAATAAAAAATAATCATTGACATTTGATCATTAAGTGCTTTTGAGTGTGCAAACAAACAACAATATGAAAACATTTCTAAAGAAAGTAAGAGTAAAATAGTTTTGTTTATATACAGTCCTGGTTACTTTTATTTTCACCATTTCATTTCTTGCTATATTTTCAACAATAAGTGGAAAAGAACCAGGTTTATATCATAAGAATTTTTAATTGGTTGTTCAAAGTATTTTAACCAATAAATCTTTTTTCCAACTTATGTCATTTCAAAGAGAAAAAGATTAAAATGACATGGACAATAATAAAAGCACCTCTCCTTTGTTTGTACCCTCTTTGGCAGTGACGACTACCTTCAACCATTTCTAGAAAGCATTTCTAAGCTTCTAGTACTTCTCAGTTGGTATTTTTCCCACTCTTCCTTTGTAATTTGTTTATGCTCTTTAACGTTTGGAGGATTCATTTCCCCAATGGCAGATTTCAGCAGATCCCATAGATTTATGATGGGATTGTGACCAGAACTTGTTAATGCCTAGTTTAAAACAGTCCATTTCTCTCTTTTTCAACCATTCCTAGGTGCTTTTGGATGCATGTTTTGTGTTATTAGTTTGCTAGAGAAACCATGTTGTTCGACTCAAAGCAAGTTTTCTTATACTGGATAGCACACTTTGCTCTAAAACACTAGGTAATCCTGAGATTTTATGATTCATGTGATACAGTCAAGTACCAGACACAGTAAAGCAGTCCTACAACATTATGGATCCTTCACCATGCTTAAATATTGGTAGGATGTTCCTTCCTATATAATCTTTTGCCATGTTTTTATATATTTTCTTTGGTAATAGGGTTTTCCTTGGTGTTCACCCAACAAGACCTGATTTAGTGCACACTATATGGTACATGACAAAACAATTACCCCAGATTGTTACAGGTCAGCTTTGAGGTTTTTGAAGTTTTTACATGGTGTTTTTTTCTATGCTTTGCATCAACCTTCAAAGATTACTCTTATCAATTTTTCTTTTACTCCAACATTCAGGTTCTTAACAGTTCCATGCTTTGCAAACTTTTGAACATTGTGCACTAATGAAACAGGGATACCAAAATTCTTGGAGACAGCTTTTTACTCTTTAGAGGCTTTTTCTTACTAATAATAGCACAGCTAATGTACTCAGTGCCTTTTACTTCACCTTTGTAACAAAGGAGCAGGGAATGACATGTGACTTTTTTAAAACATTGGAGTCATCATTTATTGGCTAATTCCAGTCATGCAGGCTTTGTGAATCTAAATTCTGATGCATATAGGTGAGTCAAAATGGTTTTTATCTATTTTTTTTCAAAGGTACCAATTGTAGTGGATGTGCATTGTGGTACAGTGGATATCGGCTCGGAACGAGAAGCCGGAGAGCCGAGTTCGAATTCCAGTTGAATCCATTGTATTCACTTACGTGCAAATACCCTTGGGAAAGGTATTAATCCATCTCTTCCTTCCAGTTATGGGTTAAATAGCAGGACAGATTGGGTTCTATAGCCTTGGTCGGCAACCAGTCTACCGCAGAAAGCAATGGCAACCTACTACGGGATAATCTTCTGCCCAGTCAGTCATGTCTCTTTTGAGACATGATCGCCCAAGCGTGTATCACATATGGCACTTAACTGACCTATTGTAGCAATCTTTCAATTTTTTTCCTCTTATTGCATTTTTTTAAAACTTATTTTATCATTTGCTGTTCTTTATGAGTTGTTCATTGACCAAAGCTGATTCACTAGACTTTTTTTAGCAGGAGATATTCTACATTATGTACTGAAATAATTGGTGCCAATAATTGGGACCAGGACTATATATATATATAACTTCATTTTTCTCATACAAGATAATCTGTTAAGAAATAAACAATGTAGTATTTAAACATATCTAGATCAGTTCATTTTAAAAAATATATTTTCCTTTCAAAAAAAAAAATTAAAAAATGCAATATTTACAAAATTAATTTATTTAGCAAAATATTGTGAAAAAATTTTAATGTATGAACCTCCGGATTAAATGCAATAAAATTAAATGAAAAGTTAAACTTAGGCTCATTAAAAAAACAAAATAGGTTATTTAATATTATGATAATTTAAGCAAGGGAATTTAGATTAGTAAGCACTGTTAAAATTAATCATTTTTATTAGTAAATATACTAAAACTGAAGAAATTGATATAACACATACATACAAACACGCACACTGATGCTTTTCATCATCGAGTAAACCTCACTTAGAAATTATTACATGGACAATGATTTTCCAAGTCAATGCTTTACCAACTGAAATATTCAATAAATCTTTAATATTATATATATATATGTACATAAGTATATATATATATATATATATATATATATATAGATAGATAGATAGATAGATAGATAGATAGATAGATATTAATAAATATACTTATGAACATACACATAAGTACACACATATATATGTATATTTCTGGCATTAATAAAACAGTGCTCAATGTAATATAAATATTAATAACATAAAGATGGAATTCAAAAAGATTTTTAATTTTTTTTATTTTGAAAGGATTCATCTTTAAAAATCTCTGAAGAAACTTGTTAAAGTGAAACATATTAGATTAAAGACACTTTTTCCTATCTGTTCTTTACTTATTCTATTCATATATATATATATATATATATATATATATGTATGTCTAATCATACTGATGAGCTGTGATTCAGCAAAACAGGACTGTCTGTGGATGACTATGCTCTCACCCACCGATTGAGCACAATGGAGAAATGATGGACTTTCAAAACAGTAGCTAATCACCACTATTTATGCCTTGTTCATTCAGTAACACTCTTGACAACTGGCGTGTGTTTACATTGTGCATATAATACGCTAAAAATCTGCCTTCCTCTACTGAGTGCCTATAGCTTAGAGGTAGAATCACTGACATGTCAATTTGGTTGGGTTTCAATCTTGGCCAGAAGCAATTGCATGTCTAAACGTACTGATGAGCTATGATACAGCGAAACAGGGCTCTCTGCAGATGACTATATATATATATATATATATATATATATAAAACTTCTATAGAGCATCATACACAAAGTGTATTTATGATTTTAACTGGTTTATCTGTTTTTAATCGTTATATTTTGATATTACCAGTTTACAGTAATATGTATATTTTTGTTATGAATGACCTTTTAATGTTTGTTTTTATTGCTTTAAGTTTTGTACATCTGTGAATATATTTTGATTATATGTGCTTATAAATATTTTCAAAGATTTGTTTTTATTGGAAAAATATATTTTAGAATTTTAATGTTTTGTTGAATTTTGTGCTTAATGAATAGCAAAAATAAAAATTGTATATTCTTAATGTATGCACAAGACACTAAAACAGACTTTAAAGTTCAATGCATCTTTTTCTACATAACACTTTTCTGACAAGCACATAATGTTTTAACATGTGACTAGTATTATAAAATAAAGTTACTCTAAAATATTACACTTAATTATTGGGAAAATAATTTTGTTATTCTATTCAAAATGGTGATACTGCAAAAAACATGGAATTATTGTTTCCTTTATAGAACTAAACTTTTGTTCTATTACCAGAAAAAACTGGGATTGGACTAAGGTATTTTATAAATAAATGATTTAGTGACCTAATAACAAGAGTTGATCAAGGTAAACTATCTAGTTACATGCACTTATAGAATTCATTATAAATTTTCTCAGAAGTTGAATTAAAAATCAAAACAACTTTTGATAATTGTTATTATAAATGATGCTCATTTGTAATAACATTTCTAATAACATTTATCAAGAGTTGTTTTAAATTTGATTCAACTTCTGACGAAATTTATTTTAAAGGCCAAATGAAAATAAACTTGCCATATCCTAGTAGTATTGCATATTTTGCAAAATATTAAATTTACTATAGTGGAGAAATATACTTCACCAGATAAGAATCAACATTTCTTTTCACTATCAACTTTATACAATGATCCTTAATTATCTGAATACTTTGGAATATGATAATTTATTGCTAAATGTTGATTATGAGTTGTTAAATTGGAAAAACTTTATTACTAGAAATTATAAGAGAAAAGAAGAAATTTTTTTACCAACAAGAAAGTCTTCATGATTTTCATGTGCATATATGTGTACATAAGAGAGAGTTAGATATTGTTATGTGATTTGAAAAACAATGGTTAATTACTTAATTAATTATTCAGAGTTAATTGATGAGAACACATGGTTAAATTCAAATTACATAATTACCTTCTTGAAGAGCTGATGAAGTTTCATGGAAAAAAATCATTATAAAATATTATGGAATTTTTTAAAAAGTAAAATTTATGAAAAAATAGTGGTTGCCTTTATTCAACCATCAAAATAAAAGCATGAGTTAAATTCAAATAAAGATAGCAATCAGACAGGAGTAACTCATAAGTTTTTTTTTTATAAAAGTACTGAAAGTAAATGCAAAATAATCATTAATTCAGTACTTCAGCTATAAGACAGCTTAAAGAAGAAATAGGTATTTTTAATCTACTGAAAAGAGGTCATTTTTAAGAAATTCTAGTATAATATATTCGTACATTATAAGGCTATCAAGGATAAAAATGTTCTTTTTGATATGCAGGGTGCGATGGATAAATTGTCTAAATTATACAATAATTGAAAATAATGCTGACATTTCATTTTAACAGATATATTTACCAAAATTACACAAAAATATGTTGAAATACTAAAGAGTAAATTTATTCAATAAAATTGCTATTGACATCTATCATGGCCTCCAGACAACTTCAGAATCTTGTGGAACTCTTCTGACTGGTTTCCTTGTTTAAGTTGGTGAATGCTGTCATAATTCTGGCCTTCACTTCATATTTGATATTACAAGGAGTTTTGTTGGTATTTAACTCAACTGTACCTCACACATAATATTCAAGGGGGTTTCAGTCTGAGGAGTTATGTGACCAAATATAAGGAGTGATGTGATTGCAGAAATTGTCTGACAGTCATGAATGGCTTCTCCTGCTTGTGTTACTTGGTATAGCATCCTGTTGCTAGATATAGAGTCTTCCAGCAATCAATCTTTTGACCAAGGTTAGCACTACCCACCTCAAGGAACTTGATGTAAGTCTCTGTGTTGAGTCTAAGGCTCTGTGAGAATATGAATGGATGCATAATGTAGCCATCATTAGTGATCACTCTAAACACCATGATGTTGAGTGGATATTTGGTTTTCATCACTCTTGGTACATCTTTTGAAGAATCAGCAAATCAATGGTTGTTTTGTGTTTTCACCATCTTATCCTGGCAGAAATTTTTCTCATTTGAGAATAACCAAAGCATGCCAAAGGATGCCTGAGTTCGTTCAAAAGCTATATATCACAGTCTTTCCTCTTGCTCTTCATGGCTTGTGATAAAAATTGGCTCTTTCTCATGTCTTCATACACTACCTGTCTGATAAAAAACTCAGACACTCCAGTGTCCCTAGCTATGGACCTGATTGATTTGGAGGGATTATTGCCAATCATGGCCTGGATCTCACCAACAAATTTGAGTGTTATTTTCTTATCAAATTGATCAGAGTGATTTTACCAAATTGCTGTAATTTTGTAATCACCATTAGACTCAACTTTTTCTGAATCCTCTGTACTGTTCTCAAATTCATACCCAAACACTCTGAAATCTTCTTATTGGAGCTTCCGGCATGAGTGACATGCAGTACATCACGCAGTTTCCAAATTTCTGGCAGAATGAATTATGTCATGGTGCTCCTTTTCTCACTATACTGTGCAGTCAAAAAAAAAAAATCAAAAAGAAATAACATGCATGCACAAAATTAAAAATATAAAATGGTGACAATTTACTCATTGCACCCAGTATAAGGACAAATATTTGAAAAACTTCTAAATGTTCTCTATATAAAATATTGTATTTCTTTTTATATCATTTAAAAGTACTTGGATGTAAATTATGATTTAATATAATTATAAATTTCTTTTAATAAATTTGAAGAAATCTCTAATTGTTAAAAAATGATCTACTTTATTGCAATGTTTTAATTATCGTTTGTGCTTGTATTCTGACAATGCTATAAAATATTTGTTGGAACATTTGAACTTTTGGACCAGGTCACATTCCTGTCAAACTCTGTGAGAAGCAAACTATCAGTCTATAATTGATAATCTCTGACAAAACAAAACAAAATATTATTTGATAAAAAAATTTTAAATTAAATAAAACAATGATTTTAAAAAGCTCCAACAAAATAATTCCAAGAAAACTTCTCATATTATTTAATTGCATGTAAAAATTGAAGCACATAATACTGAAATTAGTTTTACAAACTTTTACTATATTAGTCTAAAATCTAAAATTAAAACTTCCTATAAAATATGAGGTGTGGACAAAATTAGGTAATAAAAATTACTATTAATATTTATCATCAAAATATTTTTGTTTCTGAAGTTTTTGAATTCCATCTTTATAAAATGACATTTGCAATAAAGTTCTTTATGAAATTTAAAACAATGAAGATATTTTTAAATTTTTGACCATATAAGAAATGTTGACTTGATCAAAAATGATAATCCTATGGTCACAAGTTTGGTGAAAATTGTTGTATAGGGAAGAATTTTCCACTGTAATTCCATTATGATTTTTTTTTTATTGTAACAATTAGTCATGCAGCAATATACCTTTCCATTGTTTCTCTCATCAACAGAATTTTTCTTCAGCTGCAACACTCACATTTCAAAAGGTGATGAATCCAATGCTCTGCAGTAATAGGTTCATCAGGCTTCAGCAATTCATAATAAAATATGCCTTCCAAATTTCATAGAATACAAAGCAATAACTTTTTTTTCAAAAAGGTTAGGTTTTGTAGTTGATATTCTTGATAGATCCAGTCCTGGATCTATCAAGAATTTTCAATGTGTCAAAATATCTTAACAAAACTACTTTTCCCTCCCAGAGACAATCTTCCACAAAATCTTTGGCCAGAATTGAAATGCAGGTGGTGTAACACTGTTTAATGCTCTGACAATTCATGTTGAAATGATTTTCTCATTTTTTGAATTTTTATAATCTGCAACTGTCTTATAACTACCAAGTGATTGAGATCAAGTTTTTTTTCTGCCATTTCCAACATTCAGAAGACCTTATAAAGCATCACTTCTAAATTTTGTGGCCTACTACTTCATTTTTTGTTCTTCAAGTCAAATTTACCTTTCTTGAAATTTGTAAGCCATTATTGGTATATCCTGCTTTAAATCATCTTCACTTCTTTTGTTGATTTGTCCATTTCAAAAAGAACAACATGTAGTGTCACACTTTTGCCACCATTTTGCTTTTCTCCTTAACACAAGAAAATGAACACTCAATACAAAACACTCACAACCAGTAACAAAAAAAAAAAAGAAAAAAAGAAAAAGAAAAAAAGGTTCTTGGTGATTTTGCACACACCTAATAAAGAAAAACAACATTATGTTGCTAGGCATTTAGATTTGGAAATCTATTAATCTCTATTCATTTTTCATAAAAAAAAGGATTGCTTTGAAAATAAGCTAAATTATGATGAAGTTTGTAAATTTTCATAGCTCAGTTGTAATTAGTGTTATATCTAAGAAAATTCATCAAATTTACAAAGCAAAATTATTATAAACAAAATTTGATAATCTCTCATATAATCCTTGCATAAATAAAAACAATTATAGAATAATATTAATTGAAATTGAATTAATGTGCATAATCATTCCTTTTTATAAAATACTATGATTAGTAGACATGTTTAATGAGTGAAAATTGATTTCAAGTAAATATTAAAAAAATAACAATCCTTCAAAAGCATTAACAAATTATCAAACTCAATATTAACTTTTGAATGTTCTTTAACTTATGTAAATACCATATCATTTATGGAATATCCATGATAATTACTGGTAGGTCCTATTATCAGTCTAGACTATTTTAGTACATGTACTGTTTTGGGGAACATTGCAATAGCAATTGGCCAAAGAATTACAAAGTGAGTGCAGCTTTTAAATATTGATTATTGCTTGTCCTGAATTCATGATTAAAGATTTCTTCATAAAAGTTTGCTCTGGTTTAAGACTTACAACACATTTAACACAATTATAGAAATATGACATGCTAGATGAAAGAATTTATAGAACATGCACAAAATTAAATCTATTAAAGATAAGGGTGCTACCAAAGTAAACAAATTTGCCAAAAACTTATTTTCAACATATATTTAAAATAACCAAATTCATTGTCAAGTTGCAATGATTATCAACATTTTATACACATACTGTAATTTTTCTAAAGACATACTTTTAATACATCCCCACCAAAAAACAAAAAAAGTTATATAGTTTACATACTAGATATATTTTAAGCACAAACATGTAAATATTTTAATGGTTAAATTGTAACCAAATGGAATAGCTATATAAGTATTTAGATAAAACGCATTCAAAAACAGTGGATAATTCACATTCATTAAGTTAAACAATTTCATAAAAACTACATAAATTATAAACTATAAATTATAAAGTATGAAGTATAATATATTTTGAAATATACTCTTAATTTTCTATGCTATCAACAAATGTTCAATGGAATAGGAATAGTTTCAAAATTATTTAAATGAGAATAATTCAAAAAGAAATAATTTTTCCCTATTTTTGAAAGCTTTATTGTCATTTCCATGCACACACAAATAAAATAAATATTTAAAAATCATTGCTTTTCAAAATGCTTCTAAGAGACTGGGTTTAAACTTAATAAATTTTCTAATTTTTCTGATTTTTTTGATAAAGAAAATATGTTACAATATCATTTTTGACATTCACCATACACACAAATACTTGAACTATTTGTACAACTGAAACATAAACTTAAAAACTTCAATTATTAAATTATGTTTATTGTGCTTATAGGGATTAAGAAAGCTGAGCACCAAATAAATCATAAAGATGTCAAATTCATTATTGTAAAATAGTTACATTTTATATACACATGTATCTTATTGGCTAGCAAATATGCTATAATCTATCTAGAAATGATCCAACCATCAAATAAAAAGTAGCCTAGCTAGGGTAATGTCACCTTAGTTTGCTTCAAAATAATCCTCTTGGGATCTCACAGACTTATCTAAATAAAAAAGAATCACCATGAATTACTTTATTTTCCTTAAACTCATCCACAGTCTGAAATCTCTTCATTTTCCAAAGCAATTTTAGCTCTTGGAAGAGAGGGAAGTTATAGGAAGTTAAATCTGGAGTAGTGCGTGTGTGTGTGTGTGTGTGGTTAGCTACCTTCTAAATATTTTGTGGAATACCCAGATCATTTTCTAATTCTTGTATTTTGAGTGTCTGCCTGTACATATTCAATATTTGGTGTTTTGCATGTTGAAAGCCTTCCTTAATGTGAATCATGTACAATAAACAATCTAATTTCAAGCACAACCTGATGCACATCTACTGTGAATATGATACATCAGCTTCCCAGTGTTATCAAACTACCAACTAGAGTAGGTCTGTGCATACATGCACAACAAGGTCCCTTATCAAGTTAATTCAAGTTTGCACATCTGGTTCTCATGATATTCAATATTTACAAAATACAATTAATAAGTACAGTTTTATTAGATAAGGGAGAAAAAACAATTAGGGTATAACATAGCACACTGAAAAATGAATATTTGAGATACAACTCAACACAGACTGACTTCAAAGAAAAAAGAAAAAGAAAGCCAAGAAAGCCAACAATATGAAAACCTAAGAAAGCAGTCACACTTACACATTTATTGAGCATTTACAGATAAATGAATGCTAGCGTCACAAGTAACTGTTTTTCTACTGAGTACTGTCTGATTGTGATGTCTTTGTTCAATAAATATCAATATTCTTCTTCTATGTGCCATGCCCTTTCAGAATATAGGCGATCATGACCTTCCACATTTCCCTGTACCTAATGGCTATTAGCACACTTTCTCCTGTTACCCCACCCAAACCTCACTTTGCTCAACACACTGCTTTCCCCTGTCTCTTTTTCCCTCTATCTGAATTCTAAATATCAGATTCTCCAAGCTCTTCTTCCTTATTAAAAGTCCCAGAAACTTTAGCTGTCTTTTCCTGATGTTTAGTATTAGTTTCCTTTTCATTTCTGTCCTCTCCAAAACCTCATGGTATCCGTAGCATCCTTCTGTAGAACCACAATTTGGTTGCTTCAAATCTCTCCTATATCTTTGATGAGATTGTCCAGCATTCACTGCTATATTGAAGAACAGACATCACATAGCAATCCAGTACTCTCTTCTTCATTTCTAGCAAAATTTTCCTGTCTCTCAATACTTTACTCAGCTTCTGGAATGCATCCTTGGCCATACCAATTTGCTTTCAGATCTCAGTGTTACACTTTCTGTTTTCTGTTAAAATACTCTCCAGGTGCTTAAATTTCTGTACCTGGTTGATCTTAGTATCCCCCACCTGTATTTGGCATTTTGGGCTCCTCTTTTTGCTGATGATCATGTATTCGGTTTTCTTGTAGTTCATTTGTAGTTCTTTCTTTCCACTTTCTTCAGCTATTTTATGTAGGAGGTCTTGTAATTTCCTTCCCATGTCTGCTATCAACACTGTATCATCTGCATATCTTATATTGTTTAGGTTGTGGTTGCCGATGATAAATCCTAGTATGACTTCTAGGGCTCTCAGAATAACCTCACTGTCCAAGTTGAATAGATCCAATGAAAAGACACATGCTTGTCTTACACCCCTTTCTATCTTTGTATATCTGCTGAATTCATTTCTTGTTTGTATGTAGGCAGTTTGCTGCCAGTAGAAGTTCTTGATTACTCTAATGTCTTTCCCAGATATGTCTAGGTTGCCGAACATTTCTATTAAGTCTTTGTGGCATACTTTGTCAAATGCTTTTGCATAGTCTATAAAACACAAATATACATCCCTCTTCATTTGTATTGCCTTTGCTGATAGCATTCTAAGCATAAGTATTGCATTTTTGGTTCCAGTGTCTTTGATGAAACTCCACTGTTCCTGCTCTATCTCTGGCCAGATTCTGTTGCGTGCACTATTCATCAGGATTCAGATGATGAGTTTTAATCAATATTAAGCAGAAATCAAACATTAAAATAGAAATAATTTTATAATTTGATGATATTATGGGATCTATAATCATGTATTAATGTGAAAAAACATCCAGTAAATAAAGATATCTGAACTTAAACATACATAGCCATAGCTTCATTATAAATTATGTGTTTTATTCTTTTGTTCAATATTGATAAATCAAATACAAATGTATTGTTTCTATGATAAGCAATTATATTTTTCATTTGATCTTGCAAAGATGGCATATCTTTACTCACCTGCTTGCTTCTGCTACACTTGATGGTACCAGCTCTATACTATCATAAATGTGCTTCATAGAACTGTCATAAACATGCTTCAGCTGATGCCACTGCTTTCTACCAACAGGACCAGTAGAATCCAAACTCTATAAATAAAAAATATAAATTGTTTTATAATTATTTTCATTACTAACAAGAAAATCAATAATTAAATACAGTAAGGTAGAATAAATGATGATACAAATTTATGCATGTTTTTCAAAGTATTTAGTTAAAAATTAATAGCAAATATGTAATACTGTTAAAATATAGCAACAACACACAGGAAATTGTATATAAAATAAATTTGTATTCATTAAACTTTAATTTATTGTATAATTTTGTAATGGAAATCATCAAAGGTATATAAATCAAACAAGTATTCTTCATAGTATTTTATAAAAAAGAAATCCATTTTGCTTCCTTTCATTCTTAAAAATTCTGAAAAAGCATACATCCTTTTACTTTATGCCCCCACCTATGAATGTTTCCTGATTCAGAAAACCTCTTTGTCTTTGTCTATTTTGTAATTTTCATGTTGTAAATAGTGATAAATATTGATATTATTGTGTGAAAATCAATATTCAATAAGTAGTTTAATATCTACCAATCACTGAATCATTCCAGCACAAATCAACAAAGGAAAGACATGATTTGGTTACAAATTTAGCAGTGGAAACCAACAATGTGTGTTGTGGTGCAGTAGATATTGGCTTAGAATGAGAAGTCAGAGATTCAAGTTAAATTTGTTGCATTCACATAAACACAAATACCATTGGAAAAGGTGTGAGTTTGTTACTTCTTTATCCAGCTATGGATTAAATAGCAGGACAGATAGAGTTCTATAGCCTTGTTTGGCAATCAATCTACCACAGAAAGTAATGGCAACCTACTGTATGAAAATATCTTCTGCCCAGTCAGACAAGATCAAGACAAGATCACCCAAGCATGTATCATGTATGACACTTAACTGACTAGCCCTATAATGGGGAAAAATCTATGAATATAACAAGACATTTTTTAACATATTTCTTCATAACAAATAAAAAATAATCTTTTATATGTTATGTGAAAATGTATCTGTTTCTGAAAAAATACTTTGATACATAAAACAAATATAATCTGTAAAGTTGACAAGTTTTCTAGATACGCAAAATTAATGTTTCTACTACAAAATGCCAGTATGAAAAAGGTTACCTAAAAACAATATAGATCTGGCCATGGAAAAGCATAGAGATATCAAGTTATGCCAGCAATCTTGAAAGATTGTCCTTGTTGACAGTCATCACAAACTTGAGCATCACTAGAAACAAAAATCAATTGAATTGAAAGTGCAATTCTGCTGGAATTATGGCTCTCCTGGCAATAAACTTATTGTCTTTTTTGCTTATTCAAGTTAGAATAGTTGCCTCACTTACATGTGAAAAGTTTCTTGACAGCTAGGTGAGTCCATTGTACAAGTGAATAGAGATTTCTGAAAAATTTGATGGAGTTCCAACTTTTAATGATGCTTGTAGAGAGCAAAACCAGGCAGTTCAAGAGAGTTGAGAAACTCAATTTGGTCCTGAAGAATCTCAGAACTGTCCAGAACTGTGTCATTTGACTTGGACAGCTTAACCTCTCCAGTAATCTGTGGCTTTGAGTTTATTGAATTGTATCATTGTTTGGAGTAAGAATGCCTCAATTTACAAAGCCAACTGGTAGCTTCTGAGCTTTGGAGCCCATTTTGTTTTTAAACAGCTGAAGAAATCAAATTTAATTCAGAACATTTGAGAATTTTTGTTTGAAAATGTTTTTCAGTGGTTCAAAACATTTTACAAACTGAACTCTAGAAATTTCCAATGACCTTTGAGGTCAACATCACGAATCTTATCTTCATTTTCTGGTCAAGTTACCTGCACATACTTATTTACTTCCAAGAATGTAATTGTTAAGCTTCAATACAGATCATAACAAATTCTATCTCCAATTACCTTGAAGGTCAAATTGGAATATATCCACCTTTCCATTTGTCAAAACCATTTTAATACTTCATAGCAAATTCAATATCTCACTTCATTTGGCTATAAATTGATTCTTTTGGTTAGTAATGACATGATCTCTGGTCATCTTGAATTACCTTCAAAGTTAATTTCACATAACCTTACTTGAGGTTTTTTGGATATCCATGCAAAAAATTAGGATAACTTGGGATTTTTCATTTGACTATGATATCCAATTTTAACATAGTTATATATACTACTTTTTTATTATTTTGGTTTTAGAAAAGAAGCATCTTTCAGTTTGATAAAGCAGCTACTTGAAACAGATTTACATATTAATAATTAACAAGAAAATAAATAGTAAAACAATACCAAAATGATAGGATAATTTTGGGGATATTTAAAATAACCACTCTTACTAGATGTTGAATAGAGGCAAAAATGAAATGACAGGTACATAAAAAAACGAAGAAGTATATTAGTTATCAAATAATTAAGTAATATTACTAAACATATCAGCAATAATTAGAATGAAAATCATTTTTTATCAGAAATTAAACAAATTTCTCTACAAGATGTTTTTTAGCAAACATAAATTGTCGCAGATTTAGACAACTATAGCAAACATCAGAAGAATCTGCTTAGCAAGACATAGTATTAAAAAATTATGCTCTTGTGAACTAATGTTATTTAATGTTAAATAATCTTAAATTTTATGATCTGTAAAGGTTGTAGAATAAGAACTGTCAGAAAAACAAATATCCTCTTAGGAATCTGTTCCACAAGGTAGTGGTTTGTAAGAAGCTGCTTGAGTAGAACTTACATCACACCAAAAAACATGAAGGGAATGAGGGTGGTTGACTACAATGTGTGGGCCATGAAAGTTAAAAATAGATGTAGTTCATTTGAGCACTTACCTTGAAAATAGCAATAGAGCAGCAAGAAGTTTGGGATGTCTCATTTATGGAAAAGAGGTTGTAGGATGGAAAATAATTTGTAATTTAAAATTTGGATGCGATCAAGAGTGGAAAGCGAAGGCTGGGTAGTTCCTACTCATATACGACAGCAATACTTTTTAAAGGTACAAAATTAATAATCTTCAATAAACAAGTCCATTTCCTTTCATCCGTTCACTAATATATTTGCGTTTGGTGACTTGAATGTCCATCATGCCAAGTGGCTGGAAAACTAAAAACTTGAACATCTCAATCACTCAGTATTTCACACAAGTGGTGGATTTTCCTCATGTGTTTCCTCACTAACCCTGAAGGACACACTTCCCTTCTAGATCTCTGCTTTACTTCTATCTCTGACTTTTGCCATGTCATGCAGCTCTGCCCTTTTGGAAATTCTGATCATGCTGTGGTTTTTGTTAATATCTTTCCACTCCCTCTCCTTCCAGGAACCTCCTACCAGCAGAATATCTTACTGCTATCAAAGAGCAGACTGGAACTCATTCTGCAGTTTCCTTTGTGATGTTCCTTTGGAAAAAAATTTTTTGTCTCCCTGTTGAAGGCTGTACCTCTGAGATCTCTTCCTGGGTGAAAGCTGATATAGATACTTTCATCCCAGCCAGAAAATTCTTACTTAAACCTCATTCATCTTCTTGGTTTTCTCCTGCTTGCTCAGCTGCCATTGCTTACAAGAATCGCTTCTTCTGGCTTTAATTGAGTGGTGTGTCTGACTACAATAGATGCATTTTTGTCTCCATTCATAATGAATTTAAACATGTTCTAAATGATGCTAAGCTGTTGTTTGCCAATAGAATGAAGTAGCATACAGAATCTTGCAAGTTTGGCTCCAAAGATACTGGTGGATCTGCAAAAGTTTTGCTAAACAACAGCAAACCCTTGATCTCTTCTCTATTCATTCAATTTGAAGTCCTCACAGCCACAGCAAACATGGATGAGTGCTTTGCTTGCAAACTCACTTCTAACTCCACACTTTACTCATCTGGAGTACTCACACCCAACTTCCTACCTAGAACTGAGGCTCAACTAAGTGATGTATACATAACCCCATCCCTGGTCTCTAATATAATTTCTAAGCTTGACTCCCATAAAGCTAACAATAGTGATGGTATTCCAGTCATCATCCTGCCCATGAACTCCCCAAATCTTTCAAGTCCTTCTCTGCAGTTCCTGTTTTTAAAAATTCTTTTATGAATGCATGAATTGAAGCTTAAAATAATTGAAATTTCAAAATTAAGGAGGAGTTTTTAAGGATCGTAAACATTTTCATCTAGTTTCATATGATTTTAAAGTATATTTTCTGGTGTGTTTACATCCAGACATCACTTTAAATCTTCCATCTAGTAATTTTTTTGGTTCTGGAAATAATATTATGACTAACTTTTCTTCTTGGCACAATCTACAGACATTACCACCATTGTAAGGTTTGGCTTTTTTTTAATATACTCCATCATTCTACTCCACACTGAACAATGCCAGGAAATTAGAATCATAACTGGTAACTTGAATGCCAAGGTAGGTAAAAGAGGGCAGGGGAGACGACTGGCAACTTTGGATTGGGAATCCGCAGCAAACGAGGAGAAAAATGGGTCCAATGGTGCACAGTAAATGACCAGGTAATAATTAACACCTGGTTTCAAGAACACCCACAATGTCTATGGACATGGAAAAGCCCAGGAGGTGACACAAAAACCAAATAGACTACATAACCATAAACAGGAGATTCAGAAATGCAGTGGTCCAATGTAAAACCTATCCAGGTGCCAACTGTGGAAGTGATCACATCCCAGTCATCTGCAAACCAAAGGTGAAACTCTGGAGAATGAAAAAGCCAAGACTGCAGTACAACATACTCATGAATGGCCTCAACCTGCAGAAAGTATACACTAGCAGCATGAAAAACAAATATGAAGAACAAATTGGGAAAGGAAACTCAAAATGGAACTCACTAAAGGAAGCAAACAACATTGCTCCAAAAGAAATCAGACGTAGAAGAAAAAACAAGTGGATGACTGAAGAGATTCTCACCATGATGCAAAGGAGACAGAAAATGATGCTAATACATGGAATGGAGTACAGGAAACTATACAAGGAAATAAGGAGCAAATGCAGACAGGCTAAAGAGGTATGGTTCAACAACAAATGTGCACAAGTAGAGAGTTTGAGCAGGACTAAGAAAGCAGACATGTATAAAGAAATAAGAGAACTGACAGGACAAAAAACCTGCTCCTCAACAGGATGTATAAAACCTAAGGATGGAATGATCATATTGGAGAAAAAATAATACTCCAGCAAAGGGTAATAATATATATAAAAGATCTTTTCCATGACAAAAGAAAGCAACCAATAATACACAAAGATGAGGATGAACCAGAAATATTAAAGTCTGAAGTGGAAGCTGCAATGGCCAAACTGAATAGAAACAAAGCAGCTGGACATTGTAATAGAGCTACATTATAGCCCTGGAATAATTCGGCATAGAGAAAATTACAGAAATAATAAATGAAATTTATACCAGCAAGTCGATTTTCATAGCACTCCTAAGAAGCCAGGTGCAAATGAGTGTGAACTCCACCGAACAGTCTACTGAGCCACATTACAAAACTGATCATACAAATCCTGATGAATAGAGCGAGAAGCAGAATCAGGCCAGAGGTAGGACAAGAACAGTGCAGGTTTGTCAAAGACACTGGAACAATGAACATTATATTTATGATTAGGATGCTCTCCAAAAGGGAAATACAAATGAAGATGGATTTGTACCTATGTTTTATCAATTATGCAAAGGCGTTCAACAAAATATGCCACAAGGAACTGATGAAGACGCTCAGCAGCCTCAACATATTTGGGAAAGACATAAGAGTAATCAAGAATCTCTACTGGCAGCAAATTGCCTGCATACAGACAGGTAGCGAATTCAGCAAATATACAAAGATAGAAAGGGGCATAAGACAAGGATGTGTCTTTTCACCAGATCTATTCAACTTGTACAGCAAGACTCTTCTGAGGACCCTAGATGTTATACCAGGATTCATCATCGGCGGCCACAATTTGAACAACATGAGGTATGCAGATAATACAGTGCTGATAGCAGACATGAAAAGGAAACTACAAGACCTCCTACAGAGGATAGCAGAAGAGAGTGACAAGAAAGAACTACAAATAAACTGTAAGAAAACTGGATACATGGTCATCAGCAAAAAGAGCAGCCCAAAATGCCAAATACAGGTGGGGGATACTAAAATCTAGCAGGTACAAAAATTTAAATAGCTGGGAAGTGTTCTAACAGAAGACGGAAAGTGCAACACAGAGATCTGAAGGCGAATTGGCATGGCAAAGGATGCATTCCAGAAGCTGAGTAGAGTATTAAAAGACAGGAAAATTTCACTAGAAACAAAGAAAAGAGTAGATTGCTATGTGATGTCCGTTCTTCGGTATGGCAGTGAATGCTGGACAATATCATCAAAGATGAAGGAAAGACTTGAAGCAACTGAAATGTTGTTCTACAGAAGGATGCTGTGGACATCATGGATTGAGCATGTGAGCAATGATGAAGTTTTGGAAAAGATGGAAATGAAAAGGAAATTAATACTGAGCATCAGAAAAAGACATCTGAATTTCCTGAGACATGCAATGAGGAAGGAGGCCTCGGAGAACCTGATACTAACAGGCCAGATAGAGAGAAAAAGAGACAGAGGAAAGCAGTGAATAACATATTTGAAGGGCCTGAGCAGGTGGATGACAGAACAGGGGCTGTGTGGTGTAACAGAAAAAAGCATGCTAAGATCCACCAGGGATAGAGAGACGTGGAAAGGCATGATTGCCTACGTCCTGAAAGGACAAGGCACATTGAAGAAGACATGTTATAGCAAGGTCTTTGCCATTTTTTCTTTCAATTTCTATATGTGGTTAGCCAGTTTGATATAATTTTTAAGATATTCTATGTTGAATGTAGATTTGTAATTACACCCTCTTTATTTAAAAAAATCCTTCAGTAGATCCCAAGTATGTTTTTTTATTGTCTATCGCTATCATGTACTTCTGTTTTGTAAATAACTCTTTCTGTTTTACAAAATCCATAAAGTGGGCATTTATTTTTGTCCCTACAATCACATTTTTTATTTGTGATTTTTTTTTTTTAATACATTTCTGGTATTTTGTTTTATGTAATTTTCTAAATTACAAGTACAGCCATAACTTAATCATATTTTTATTGAATATTTTATGTAATTCTGAGTTTTTAGGGAAGTGTTTACTAATTAATTTAAAAAATATTTGCCCTATTTTGGATTTTACTTCTATATCAAAAAGTGGGTTGAACCAAATAATGTTTTGATTTCTAGTATTATTTTTCATTTGTCTGTTTAGTTGAGGTTTATATTCTAATTTGTTTTTATGGCCACTTTCATTTAATGCCCTTTCATAATCTTTTTTCCTTTCATTGAAGATTGTTTTGTGAGAGGAATTTTTAGATAATCTGTGTTCTGAACAGAACACAGCTTATCTAAGAATAATATCCTGCTAGCATAATCAAACACATCTTTAGGGATGTATTTGATTATGCTAGCAGGATGGTTAGATTCAGTGTTCACATACTTTAAAGTTGTATTTGTTTTCATATATGAGGAGATATTGCCAGTTTGTAGATTAAATTCTACATCTAAATCTTGGACAACTTTTTTATTCATTTTGACTTCTATTTCAACATTGAGGTTTTTGAAGAGTTTGTAAAGCATTTTTCTTATTTTGTCATGTTCTCTTCTGTTGTCCAGCACTATCATCAATCCATCATCTCTGTATAATCCATAGTTGTTGATGTGGATTATTTCATTGATTTTATTTAGAATATACAGTTCTATTAGTTCTGAGATTTTGGCTCAATCAAACAAATCTTGTCGTATGACAAATGTGCTCTTTGATTTTTTAATCTATGCTTCACGATTGTGGAATAGCATAGATTTCTTGCAATGTAGAAATATATATATGATTAATACCAATAAAAATTGATATTTAGTTGATTGAAGTTATATTCAGCACCTCAACTCCAGAGTTTTGTAGATTAACCTTTTTGCAATCATTTGGTCAACTCATAATAAAAGTACTTTAAGATTTTTATAATTTAAATTATTTTCTATGGTTTAGACCAATTTTTTTTTTTGGGGGGGGGGGGTTCTGGGGGAGAACTTGAACATAAATTGTTCAATGACTTTTGAGTACTTCTGGCTTTTGCAGCCATTATCAAAGAATAATATTTTGCATGTTGATAATGTTGTTTCTACAGGTATGCATTGTAATCCTTTGGTAGATTTTCAAGTGTTGTATCTTCAGATGTGGATGACATATTGGGTTTTTCCTTTCACCCCAGGTATCTGTTGTATTTGGTAACATTCTCAGGGTTTGGAACTAAATCCTTTATTCAATCCATGAGAATAGAATGATCTCATTCTACTTTCCAAAAAGAATTCCAGCTAGTACATTGGTTCAAATGCTAGCATAACAACCAAGATAAGTGTGTTGGCCTATAAAGCATAATTCCAATGTCTTGTAATTAAGTCAGATTATGAAAATTAAGTAAGGCCAAAAATATTTCAGCATCTTCTCACATAAAAGGATATGCATTTTATATATGTAAATAATCTTGCCATTTTTTCTAGGTACTAGTAAATACTGATACTGTCAAAAAAGGATGGTAGAAATAGGTAATTTTTTAATTATTGCATTGTTCTTATAAATTATGAAAAAGTTTATAATGCTTTGCATTTTTTTGATTATACCCACATTTTCTGAATATTAAACTAATTAAATAATATTTTGTTATTCAACACCAATAATTATGGAGATTTTTTTTCATGCACATTAAAATAGATGGTTTGTCTATAGGTTTCAGATGGTGGCAGGGGTCAGTTATATTAGGGATTTGAAAATGTAGGAAGAAGGAAAGAAAGAAAAATTAAATGATTGAAAGAAAAAAACAGAAAGAAAGAAAAACCTATGGAAAAAAATCATGGATATATAGGAATTTCTATAATTTTTGTTTTAAGGAAAAAGCTAAATAACCTAAGTGGGAATTTGTTATTCCTTTAACAAGTTATTAAGTGCCCTTTTTAAGTATGAAATGCAAAAATATCCAATTTTATAAGAAGTCTTTTATAAAACAAAAGAATGAAAAGCAATGCATTAGCAAACCATCCTTATTGCTACAACAAATTATACAAGTGAGCTGCACTCATGTTATCAAAGCAATAAAATCTCTCATTATATCAAATAGGATGTATAACCAAGAAATAGATGAGGTCACTCAAAAATATTATGATGTTTTTGTAAGTTAGGCTCTCTCAAAGAAATATGACCAGTATTGTGTGTATGTGTATGTAATATAAAGTAATATCTAAGTTACTACATAAGAATAGTGATAAACTTTAAAAGCACAGAAATCCCAACATATTATGAATAACATGTTGATAATTGCAAAGAATCATTTATAGTCTTTGGAATACATTTTGGGTAAAATCCTGTAACATGATATCTATAAAATGCAACCAATCATCAATCAATAATAAAGTAAATGTCAGAATTATGGCCAAAAACTGATAAGGAATAAATTAGATATTGAAAAAAAAGAAATGATTTTTATCCATAAAAATGGATAAGAAACATCAATAAAAGATACCATTGATTGAGCTTGTGAAATATGTGACCATTGCATTCACAGCAAATTTGTATGAAGTTTGGCTTGAAACTTGAATATTTATTTGTGGAAGGTATTCAAATAAAGATGGTATTCAGGAATGTTTCAGTAAGTGAAACCCAGTTAAATCTTTGGTCCCAATACTTCAAACTTGGCATCCAAAGTGATCCATGCTCTGGATGAGTTTTGACAGACAGAACACATGAAAGTTTGAACACTTGTGATTGTAATCAAAGGAAATTAGAGATTGACAATGCAAGAATTAGATCTAGGAGATTCTATGGATTGTCTAGATAATATATTGAATGCCTTTTCTTTACATCTTGTGTAGGATTTTTGACACAACATTACCCAACACTTAAACCACTACAATCCAGATTGTTTTCCTGAAAATATCTGTTTTGTTTTTCTTTTTACTTAAAAAATCAAATAAAATTCCAGAACATAATTGATAGTAATGAAAATGTCAAATAAAAATTCTGCTGATAAGTGTGTCAAGCTACAGACTTACTGACCAGGCTTTGTATAAAGTCTTTGTGAAAAAGAGATCATCAAAATGCTGATTTAGTGTAACTAATGTTACTATTGCTTTACTCATAGTGAAACACTTTCCTGAATGAATTTCTGAGTATTATACTAATTCATTTTTATCAGCTGGCCCATGATAAATTGACTTGTGTGTGATAGCAAAACTGAAAAGCACTTTTCTCAATATCTTTTTTTTATTTACCAATATTTCTATATATTTACATTTTATTCATATATAATTTTGGTTGTTGCTATGCTTGTTATATTGAAATGAATAGTTCAAAAACTAAAACAATATTTTGAGTTTAGTTGGCATTTCTAAAATAAGAATGTTGCTTTTTTTTCACTCAAAGATTGACTGGATATCAAATGCTATATAATTTGATTACATAATCTATCAGGAATAATCACTAAAGGAGCTAACATGATTTTGTGATGCAGAATTAGTAATTCCTAGTACTTATGTACACAATAAAGAGAAAATAGTATGACAGATAATGAAAATTATGGCATTCCAGAAGTGAATCAATAAATTGAAATTTCCAAGAAACTAATTTCAAGTCTCATCGTAAATAATACAAGTAATGTTATTGCATAATTATCAAAAATTGTTTTTATTGTTTATTTTTCAGCTTTTTTCCGATAAAAAAGACACTTAAATCTTCCAAGAAACTTAAATTGCAATATATCTTTGTCAAGATTTTATCTAAAAATAATAACAAAATATCACATTTTTAAAAATTAAGATTTCAAAAATATTTGTAAACTGTATATTTCAACTGTTATCTCTCTTTGAATGAGGACTTACTGGTATATAAAAAGGTGAAATTTACAAAAGATGTCTAATAATAAAATATTGGCAAGTGGTCGGGTGTAACAGGTTAAGAAATAAATTCTGGTTTGCACAAGTCATTACTTGTAATTGCAACCTATGTTTTTTTTCTTCACTTATTTTTTAGAGCTTAAATTATTTATAGAAAATATTATCTTTTACAGAAAGGAATACAAATGTTACAGCACTTCATTTAGGTGAACACATCAAGATTATCTGACTCTACTGAAATAGAATTTATGACATCTAAAGTGTCAAGTCTTCTTTACAAATAAATAAGTCTTCCTCAAGCCTTAGTAAATTTTGCCTGATAAGCAAGCATTAGTTATGCACCTAGCAACCAAATGTCATGTGTTTGGCATTAACCAGTTGCTGAAACCTGATCCATATTTATAATATTTCTATGGGAAAAGGAATTCTAACTTATAAAGTTTGGGAATATTACCCATTTGTAAGATGAAATGCCTCCTGAGAGAGAATTGAATTTTTTCAAGCTTTAGACTGGAATAGAAATTCTGTTTATATAAATGTTTATTTATAGGACTTGGAAAAACTGATTTTTGAAAATAATTTAAAATCTAATTTGAATTATTCTTGTAAATGTGCAAAAATAATCTTACATTTCTAACATTAATACAAAAGAATATGGAGATTCTTATATAAATATCAATTCTTCAATTAACCTTACTAAAATAGTGTCATCAGGTTCCCAAATTCATTTAGTAAGTACTTTAAAACATCAACAGTATGGCAATTTTTAATCTTCACATTTAGAAACACCAGAAAAAATTTCATTGCCACAATATCAACAAAAATGAATAATTTTTTTAATTGTTTATGTATCATTGCAAAATCCACAATATCAAATATTACTTTCTTTAGATGAAAATTACAAGCTTCTAACTATTTCTTCATTTACACTTAAAATTTTCCCAAATAGGTAAAAAAGTAAAAAAAAAGGTAACAAATATACAATGTTGTTAAACTTTAGTGATTGTAATTTGTGTTCAGTTATATATAATCCTAATATAATAATTCTTTCATGTTAATTGGTTAATTAACCTTTCCACAGGTTAAGCTGAAATACAACTAACTTAATTTTATTGAGAAAATAGGAGAAAAAGTAATTGAACATAAAATAGGCTGCACTAGAGGTAGTTTCATCCAATACCACAAGTTGCTACAGAACCAAAACATTAACCTAAAAATTTGGCTAATGTTCTTAGATTGAAATTTTCATATGGCTGTTATGCCTGGCACCAAACTCATTCAGAAATATCTAAACTGTCAGCTTCTGGTTACAAAAGGCTTTACATGAATAAACCTTTAAGTAATACTATCCTATTTCCAACCTTGTGGGCTGGTACTACAGAATCACAAAGAACTTTACTAAATGACAGAAACCACATCACTTGAGAACTTTCAACAGCAGCAACATCTCATACAAAGAGAAAATAATGACATGATCAAGATGTTGACATTCCACACTACTTCAAACTAAAGGTTAGGGAAAATGCTGCCATCAATACTGGAAAGATCAATAACAGTGGATATAAGAAACCTATTTTCTGGAAAAATTGTTTTAAGAGAAACATTTTATAAATTTTACCCGAAAGAAGTACTAGCCGCTTGGTCACTGAATGTCAAGTGTTTTCCTATAAGGATTGCTAATATTGCCATATATATATAAAGAGAGAGAGAGAGAGCAGGGGAGAGATTGATAGAAAAATAATTGTATTTTTTATTAACAACATATAGTTGCAAATTATTGTCAGAGAGTTGACAAGTTCCTCTACCTCTACAAGAACCAGAACAGATCAAAAATGGAATACTGCTGCTACATATGGAATGAAGTTGCCCAGTCTTCATTTTCTAGTCTCAATAAAGTCCTTGTGAGCAAGGATTCATTTTCACCCTACAACACATTTCCTACAGGCAAAATATCAATAACTTCTCAATGCTATTTCCATGGAAAGTGTTCAGACAAACTTTATTCCTTAGTTCTTCCAGTTTTAACCTTCACAGCTAAGACCTACCATGCCACACACATTGTAGTGAACTATCCTCATCCCTTTGAATTTGACTGGTGAGATCTAAGTTCCACTCAAGCAGCTTCTTCCTATGAACAGCTGCTCTCTGAAACCATTTATCAGCTGTATACATCCAGTGTAATACTGTTCTTATACCAACTTAAGCTTGATTAAAAATAAATTAATACTCCAGTAAGACTGTTTAAAAAAGTATTAAAAATTATTGTTATAAGATGCCCAAGAGTGTGAGTTTATGCATGTTAAAAAAGAGATGGTCTAAAATAGAAAGTAGTAGAAGGTATCTACTTCAGAAGTTAGAGTGATAATGCTTAATAAAGCAAATGAAGCAAGCAAAGAAAGACAATAAAAAAAATGCTAAGAGTTTTTTTCCTTCCTAAGCAGAAAAAAAATCATGCTGAAATCATTTACTAAGTCTCAAACAAAATGTTGCTACAATGATACATTTTTCTTTTTTACTGACTCCTCAAATTTTCTTCAGAAAAACTATTTTTTTTGTCAGAATATCATTTTTTAACAAGTTTTGTTTAAAAAAGTTCAGACTTGTTTTTTTCATGTTCATACTTAATAACAAAAACAAAACGGTTTCTCAGTTATGCTATTGTGACTAATCAAAGTAAAATCATGAAAGAAAATGTATCATTTTAGTACATAATTGCAAAGAAAAAAATTAAAAGCAAGCTATAAAAATTAAACTAAATTTTCTATCAACTAGCAAGTGTAATGCATAATGTAAACAAAACAGTCACTATCTTTCTTTTATATTGCAAATTGTTTATTAAGATTAATTGCTTAAGAAATTAGGCATTGCCTAAAACAAATAGAAAAATACACTTTTAGTTACATGTCACATGGAAAGAATTTTATACTTTAAAGAAGTTTTCTTTATTATATGATTTAATTTTAATCCTATAATTAATGATTTACATAAGATCAAACAAAATAAATTTGGCTAAAAAGTGTTAATTATGATTTCACAAATTATTTCAATGTATATAAAGCCCTGTAATTTAGTTTGTATCTAGTTCATCAATCTTATGATGAGTCAGTTGTCTCTCTCAACGATATTGATCTCTGTATATAATTTTAACCATAAGTTGTTCAAAATAAAATGAGATCTTTCATGATAGATGAAAGTGAAATTCAATTCAATATATGAAAATATGCAATAAAAGAATGATTTCATCAGTTGAGTTTCTAACCCTAGACCACATACTTATATCCACATTAGTCCAGAGATCAGGCATGATTCTGATTATAGCTGGTATCAGTCTTTACAAACTTATTAAATTCTTCACCAATTCAGTATATTACTGTACACTAGAGATGCTTATGCTACTTGCATTTAAAAAGAATTAATTACTCACATTTCACTAATATGGTTAACAATTCACATTAGTTGAAATGTTCATGTGAAAACTCTTGTACAATAATCTATACCAGACATCTTAAATAATGTTTTTGTTTTAACTCAGCAATGTTAATTATCAAAAGGTGAGAGAAAATAAGCAACATTCTGAACATATAATACCTTTAATATTTTCAGAAAGGTAAAAATGTGACACCCACTGGGAAAAAAAAAAAAAAAAAAGGGTCATTTCTCCATAGAAAGTATGGTGAATAATCGTGAAGTTTCCTTGATGACTAGGCAAAAAAATTGTTACAGTTTAGTTGAACAGTTTTGCATCTTATCTGCTGTGTTCACTAAATATTTTACCATTTATTTCAGTTTCTAAAGAATTCTCTTAATGAAAATTGGGAATTCTTGGGAAAACTACAAAAAAACTGAAAGTGATTAGATATAATGTTCTAGGAATTAAGAAGTTGCCTGAAAGATGATGGAATGTTGACTAATAAAGTCAATGCCAAATATAAAAAATACTTAAACAAAGCAAATTTATTTGACCACACTATATAACTCCAATGAGTTTCTTTCAATGACTATTTACTTATTCATGTAGATTAACTGCATAATCATCAAATATGGTACACATTTTGTCAAACCATTTGAGAAAAGTAATGTTTGAAGAGAAATCATATTTTATGGTCAAGTAGAATAGAAGATTAAGAAATATATGATTGAGCATTGATTTACACAGGTTTTGAAGATCATTCTAAAGCAACACTTTACATACTAAAGTAATAAAACATGTTCAAACATTTGATAGGAATTTAAAAAAACTTCAATCAAATCCTATTTCAACATTCATTTTATGAAAGATTTATTCAAATAAAGCAGTAAAATTATTTTGCATAAGAAATGCCAGTATAATGCATTTTTGTACTTCTCTCTGAAAGCACAACTATGCCTCAAGCTATTTTTCAGATTTAAGTACAGCTCAATTACTATAAAAAATACTTCCAAATTTCTCAATTGAAGATTGATTAATTCTAGGATCATGATAGAAAAACAGAACCAAGAGAGCAAATGTTTGTCATCTTAAGGTATTTCATATACTTACACACCCATATTGTCATTCTCATTAATCATATGCATGGAGAGATCTTAATAACTATTAGGCATATTGTTAGTTTTTATATATAACAGAGCTTCTCAAACATAAATCCAACTTTTTATATTTTTATGTACCAGTTCATATGTAGAGACTAAACTTTTTATATTTTTATGTACCAGTTCATAAGTAGAGACTAAATTTGAGTAGGAAGACATTTCTTGAACTAAAACCAGTTTCTTTACAAGGCTACATCTTTGGAACAGTCAATGAAGAACAAACTCATTAACTTGCAAGGTTATCTTCTTAATCACTGCTCTATAGTAAGCTTATCTCTTTGAACATAGGATAGGAATATGGTGTAGAATTGAGTGGACAGAATCTATTTAATCTATTTACTTATGTCAACTGGATTCTCACTAACATTGTAACAAGTAGATTTCTTACAGGTGAGAATCATAGATTATATAGTATTAGTTTCTAATGTTCTTTTGCAATGTTCTGATAAAATCCAGAGATTCCATTTTAGGCATTACCAAATACAGAAACATTTTTCTTTTTTCTTATTCAGTGATCTAAAATCTATATCATTTCTTGGTACTGAAATATACATAAATTTCACAATGCAGTTTTCTACAATTTAAAACATAAAATATATGCTATAGATACTATTTTAATATATTTTAATTATTCTTTTATAAGAGAGACAGATATTGGAGAATATGATATACGTAAATCAGATTAACGGTAGGTAAATGAATGGCAAAAACATACAATAGAATAAAACAGCATTAAACAATACATTACCTTTTCTCAAAATCATGTTAAACCTTATTGATGATCTATGTGTTTACTGAAAATCTACTAATAAAAATGATCTTGTAAACTTTTATATACACCATAACAACAAAATAAAATCTGAAATAATTACCAACTTATTATTATAATAAGTTGGTAATTATTATTTCATATATATAATGCTCACTGCAAAGCTTCATATTCATAAAACCAGGGTCCTGGGTATGACCGTAAACTGCATCAGGCAGCAGAGCCTCTGATTGGGAGGTTGTGAGGAGCATGGAAACACCTCTTAATTGCTGTTGTTCTCAGGTTCACCCTGACCCGAAGTGGGAGCACCTGTTAGAATCCCAGCTATGGTCAAATAGTCAACCCCCAAAATAGGGTGAAAACACTATGAAAGTACAAAAATAGACATTTTTGTAGGAAAAATATTACCAACAATACAGTTCTGAAGAAAAAAATAAATTATTACCATAATACATTTTTGAAAGAAAAAAAAAAATTATTAGCAACACATTTTTGAATACAAAACTAGAAAACATCTTCAGTTTCTAAAATAAAAATTTTAAAAAGATTCATCAAAATCTGATTAAATCAACCTTCTCACTATAACTGAACATTAAAAAAAATACCTTAAAACACTACCTTCTTGGCATTAAATAAACCACAGAGGTTGATGTGCCGTTAAACAAACTCAAACATAAAACCAGGAAAATAAATAATATATATAACCTTGATAAAACTAGACAAGTAATAATACTTACCAACATAATAACAACTATAAACAAAATAATTTATCTAAACTCAATATAAAATTTGTTATAACTACTTCACAAACAATAACAGATTTAATTAATACAAAACAAAATAATATCAAACATTCACACTATAAACTGTAATGCATGTCATTAGAAATACATAGAAAAACATCTAGGAATTTAAATAAAAAACATGAGCACAAAAGAGATCTTTTATGAAACAACACACTCAGTGCATTAGTTGTTCATCATAATTTTGACCATAATATATATATATATATATATATATTAGAAGTAGTAGAAACTAATGGGTTGACAATCAACTGTTTGTAGTGATTTACTTTATGGTAATATTTTTATAAGTTTATAATAAAAACATAGTTTACTACAACACAAGGGCCGTTGTGTTTTGGTACTATCTTATTAGTATTGAAACACAATAACTCTTATATTGCAGTCAACTGTTTTTATTATACACTTATAATAAAAATATTATCATATATATATATATATATATATATATATATATATATAATCTCATCAGTAAACGCATTACCTAATCTGAAGAAGTCCTTTTGAAGAACAAAATGTATCCCATAGGATTTTTCTCATTTTGACATTCATTTATCCACATTTTCTCTCTCTCTCTCTCTATATATATATATATATATATATATATATATATATATATATATATATATATCATGCTACTCAAAATTTCATGTTGTGATTACCCATGTTTGAATAGACATTTTTTTTTTTAAACAGTGTGAATTGCAACTACTGCCCTATAGATTTGAGAAATTTAATGCCATAGGAGAAACTATCATCTGATCTGGCGTGCTTTAGACTGCTTGGCTACAGAAAATATCACAGCCCAGCAAATTTCAATTAACCTTTGAAAGAATGCACTATCCTCTTGTTCAGATCTTCTTGAAAGCCCATATCTGCTTGATTTTCTTATCCTAAATGTAAGCAAAGCAAGGAATTAATGGATTTTTATCTGACTTTATTTCCTGCTACTCCACACTTGGAGTAAATAAAGTCAGATAAAAAAAATAGAAGTTATTGTTTAGAAATTACTTTGTTTAGGTTTCAGACACAAAAAATGAACAGATATAGGCTTTTAAGAAGATCTGAACAAGAGGATGTCCATTCTTCAAATGGGTAATTGAATCTGTGACATTCTCTGTGGCCAAATTAAAATCTAAATAAATTAATATGCATGCTTGTTTTTACAAGACCTTCAAATATGCACACACACACACACAGAGTCAAAGATCAATAAGTATGCAGCCTAATGATGAAAAAAAATAAGCATTTTGTTTTTGCTAAAATATTTCTCAATCTCCTTTCTTTTTAATGTAGTTAGTTCAGTGTTGAAATATTAATGACAGATTGAACATTATATAAAGAAATTTTCAGATCAAAATTAATTTCATAACTATGTTTCAAGCTGTAGACTTATCAATGTACTTTCTTATTAGTAAATAGCCAAAGTATTGATTTTGCTTACTACATGAATATATATATATATCTCATATATTCATATATAGACTTCACATTCTCATACATATATATATGAGAATATGAAAGACTAAAACTAATTTGTGGAATTTTGTTTACAAGGAGAGGTATTGATTTCCAAATGAGCTGTTAGTTTTACAGAACAACAAAACTATATACAATTCCAAGACTGAGAATTAAAATGGAATTGGGATGGATAAATGATAAAACAGTAGAAAAAAGAAAATCTCAAAGAGATTCCAACAGAAGAGCAGCAGAAAATACAATCATACTTACTGAACTTACTTCAACTGTGTTTCTACTTATGCTTCTCAAGCTCAGTGCCCGACTACGTAGGCTGCTGGAAAATAAAGAAAAAATTCCCAAAATATAAAACTGAACATTTTGAACCCAACTCCTCTCATTTCTCTTTTTTCAGTTTCATAATGAATTTAAAGTTTCTGATAGATTAGATGAAAATATTGTTATTATTATCACTTAGTTAATTGAGAATACTTTAGTATATGTATGATTAATAATATAAATATTTTTGGTACAAGACACAAAATATTTCTTCAAACTAGTCCACTCTTGTTTGGTTTAGGATTTTACAAACTTTGATCATTCTCAGGTGAAAATGTTGATCACCAGTTGAAACACTGCTGAAAAACTACTGCTGGAAACAACTTTAAATTTTTTAAGAACTGATAAATATTTTTTCTCACCACCTCACCTCATTATTATATATTAGATGCAAATTTAAATCTAAATAAATAAAATTTATTTACAAGGCATATATATATATATATATATACACACACACACATAAAAGAAAAAGTGCGGGAAGCCATGAACATTTTGTTCAAAATGTAGAATTATTGTTATTATTATTATTAATATTACTTGTTTTTTGTATAATATATTAAGTGTCCATAATGATATTTGTGTCACATCATGTTTTGAGCCCAAAGTTGACTCTTCAGGCGAATAAACTTGTGACTTTACATATCGAGATCTGTTTGTCTTACTTACAGCCTAAAACACTGAGTATATAAAGATAAGTAGTCAGTGAGCAAGTCAGAAAGTTCATATGTGCTCGTGTTTGTTTTATTTTTTGGGTTTTTTTTTTAACACTCACTTGTTAAATCTCTTCCATTTTGGGAATCATTCACCTTTCACATGACCAAAAAAATGTTTTTACACTGACTTGCAAAATTTAATTTTGTCTTTATACTTCAAAATTGTTTTCAGTGATTTTGATTCAGTTGTATGGGTCATCGAGTTCTTTTTGTTGTTTTTGAAATATTATTTTTTGCAATGGTTCACGAAAAAAAATTATTTTTAAAAAATTTTTTTAGTGCTTGAATTTAGTATGTTTGTGTCTTTGGTTTTTCATGTTGTTTTGTTGAGAGAAGGCTTGTATTTTTTTTATAAATATTTCTTTCTGCATCATGAGTGTGTCATAATCTGCATTTTGGTAGATGGACATTACTCTGAATTTACCTCCACTACATTCATATAAGCATTGCAAAACATACAATTTCCTGTTATTGGCTAGTTTAATGTTACTTCTGTGCAGGATTACTGTTTTATACAGCCTTGTGTCACCCCTACATATATTTTTGCATATTCATTGCATTTTAGAGCATAAATTACGTTTTTAGAGTTGCAACTCAGATTTGTTTTTATTTCAAATGTAGATGTGTTTTCAAACTTGAAGTGGTTTCCTTCCATTATTATGTTGCATACCCCACATCTTTTTTGTTGCATTTTGTGACCCCCTGTGTTGTGTATTGCTCGAATTTTGATGATTTCAGTATGTTTTCCAATTTTTGGGTTGGCATTTGTTTTTAATTATTTTAGTTGTCTTTAACATTTATTTTATCATTTTTGTTGAGTAATTTTATGTGTCTTTTTATCTTTGGGTTGTTTTTGTTGTGTGGGGACATGTATGCAAGAATGTTTTCTTCTTTTTCATGTTTTTTTTTATTCCAGAGAGATTCTAATGGTATTTCTTCTGCCAGTTGGAAACAAGGGTTTCCAACTGGCAGTGGAGTGGGGTATCCTCTTATTTGTAGTGTTTTTTGTATTTCCGTTAAGCATATTTTATGAAAGGTTTCATCAGCTATTATTGTGTAAATTTGTAATCCATCCCCTCCTCCCTAGCTAGGGAGGAGGGGATGGATTTTAGACAACTTTTAGAGGGATGACTCTTAAAATGGAGATATTGTTGGGTGTCTGTGGGTTTATAGTAAATGTCTGTGATATATTATTTTCACCATTGTCTGCGAACCACCCTGAAAAATATTTAAACTGTTCTAAAATTAACATATTTTCTTTTAATTTGCTCTCATTCATAGTTGTTAACAGTAAAATAAAGAAAAAAAACTTTAAAATGTTTAGAAAATAAATATTTATTTGGATCCATTAAATCTTTAATCATTTTTAATATGAAAGTTTTAAAAATGGATAAATAAAAAAAAATTAATTATATTTTACTAAAAGCATTTTAAAATTATAAAAATTGCAACTTTATTTTTATCTAAACATTTAGGTTAAAATGCCTTGAATAATTTCATGCAGAAATTTTCTTAATTTTCATGCCCAGTGTTTTTTCAATCATACTTCTAGAATTGTGTTCTACATATTCAATTTCTATTTCAAGAACATTAGCAAATTCCATTAATTCACAATCAAAACAGCTTTCTAAATATTTATCAAAGAATTTTCATTTCAATTTAGTTTATGATAAGCATAAAACACAAATGTTTAACAATAGTTCAAGAATTTTTAACCAGAAATAAACTGAGAGAAATATATTTTTCTTGCTTTGTTTATTAAAGCAAATTCAGTTCTTACAATTAGATACTAATTACTTTTTTATATTTTGAGATGAATGATACAAATATTTAAATTTGAGTTCCTTCATTCAGGTTTCATTCACCAATTTTAAAAAAAAGAAGCACTTTAAGTTTTGCTTTTTTTTTGTTTAAGGAATTATTGATTTTTAGAATAAGTATAATAGAATTTAATTAACAATTTGGCATTGTCCCATCATCATCCCTCTAAAAAGCTAACCAGCCAGTTAAGTGCCATACATGATACACACTTGGGTGATCATGTCTTGAAAGAGACATGACTGACTGGGCAAAAGATTTTCTTGCAGTAGGTTGCCATTACTTTCTGCAGTAGACTGGTTGCCAACCAAGGCTACAGAAACCAATCTGTTCTACTATTTAACCCATAGCTGGAGGAAGAAGTAATGAATTCATATCTTTCCCAAGGGTATTTGCACATATGTGAATGCAACAAATTCAACTAGAATTTGAACTCCCATTATTCAAAATAAATGTTTTGTTTTCCTCAGGATGACAAGAGGATGTTAATTTCAAGCCCTGCTCAGGGAAATATACAGTTATAGTAGCATTTTACTTTTACAACTGCCTTGGTGGTAAGGTACTTATGGAACTGTGGTTTGTCCAAATATTCAGTCATCCAATCATTTCTTCAACTATTGTGACATGTTACTTTTTGTCAAGATTATCTGATGATAGGAGAAAGAATATAGGGCATTTGTCATATGCTTGTCTTATAACAAGTAACAGTTCATGGAAAAAAAGACATCTTTTCTTTTCTAATGGAAAGATTAACATAGTTAGAAAAAGAAAAGTGATACTCTAAAACTTTAAATGGAAACAAAGAAAGTTAACCAAAGAGAATTCATCAATATGATGAAATTCATACTCAGTAAAAATGCTCAAATATATTTTTGGCAAATGTCCAATGTGATAAAAGTAAAAAAAGATAGAAAAAAAGAATTAGCTTGAAAGAACAAGCGATTTATTCTCACAGTAAGTTGCACAAAAGAGAACATTTCATATCATTGTTATATTTAAAATGAAAACAAAGTAGAATGATATTATAATAATTAAGAGTTGACTGAATACAAAAAGAGCATCTTATATGCCTGATTAGCACAATGAGAAAATTATGAGCAGTTTAACAGGATTTCATTAAATGATAGCTTCAATCTATTATATTTCTGTTTGGTTATCAATGAACCACATGGGCTTTCACTTTTTCTCCCTCTTTATCTCGAAGCAGAGTCAAGAGCTCTAATATCATGGGAGCTGTTTATCAGACTCATAAAGAATATCCAATAACCACCACTGTAATGTTTTACATCCAAATCAATTCAGACATATACAGAATGTGTACATGTTCATTCAGCAGAAGTCAGAACGAGTTCCAAGTAACTATATAAAAAGAATCTATATTTGATAATTACAAGATCAATGCTTCTTGATAATAAAACATCCACATTAGAATAACATTAAAATTTATTATGACTCTCAAAAATTAGTGGAAATTCAAGTGATTTTCATTCTTCTTCAGAGAAAGAAAACTGAAAAGAAGATCAGAATATTAAAAGATATGCATGCAGTTTTTGATGCCATAATAGGTTTCATATTTGAGGCATACTATTTCTCAATTTCTATCCAGATAAAATTATTATTGAACAAGAGAAAAAATCTCAACACATCCATTAGAAGATTTTTGTGGGTTATTAACTGCAAATTCTATAGCTCAAATGTGAATGATAGACATTTGTGCCACAGTTTATGGATTAAAAAGAATTTTTAGAAGAATTATTTTTAAAATGAAAATTGTTTACTCAACTAAAGAATTATAAAATAATAGTTTTATCAACAACTTGATGTTGAACAATATCTTTTGTGATAGACTTTCTCAAATTTTAAAATTAGTCAAATATAAATGTATAGCTTCAATAAAGAATTGATTGCATTTTATTTTGATTATTACATATCATTTAAGGTGAACAGAGATTTGGATTTGTTTTAACTATATAAAAGTGGTAATATAGATAAGCATTTTTTCACACAAATGTATGAAGGTTTCTAAAATCTCTTAGTTTTCTAACTAAAAGAAAAACAAGAAAATATATTTGAAGAACATGTTTAAATACAGTTTAAAAATGATGGAGAAAACTGTTTTTAAATGAAAGAATATTTTAATATAAAAAATAAAGATATCTGATGCAAAAACTATTGATTCATCAGAGAAACAGTTTATATAATGGATATGAATGATTGTGATGTAATATATATGCCAAAATGAGAGCTCATTACTACCAAGATTCTAAGAATATAAGGGGAGAAAAAAAAACAAAGCATTTATAGGTTCAGTTGAGTCAGCAATCTAGCCAAGTCAAAGTGACATTAATAAGATAATATACTTGTCTACATGGTTCATAGATTTATATATTTTATATAGAGAATGTTTATGATTGTTCTTCTATCAGTTCCTTGTAATCTGGTTGATTGTGAAAAGTCAACTTACAACATTTAGAATCACAAATGCAATTGAAAAATACATCTATAACAAATGCCTTATTGGTAATTATAGTGTTTATACTCTTAAAATAATATGTATAAAAAGAAAGGATTTATTTTTTGTAACAATCTACTAGTAAATCCAATCAAAGTCTAACATAACTGAGATAAATTTCACTAAAAGTTGTCATCTACTACAAAGGTAAGAAAATAATAATGAAAATAAAATTGGTGCTCAACTGTATACTAAAGTATCTTGAATATTATTTTTATAATATAAAATATTTTTCTATTAAAACTGATAACAAAATCTTAAGTGATTGATAACTGGACAACAGGAAACGAAAACAAAAACAAAAACTCCTGCAGGATGACTTTTCTATTCCATTTACATGTCTCATTGAGCTATATTAATCAAGATAGTATATCAACATGAATGATGGTGAGCAAAGTACAAATTAGCAGGAAATAGCATCAGCATATTGTAAACTGAATTTTAATTTTTTTTCTTGTGTGTTGTGGTACAGTGGATATCGGCTCGGAACGAGAAACCGGGGAGCCGAGTTCAAATTTCAGCTGAATCCATTGTATTCACTTACGCGCAAATACCCTTGGGAAAGGTATTAATCCGTCTCTTCCTTCCAGTTATGGGTTAAATAACAGGACAGATTGGGTTCTATAGCCCTGGTCGGCAACCAGTCTACCGCAGAAAGCAATGGCAACCTACTGCGGGATAATCTTCTGCCCAGTCAGTCATGTCTCTTTTGAGACATGATTGCCCAAGCGTGTATCACGTATGGCACCTAAACTGACTGACATGCCATCAAGGTATTTTACACTTGTGGGAGCATTTCTTTTGAGTTAAAAAAAAAAAAGCAAGCCACATATATTACAGTTTCTTATATGTAAAAAGAAAGTTTTCAACTTTTAGAAGTGGATAAAATTTCACATTCTAGACATTAGGTTCTTTCTACTGAGTTTCTTGCCATCATCAAAACATCTTAAATACAATATTGGACAATAAAATGTTGATAAAAAATATTAATATTGATTTTATTTTAAATATCATAATAATTTCAAGATAGAATATTAACATATCAGCTAGAAAAAGTGCACCAGAATTCGGAATTGTAAAGAGAACTATTAAAACTGTTTTCATTGTTTACAGATAAAAACTGAATTCAAACAAAATTAAAAGCCGACATCTAATATTTTTAATTGAACTTTGTAGTTCACAGGAAATTAGTGTAAAAAATGATTTCCATTACTCTTATTATTTTCTAAGCATGTTTTTTAAGATCTATGTGTATAAGAAATTGCTTTTAGAATAAACTAAAATAACAAAAACTGATATGCATAAGGAAAATAGTTTAAAACTATGTTTATTATAAATCAATTTAATCTGCAAAATATGAAACTGCAATTTTAAACATGAGTATAATGATGATGCAAAATAATTTTTAAAATCAATAAAATGTCAAGTGTCCCATTTCATAATATGACAGTGACTATAAACTTATGTTTCACTTCTGAGAACAATTAAGAACAAATCAAACAATTTTTCTTAAATCAATAAGAAACATTCTACATCAATATAATTTTATACAAGCAAATAAAGACAATTCTTAACAGATGGTAAAAAAGAACAAAAAATATACATATAAATGTAAAAAGAAATTTCTAGCCTGTAGGCCCATGCACTAGTAAATGATACAAGAAACATTATAGCAGTAAACATAGCATGAACATCAATCTGTATTAGTGTTTACTCATAATTTAAAATTTATTATTTTCATAAAGAAACATTAAGATTTGTGACTGTAATTAAAAAAAGTGGTGTTAAAAAATAAAGTGCAAATCTATAAAATCTCAATTACTATTTTATTTTCCATTACATTTTATATGAAAACTTCTTTTTAAAAATTACTAAAATAAGTTCATTTCTGCTTTAATGTTATTTCTGTTATTTAAACTGAATATATTTTTCAAACATTTTCTTTGTTAACTTTGACAAAAAAAAAAACCTACAACAATCAAGCATTTTTTTCTTGTCATGACTTCAGTCTTTGAACTAGGCAGTGCAAGAGTCAACTAGGTTGGGAGAGGAACATTGCTGTATTATAAGGAGGATAGATTACTAGAAAGGTGGAGGTACAAGTTCAAATCTTTTGAGGAGGTAGGAAAGAAAATAGACAAGTAATATTTGCTTTAGTTGCATCTACATTTAATGCAGTAGGTACCAGATTCATATCCAGAAGGTCAGTTCAGCATTCTTTAGCTTTCATTAGCTATCTAAGCAGAAGAGTCATCAAGGTTCTCCTGTTAATACACAGCATCTCCTCTGAGCTTGAGTTGTTGCTAATCTGACAATATATGATGAGTTTTTCTAGCAGGATTGTGCACAATTTGTATAAGAGTGGTTTGAGGAATATTCAAGGGTGTTGTGGCCACCAAGTTCACCCAGTATGAACCCATTTATTAAACATTATAGCAAGGTCTATTCACCCACAAGATCCTGCACCTACAATTATCAACTTCTGAAACAATATAGCTTAACATTCCTCCAAAGGTCTTTCTACTATTTGTAGAACTGATGTCATTTAGAGATGATGCACTTTACAGAACCTAAGGAGTCCTACCCAATACTAGTACATGTGTGTGTGTGCGTATATATATATATATATATACGCACACACACACACCAGGTGTGTTCATCAGGTGGTTGAAAAGTCAGTCATAGCATGAAGAGGGATACTACTATATATATATAGTAGTATCCCTCTTCATGCTATGACTGACTTTTCAGCCACCTGATGAACATTCATGAATGTTCTCAAATTTACAAACCTTGATAAACCAATGACATCCTTGCCTCTCTGTCTCTCTCTCTATATATATGTAAACACATGCAGCATAATAAATCCTACATTGCACTGATATAGTCTCTCATTGGTTAAGTACAGTTTTTCTTCTCATCTCTTTTTTATTATAATTGTTTCTTCTACAGATAGACTTCATCTGAGATTATACACACACACAAAAAAAATTTCATTTGCTTTGGGAATGTCTCTCAAAGTAGGAAACATGTTGGCTAAGTGTTGTGGGGCCACTTAACTATAGACTCTTCCTACCAGTATATTAACTGAGAGTTAATCACTTTTGTGGCTTCAGTTCAGCTCAGTGCAGTCTGTTTGTCTGTCAGTCACTAGTAAGCCAAGTTTATGTTACTCTTGTATCTATTTTTGACTTAATATATGTTGTTAACCATATCACCGTGTTTCAAGGTATCATTTAGTTGTCCCATCACTGGTCCACATCAACTGGCGATGAGGATTTCAAACATCAACTGGCTACGAGGATTTCGAACATCAAGGAATACCTTATGCAATAAACCCAGTTAACTCCACCAGGAAATACGAGTTCATAAAAAGCATTCCCTTCCTCATCAACTAAAAACCAGTTTCAGATCCACAGCAACGAACGAAGATTCGAGCTAGTATACTGACCAAGTGATAACCCCCTCTCACATTAAATCTGTCAACAAACTTCAAGTACCAAAAAATACCCCATCTAAACCAACCTGCAGCTGTTTATAAAAAGAGAAAAATAAAAAATAAAACAACTTCAAACAAATTCAAGTCAAAACACCACATCAGGAAATAATCTACAAGTCCCTTCTAAAAATCTGGCGACGTAAAAAGTAAGTGTGGGAAACTTCAATAATTAAGTATCACATGAAAAATCTTCTACAAGCTAAGAACAACGGTACTACAGAAAAAAAAATCTGTAAGTAGATTTTTTTTTTGAGGCCTCTCTTGTTTTGCATACATCTTACAAAAAACAGTAACTACAATTAGTTTTTTCTTCTTCTCTGTTTTTCATGTAAAAATTGGTCGTTTTAGTCTGAAATAAAAAAAAATGGAAGATTTTCAGGCAGTAATAATCCAATTGATGAAAGCTCAATTAGATTATCAGCAAAATAGTTACGAATGACAGCAGAAAATTAAAGAGCGGTTAATTCTACAACAACAACGGCAGCAACAACTGTTTATGGAACTTCATAAACAGCAGAAAGATTTCCAAGATTTGCAAGCTCTTAAAAAAGTGAGGAATGTCAAAGTCAAATAGAAGAGTTACTGTACAAATCATTAAATGGCAAACAAACATCTGAGAATGATACTGCATTTTCCCAAGGCACTATCTGAAGTACCATGGAAACTTTTGAATATGTATCTGAAGATGAAAAAACCTTTGATGCTTTCTACAGGCGGTATGAAGATTTATTCAACGTTGATTGCAAAGAATGGTCAAATTCAAAAAAAGTTCAGCTATTACTAAGAAAATTAGGTACCACAGAACACAGTAGGTTTATTGATTTTATCTTCCCCAAAAGAACAACAGACTTAGATTTCTCAGAAACAGTTAAGTTACTGTCAGAACTAAAATTTAGAAGAACAAAAAATAAAATTAGGCAGTCAAGCAATAAAGAAGATAGAAATTTGCGTAAATATGTAATTGTGGAAATATTTAACAAAACAATAAAATTCCAGCTCGACTCTGGGTCTGATCTTACAATTATTAATTTGCATACCTTGAGGCAACTGAAAAAAACAACTTTATTAAGAACAAAGAAAAGAGCATGTTCTGTAACAGGTGACAAAATTAATATTTTAGGTGAAGTATTTTTCGCTGTAACATTAAATGAAATAATGAAAAAATTAAAAGCTTATGTTATGAAAAATACGAAAAACTTATTTGGGACAGATTGGATTGAGAAGTTCAATCTGTGGGACTGTCCAATAAGTATGTTTTGTCATAAAATAGAAAGTACACTCTCCAACATCGAGGAACTAAAACAGAAACTCAAGAAAAAATTCCCTGATGTGTTTTCAGACAGTTTAAGAAAATGTACCAAAATAAAAGCACAAATCCAGTTAAAAGATAACGCTAAGCCCGTGTTTAAAAAGAAAAAGAACATTCCGTTTGTGGCAGTGAACCAAATCAATGAAGAATTAGACAGATTGGAAAATGCAGGTATCCTGTCTAAAATAGATTTCAGTGAATGGGCTGCACCAACAGTATATGTAAAGAAAAAATCAAGCCAAATCAAAGTATGTGCTAATTTCTCAACGGGATTAAATGCCGCACTAAAATATAATCACTATCCTCTCCCTAGCCCTGAAGAGATATTTAATAAATTAAACAATGGCAAATTTTTTTCTAAAATTGATTTATCAGATGCCTATTTACAAATCCAGGTTGAGGAGAACTGTTCCAAAATTCTTTATATAAATACACATAGAGTTTTGTATAAATTTAATAGACTGGCCTTTGGAGTCAAGGTCGCACCTGCTACCTTTCAGCAGGTTATGGACACCATGCTGAGCGACCTTGATTTCGCAACTGCCTATCTTGATGATATCCTAATAACTAGTAACTCGGTGAAAGACCATCGGGAATACATACTAAGCGTATTTGACAAAATTCAAGAATATGGCTTCAAAGTCAAGGAGGCTAAATGTGATTTTTATTTTTATGTTTTTAATCGTATCACCCCGAGCAAGGTGGTAACGCCACTGATGTGCAGGGGGCTGCATAATGGTGAAAAGATTGGAAAAGAGAAAGCCGGAAACCACATCCTAAACAGGGAACAAGGGATGAGCCTCTTAACCTGTTCAATAGACGTGGGTGGAGTGTGAACCGGGCGATAGATCTATTTTATTTGACACAAATAAAATATTTGGGAAATATCATTAACAAAGACGGCTGACGACCAGATCCAGACAAGGATATGGTGATCAAGATATGCCAGCCCCAGATAACGTGCAAGCACTACAAAGCTTCCTAGGCTTAGCAAATTTTTACCAGGTGTTCATTAAAAACATGCACAACTTGCGAGCTTCCTTAAACAAACTACTAAAGAAAGACAAAACCTGGGAATGGACACCAGAATGCCAACCTGCATTCGAAAAAATAAAGAACACACTCACTTCAGATATTTCTCTCACTCACTATGACCCAAAGTTGGACATCATAGTAGCAAGCGATGACAGCTCTTATGGCATCAGTGCCTGCATTTTGCACAAACTTCCGGATGGAACGAGGAAAACCATCGCTCATGCATCTCAAATGCTGCTGCCTGCGGAAAAGCAATATACGCAGATTGAAAAGGAGGTGTTAAACATAATCTTTGCTGTTACCAAGTTTCACAGATATCTACACAATAGATATTTTACATTACAGACTGACCACAAACCGCTACTGACTATATATGGATCTAAGGGACTATCAGTGTACACCACGAACAGACTTATATGATGGGGTACAATACTGCTGAACTATAATTTTAAGATTGAGTACCAGTCCTCCAAGAACATCTGCCACACTGACGGTTTGTCTAGACTCATTCCAAAAAACAAAGAAATATTCAAAGACTTGATAATCGCGACCTTAAGCACGAACTGCGAGATAAAGAACATGATTGCAAATACCATGAGAGAGCTTCCAGTAACACTATCAGACATCAAAAGAGAGGCTCTAAAAGACAAGTTTATCCATACTACCAAGAACAAAATTTACAATAAAGACTCGAATGTGCCTGAGGTTTTTTCGCTAGAGATGATGTATTGTTGTATAATGAAAGAGTGGTAATACCTAAAAATTTGCAAAAGAAAATCCTGCAGGACTTTCATATGGGACATCCCAGAAAACACTGTACAAAAAGTCTCATGCACTGTTACGTCTACTGGCCAAACATGGACAGAGATATAGCTGACATGATTGAGGCATGCAAAGGGTGTGCATTTGCAGCTAAAGCTCCACCAGCTATGTGCAAACTGTGGCCAAAGACTGATCAGCCATGGCAGAGGATTCACATCAATTTTGCAGATCCATTGGAAGACCATTACTACCTCATAGTTGTCAACAGCCACACTAAATGGCCGGAAGTTCTTAGATGCAGAAGACCCACCACAGGGTGCACGATAGCTTTCCGTCATGAGCTGTTCCCGTGTTTTGGCGTAGTGGATTGTGTGGTGACGGACAACCGAATGCAGTTCACATCCGGTGAATTTAAAGAGTTCTATGAAACGTTCCAGGTGAAACACATTACGACCCCACCATATGACCCTAGGTCCAACAGACAGAGCGATTTGTGGACACCTTAAAATTAGCACTTAAAAAAGCACAGGGCACACCGACTGATAAGGTGCTGCAACAGTTTCTGCAGGTGTATAGAATTACACCAAACCCCAATACACCAACGGGACTTTCACCTGCAGAAACGATGTTTGCAAGAAGGATAAGATCAGTATTTGATAAGCTCATTCCAAAGCAGGCAAAATTTAAAAAAAAACGGTTACTCCTGTGGTGAGAAAGTATTGTTCAAAGTCTATAAAAAAACATGACGTTTTGGGAAGTAGGCACAGTAAAGCAAAGAGTGGGAGATCTTGTATATATAATTCAAGGCCCCAAGAATACACACAAGTGCCATCAGAACCAATTGAGGAAATGTCGGGCAACCGACATTAATGAATCACCACCAACTAATGAAGACCTGATAGACACCATCTTTGAGAGTTTCGATCTCAAGGCACCCCAAGCTTCACCCAAAATAAGGCGATCTGGAAGAAAAAAGAGAAAATTTGTGGATCCTTTGATTGTCGATCCAAAATGGAAGAAATATTAAACAGCTATTCGGGGAAAAAATCTTGGAAGGGCGGGGGGGTGTTGTGGGGCGTTACCCACTTAACTATGGACTCTTCCTACCAGTATATTAACTGAGAGTTAATCACTCTTGTGGCTTCAATTCAGCTCAGCGCAGTCTGTCTGTCTGTCAGTCACTAGTAAGCCAAGTTTATGTTACTCTGTTCTCTTGTATCTATTTTTGACTTAATATATGTTGTTAACCATACCACCATGTTTTGAGTTATCATTTAGTAGTCCCATCACCAGTCCACATCACTAAATTTAGTTTTCCTTTTCCCTTTATTTACATTGTTCTTTAACAAATATATATATATATACACACACACACACAGAGAGGGTGAGATGGAAAATTATTATTGTTGTCTAAAATACACAAAAAAAATGAAAATAACACTGACATCTCATTTTAACAGATATATTTACCAAAATTACACAAAAATATCTTGAATTACTAAAGAATAAATTTATTCAATAATATCACTATTGGCTTCAACTACAATCTCCAGATGACTTTGGAATCTCCGGAAACTCTTCTGGACAGTCTCTTTGTTTAAGTTGGTGAATGCTGCCATAATCCTTGTCTGAAGTTCATCTTTGGTATTACAAGGATTTTTGTTGTGCACAGCTGAGCAAGAGATTTGTGCTCTACTGTGCCCCACATATAATAATCAAGGGAGTTGCAGTCTGGGTAACCAGATGTAAGGGCTGATGTGGTTGCAGAAATTGTCTGACAGCCATGACTGAGTTCTGCTTGTGTAGCATGGTGCATAGTTCTGTTGCCAGACATAGGACTTTCCAGCAGCCACCCTCTTGACCTAATACAGTACTACCTCCTCAAGATACTTGATGCAGACCTCCATGTTGAGTCTGAGGCCCTGTGAGAAGATGAATGAAGGCATAAACCTCACCATCACTAGTGATCACTCCAAACACCATGGTGTTGACTTAAGATATAATTCAGCTCTTCCTTAATTCTCTGCAATGTCCTCAAACTGACATCAAAACACTCTGAAATGTTTGTATTAGAGCTTCTGCCATGAATGCAAAGCAATACAACATGCCATTTCTAAATTTCTGGTGAAGTGAATTGTGTCATGGTGTTCTTTTTCTCACAGACAATGCTCAACTGACCCTACTGTTCTGTGCAGTTGATAAAACCAATAACAAACAACATGCACGCATTAAATTAAAAATATAAAATGGCAACAATTTACTCATCACACCTTATATATCATTATGGCGCAATGGATATCAGCTCAGAATGAAAAATCAGAGCCAAGTTTGAATTCCAGTTGAATTTATCACATTCACTGACAATATCTTTGGGAAAGGTATTAATCTCTTCTCCCTCCAGCTATGGGCTGAATAGCATGACAGATTAGGTTCTATAAGCAACCAATCTACCAGTCTAGAGAGAAAACAAAGAGAAACTCTGGTATTTTTTTATTTTTGGGGGGTCAGTTCTCACTTTTATACATATAGAATTATCTGAGGTTTTAATGAACATGACGAAATTTTAATAAAGCAAAAGATGTTAGACTATATACATTTCCTATTTGTTCTTTATCATCTTCTTGGATCCCAATCTGTATTTGGTCTTTAAATCATATATATTTTAAACATGTCAGATTAAATAAATTGCAAAGATTATGTTTGCTTATTTTTAATAAAATCCGTTCCTACTCACAGATAATCTTTTGCGTATTACAATCAAAATATGTCAGAAATGAACTGTAATGTTGACAGATGTTATTTTCATTCATTTCTCAAGGTGCCCAACAACTTTCAACCTTTATCGAGATCACCTTCAGGGGTGTGAGTTATGGTAACAAATGTAACTGGAAGATGATCTCAGAAAGAGGTTGAAATCTGACATGTTTAAAATAAAATTTGCTGCCTAAATACACAAATATATATATATATATATATATATATATACACACACACACACACACACACACACACACTGAAATATATAAAAAAAAAAACACAAAATTTTAATCACATCTCATTCTTAGGCATTTACAGATTTATATTCTCCAGAACTATTTTCCAATCATTGCTAAATTTCTTAACATGCATATTTTAATGAAAGAGTGCAAAGAGAATAAATACACCAGCAATACTTACCTTTGATCAGAAAATGCTGGGCTCCCATATCTGGCTGTAAGCAGTTGGCTACGAAGACGAAGATACTCTTTTCGCACATTAGGGTCTTGCTAAGAAAATAAAAGATAATAATAATATAAATATGAATATTTCAGGAAATTATGATGACATTTCTTATCTTATCTGCTCATTTATCAGATATTTATTTTAGACAAGAACCAAGAAATTTTTAATTGGATTCATTATTAAAATAAACAACAGTCTTCAGCTGGTTGACTGAAGATTATAAGCTGAATCCCTGTGCTGAGCAGAAAAACTTTTTTTTTTCTCTTTAACTGCAACTTCATTACTCTCTTCCAAAATAATCTCTCTCTCTCATTGTTTTTAAAGGATTTATTTGGAAAATACCCAAATGTATTGAATAGATTTAATAATTGTAGGCAAATATTGTTTATATAGATAAAAGTGTGTATGTGTATCTCTCTCTCTCTCTCTCATGATAAAACCAATGTATTTGACTTTAAAAGGAATTTAATGGTGCTTTCAGATAGTTCTTTGATTACATAATCTATATAATAAATTCAAAATGAAGGAAAATGGTAACTTTCCAATATTGAACATCTTATATGCCAGTGCCACCTCCTTGGACCTGTTAGCTACAAAAGAAACTGGTGCTGACATAATGCTAAAGACAGACGTAGTGGTAATCCCATAAGCTTCCAACATTCTCACAATTACTATTCTTTGGGAAACAGATCAGGAGCAAAGTGCAAGCCTATTGAGGTGGTATGCAAGAGGGTTTGCAGACCAGTCCCGATACTGGACCTACAACATACTGGGCATCATGCAGGCTGTTAAGTGAAAGATGAACATGCTTCCTACGTAAACAGCAGAAGTTACTTCAAGGTTGTTGCTGAACAATAGTCACAGTTAGGGTAGACTGCACAAGGGCACAAATGAGGAACCCTCAATGAAGATCAACATTACAAAAGTAATAGACTTCTGAATAAGTATAAATTATTCTGGATGAGGTAAAAATCAAAATTGAAGGGGGATGGAGAGATAACTAGATTTTGCCTGAACAAATTGAGTTTAAAGTGTATGATTGCTGTGTAACCAATTCGAAAGTATTTCTCTTTTTAATTTTTTGAGAGGAAAAAGATGCATACCTAGATTCAATTGAGTTAATGTTTTTAATTCTTCACATAGTTTTGCATAATTTGCTTGTCTTGCAAACTATCCATGATAAAGAGTGTGATTTTGTATAAAATCTTAATAATAAAATTTAGAGCTATAATGTTCTGTTGTGATTTTGAAAGCTTTATAAGGTAGAAACTATTTTAAATAAAAATTACGATTATAATAGATTAATATTGAAGAAAGATGAAATGTAATATTGAAGAAAGTTATATGAATTTTGTTCAACTAGTCGTTTTTATGACTGATAAAAATTATATACATTTTAATTAAAGGAGCTTAAATTTTAAGATCTCAATTTTAATCTCTTAAATCATCAGATAAGTTTAAAGATTTTAATATTATAGATAGACAAATTTAGAACAATTATTCCAATCATGCAATATTATCAAACACTTACAATTATTTATGTCAAGCCCAAGACAGACAAAACATAAAACATTAAAGTAATTTTTGCATAACATTTTATAGAACAATTCATGAAATTTCTAAAGTTAAATGGTTCTCAATCCCTATGATTACATTAATTACCAATGAAATAAAAAATAAATTTAGAGTAAAATGAAATTAAGATTAAAAGCAGTTTCAGAGATCAAAATGAAAAATACTTTGTAATGTTTGGGAAACAAATACCTTCTGCAACTGTTTACATCTAAGTATTTTCAATTTTTTCTACAAGAGGAAGTCACTTAGATAAAAAGTATAAAAGAATATTAATGTCAGACCACATTTTTCTTTAGTACTTCAGGATTACTAATTAAAAAGCCATGACCAATCACAATAAATAGACAATATAAGTTTAACCATCACAACTGTAGCTTTATTCATTAACATTGAACATAGTTTGTGTAATTAAGTCTGATAACTGATATTCAAAGTTCTTTTATTATTTCATCCCTTTTTTGATTTACTTATAACAGATATTAAAACAGTTTTCTCAACACACGATTTTATTTGCATGTGACTTGATTTCATCACATATCAACAAAAACTCAATACAACTAAATGTTGAACTTTTTAACACCCCGCCTCCTTGTAAAAGAAAATAGTTTACACATCCTTTCACACTATTTATATTACTTGGACTGTTGTCCTTATCTTTGTTGCTATATTCACAACATTTCCACTGGTGTATGCTCCAGCCTTCTTCGGCTGATTGAAATTTTGAATTGAGCCCTTTATTTTGTCCACTGGGGCAGATTGTTCTAGTTTGACATGCTACGCTCTTCCAGATGTTTAAGTATCAGTTATCTTCCTTTAACTCAACCCTCCAAGTTTCTGATGACCTTTGCTGTAGCCAGATAGTGTACTCACAATTCTTTGGGTCAAGTAACTGGATTCAACCAATGTTTTTATGTTCTGGTCCATGTCACTTCAAGGCCAGGGCATACAATGACCAAAATGAATATGGCAACGAAGATGAGGACAACAGCTTGAACAATGTAAATAGTGTAAATAATTATAATACCCCATCTCAGAAATATAAACAAATATATTCTTTCACTTCTGACAAACTAAATATAGAAAACAATATTATGCTTTCCAAGCATGTCAAAGAAATAGAAAAAAGAAACAATGAATTTCAGATTTAACCAAAATGCCTACATGATGAAGGATTATTTCTTTTGAATCTTTATAACATGGGGTCATATTGCTAAACTATATTAAACTCATCAATTTAAAATAACCAATGATTAAATTTCTTTAATTTTAAAGTAATTCTAAATTAGCTTAAAAATATATTACTAACAAGTAAATCAGATTATATTTAATCATTAAAATAATTGATGTTTTATAGTAGTTGAAAAAATTAGCAAAAAGTAAAAGATATCAAGTATTTTTTATGGCTACTGTTATGGTTTCACTAAAGGATCTAGAATGAATTAAAAATACAACCAAAAATGTCAGATATAATATTTTTCAGCATTTTCTGTGAAAATGAATATATTCATGAGAACAGATCATGTATAAAAGTCACATTTAATAACAATATAACAAGCAAATTGTCTACAGAATTAAAATTTTATCCTGCTGTATAGAAAGTACAAATTATGCAAGATAATTATTATAGTAACCATAATGGAAATAGTAACACTGTACTATATCACTTCGATAATTGGTCAAACATAACTATTTTTGGCCGCATAACTGATTTCAATGTCCATGACATCAGTTTAAGTATATCTATGAATATCCTTCCTGTGTTCATTTACTACACTTATAACTTCATATCTTTATTGAAGTATTTAATTAAATAATTTATTAAGGCTTCCTCAATGGCAGTAGTAACAGCAGCTATCAAAGCTAAAATCTTCATTTATATGAGTTAATTCAATATTTTATTTTCTAGTTGAGTTTAATTAAAACTCAACTAGAAAATATTACCAAAATGAATTGGTTTTATTATTTCAGAAATTTCACTTAATGTTAAAAAGGAAATTTTCAGATATTAATAAAAGCCTATTATAGAAATAATAACAGGATAAATTTATGTTGTAATGCTTTTTATAAAAAATGCATACAAAATATAACATTCAATAATTGATAGAAAGAGAGAAAAAAGTGCAAAATGAATCTTTAAAGTATCTGAATAAATGAAAATCACTAGAGAGTTACAATTAGACAAGTTTCATAGACGGATATATGCTTTTTTACATTTTTTATTCTTTTACCACTTGATATATCTTGAAAAAAAGATACATATGAATTAATAAACCTTTATTTCAGTTGTTCAGACTCATATTTTTTCTTAGCTACATTTTGACCAATAAATTCTGTAACTACACAAGAGATTTTTTCTCTTATAGATTTTTAGATATAAATATCAGAAATTCTTACAATCAACAGTAATTCACAAGTTAGATTGAACAATATCTGGCTACATATATATGATAAATATGCATGCTAATTTTCTCAGTATATTTGCAAAACATTGATGATACTATTTCCAACTGAAGAAATTTTTTGCTTTATTGAGCATATATTGCAATAAACTGTCTGAAATGCAGCCTTTTGTCACACTTGTGTACACAACCCTACTTCACTCTATGTCCACTCCAATATGTTCTCCATTTATTATTTTGACCTTTTCCAAAATGGTATTTTTCACTTTTCTTTTAATATATGTTCAGCAATGTCTGACTTCATGGTATCTTATATGATAGGATTTTAATGTTTATCAAATTTTTTTAGAGGTTGGTTGTTTTTTTTCCCTTTATATTGCCTACCATAACTGCATGGGAAGTTAGACACAATCTTTCTTTAGTTATATGATTCTCACAAGAAAAGCCAGTCTTTGTGAAGTGGTGCCATGTTGTATAATTTTGTTGTGGAAAACTACTCTGATATTGTATTGATCAATATTCCATAAAAGTTTTTCAGTCATTCATTCTTATATAAGACTGGTGTACTTATACTTGGTATCCTTAGAACCTCTAGTAATAACAGCTTCTAATGTTATTTAAGTTAAATAGTTACTCTTTAGAAGGAGGTTGTATATGTATATAGTCTAATTTATAGTCCAAAAGTCATTACTTATACTATGCAACTACCCAGCCGGTCGCTGTTGGTTTCGATCCAGATAGCTGGTCGTAGATTGTCACGGTGATCTCCCTTGTCCCACGTTGTGTTGATTAATCACAAGGTAGTCATGTGAGTTCTCCACTAGCTGTCTCTCTGCCGAATTAAACCAAACTGGGAAGCGTGCACACAATTGAGTAATAAAAGAAAGAAATATAGCACCAAGAAAAATAAGTGGACCGATGTTTGAAGAGTTGTAATTTCAACTTCAATTTCAAACTTTGTCTGCAAAGTCTCTTCGTGTCTGTCTCTTAACTCTGGTTGGTTGATTGGCAACAGATTTCTCTACGGTCGGCACCCAATGGCATGGCCATCATCACTCTGTCTCTTTATTTCTTCAGCTGGGAACTGTCTTTGGTCATTATGTCTCTGGACCGGGAACTCGAACTCTCTACCACTCGAGCTGCACTTCTTGCCTGTCAACAACATGGCACCTAACTTCATCGTTACATCTCTGGGCTGGTAACTGGAACTGAACTGAACCTCAACGGGAACTTCACTCTGACTGGATTGCGCTCTGACTCGAACTTCAACTCAAAACTTTGTCTGCAAAATCACTTCTCATCTGTCTTTAACTCTGGTTGGCTCTGTGGTTGGCACCCAACAACATGGCACCTATCTTTGTCGTTACATTTCTGGGCTGGTAACTGGAACTGAACTGCAAAGTCAAAACTTCTTGTCTGTCTTTAACTCAGGTTGGCCGGCAGGCTCTGTGGTTGGCACCCAACAACATGGCGCCTATCTTCATCGTTACATCTCTGGGCCGGGAGCTGAAAGTTTCTTCAAACCACCACTGGAATTCGTCTTCAAAACTCCAATTCGACTGGAATCCAATTGATTTTGGTCCCTCAGGATCCTGTATTTATGCCCATGCCATGGTGTGGGGCTGACAGTCACTGGGTGTCTAACCCTTTATCTCAGCGACCAATAGAATATCGGGGTTAGCTGCTACTCATTGTTGCCTCTCGTTTACCCAATGGGATTAATCTGATTTCTATGACGTCAACAGTTGTTTCCCACTCTCGGCGCTTGTTTACGGGACCAATGGAATTCCTCTCCATCTTATGATGTCATCTTCCCATACCCCTTTTCTGGGCTGGAGTTAACCAAATTTTTTCTCTCAAAACTTTCTTTCTCACGAAACAACTTTGGGGATATTTTTCTTAAACAATCACTATTAACCTTTTTGAACTGGCTTCGCCCAAAACAAGTTGACAAGGGTCCATTGATATTGTTACCCAGATAAGAATTTTTTCACACCTGTGTTTTTAATATTCATTTCGGAGTCACCGATATTTTCAAGCAACGGGGGAAATGTTTTCGTTATCTGGTCTTACCCTGGTGTCAAGTGAAAATGTCTCTTCTCTGAGTTACTTCGGGACCAGGTTATCTTAATTCTTTTCACAATACATGTAGCAGAACAATTGGATGCAATAATAAAAGGGAAATTTCTTTTTCAGCTTTTACAAATGCACAGCGAAAAAATAACAATTGAATTTATCTCTTTTAGGTTTAAAATGACAATTGTTAGCTTTCTTGGGTGGGCCGAAATCGACATCCATTGTTGTGGCACTTTATGACATTAAACAAATCCATTTCTCTTTTCTTCCTCTTCCATCTCTCTTTTTCTCCGGTTTAAAATAACAACACAGAAATACCATTTGATATCTTTCATTTTTGTTTTCTTTTCCTTGCTCTTATTCGGAGAATAAAGAAAAATGTCTTTTAGTACGTTCTCCCCTGACTTATAATAGTAATTAGAAGATTTTCGAGTTATAGTTAATAATTAATTAATAAAATTAATCACCTCTGTTTTCCTTTGCTCATATTTGAAGAATAAAGAAAATTTCTCTTAGCACATTCTCTTCTGATCTATAATAGCAACTAGAAAATTTTCCAGTTATAGTTAATGATTAATTAATAAAATCAATTACCTTCGATCTGCACCAAAATATTGTTATATACTCATAACTTTTACAAAAGTCAAAAATGATTTCCTTCATTAAATGGAAATCAATTTAAAATAGCAACATGGCAACAACTTTGAATTTTAATTAAACAAAACAGTGAAGAGAAAAATACTAATGTGAACAATTTATGATTTAATTGTAATTTAACTAATAGTTTTCAAAATGTCATTAATTTTGATATTACTATTTCCTAAATATTTCATGTAATCCTCATGTAAACCAATTTCTTAAAAGAGCAAAAGTAAGAATGTTATTTATATTTTTACATATTTTCATGTCAAAATTAATCACAATTATAGACAACTATGAAAAATATGTCCGAGATGAAGAAATATTTAAAATTAAAATTGTCTACCGAATGAAAAATGTTGATTGTTTAATATCACTCATATCCATATTATAAGGTTATCATTTTGTTAAATATTTCTGAAGAGTCCATAAATATTAGATTTACGAGATTTCTTGTGCTTTTTGTTAACAATAACCAAACTGAAGTTTTAATTTTTCTTTTAGGTATATAATCAAATTGACAAGGTAATGAATATCAATATCATTAACACATTTTCTTTTTGTAAAATGTTTCTCTCCATTTTTCTTCTACACTAACATGTAAAGATATATCCAACTTTGTGTATACTGTCATATTAATGTTTCAGTTATTCTGTGATAAAAACAAATCACATTTCATAAGGCTAGATATAATTCTATTTGTAGATTTTATTAAAATAAAGAATTAAATAGGATCAATTCTAAAGCATTAAAAAAAAACTATTAAAATGAGCAAAATCTGATTGGAAACTAATTACTAAATTAAAGATAAAGTCTAGAAAAAAATTTGTTTTGTTGCAATATCAATTTTTTGACAAAAAATTTATTGATTTCAAATAACATCTATACAATTCTCTTTCCAAAGTTTTGAGTTTAAATTTTGTGTTAAATATTTTTAAATTTCATGAATTTCAAAAGATTATGTTTAACATGTTACTAAGGTTGACTATGAAAATATGCAAGTCAGTGTTTTCACAATAAAATGAGTATTATTCAACCAAAAAGTGAAGATAGATTCTATTATTTAAATAAAAATTTTAAAAGAGATGTATACATTTTTACTGAAAACAAAAATTAAATAAGAACTGAAAGGTGACTGCAGTAAGTTCAGTTGATAGAATTGAAAATAAAAGAATTAGCAATATTTTTTTTAAAAGTCTGTTCTTTTATTACCTTCTAGAAAATTGTAAAGTATAGATAAAGTTGTGTTAGTATCAAAAAGATAAAAAAGTACTTTTTAAAAGAAAATCTTTTGGTGAATGATTAAATAAACAGAACAATATTAAATTGAATTTAAAAAAGGATTAAGAAAATGTTCATATTAATTGACATTTTATTCTTTTCATATTTATTTTTTCTTGACAATAAAAATAACGAAATTAAAAACAGGATTTATTGCGTAAAACCTGGAGTTGAAACAGGATTTCACTTGACTAGAGAAACAATATTCTCTTTAATCTGTACCCAACATGATTCCAAACCAAGAAAAATAGGGTAGTCTTGTAAAATCTTTAATATATACATGACTAATCTTTGCGATTCTCCATGCATCATTCCCTCTTATATAGGAAGCCATGTTGAAATGAAGATATTTCACTTAAAATTTGAAGGACCTGATAATACTATGTGTATAATAATGCATAATTCAACATCACCTATAACTGTATCCTGTTTGAGAGAATGAAGGTTTTCTTAAGGGTCAATATAATCATACAAGATATGAAAAAACACTGGACAGGATGAGAGAAAACAAAAGATAACCATTGGAGCAAATGATGACACAGACATTTATAATATACATTCTATGTCCAGGGAAAGATGGATCAATGTTAGGGTAATAAATCAAACATGGCACAAATGAAATGAATAGCACTTAAATAAAACTTGACTTGCTGTAGCAGATCTTTTCTTAGGAAAATGGAGTTAAAATTTCACATAAAAAACGTGTTGGTTTATTGAAAGAACATATACAAACAAGTCAAAACCAAGAGAGCTTAAGTATATTTAAGGTATTCTAAAGCCAAAAGGATTTACAAAGGAAAAGAACATGCTAATAGCTGTGTGCATAAGTGTTTGTGTGCTCTCGTGTTGAGTAAAAAAATCTTGTCACTGCTTCACTCCCAAAATAATAAAAAATAGAGAAAAAAATAAAACCAGAGTCAATGAAATAAATGATAAAAACTGTTGTACATTTTCCTGATTTTTTAAGTTTTTCAATTCTATTCAAATCTTTAAGAATGGAGAAGAAAAATTAGTTTAAATTACTTTACATTTTTGTTCTTTTATCATAAAATTTTGTTCCAAAATGAAATAAAAGAAAGAAACTGGATAGTAAATTCTCAATTTATCTAATATTTATTAAAATCAAACATTTGCTGTTCAATATGCTTTTTAATTGGCAACCATATCCTTCTTGATCTCTTAAATATTTTGCTTTTGTGCTTGTGCCTACTTGTAAACTTATATAGAAAAATAAGTTTGGGACAAATACAATATAGTTGATTTTCTAAGCATTGCTTAGATGTGGCACAAAGCTGAAAGTATGGGGTACCGAGTGAGGATTGAACTCACTACTCAGTTTTAATAGGTTCTAGCAAGACTAGCTTGCTAACCATTACACTACACTGAGGTGCCCAAAGAAATATTATATAGTAGGAGAATTTTACTTTTGATTTAACTAGAGTGAGAATGATATTACTGATCAAATGCAGCTAAAAAGTAATTTGATAAGAATAGGCAGTTGTTTGCACAGTTTCTGTCCCTATAGAAGAGTTAAAAAATCTGTGAAGTTTTTCTTATGTTTCATTCAAATTTGTTTTTTCTTATATTCAACAAATGAAGGTTATAGTTATAAAGCTTATTCTATTTGTAAGTTATCTATCAAATATGCATAAAGGATAAATGAATTAGACAAAAGTGAAATTCAAATTAACTGAAATACTATTGTTTGTATTTTAATTTAATTTGCTTTATATTGTGGTATTTACTTAAATATCATTTACTGTATTTGACGGCATGTAAGACACATGGGGGTATTAAATGTACTCCAATTTCATCAGGGCAAATCAAGAAAAAATTAGTAATTAGTAAAATCATTGGTAAATGGTACAATCTAAGCTATATTTATGAGTTATGATTTTGGTTAAACAAGCCACGATTACAATTAAATGAAAAATAATAGGAAAAAAGAACTTGAGCCTATAAAACCTTTATTTATATCCAAAAATAAGAAAACAAAATAAAAATCAAGCAATTATTACAACTGAGCAAAACAGTACAATTACCATTAAAACTTTATTCATCTTCAAATCCATAAAATTTGTTATCTTTGTTATCAAATCTCTGATAGCCATTATTCAATACGACTATAATCATTGTTAAATAATGTGTCATCTTCTGTTCTATTGAGAGCATTGCAAATTCCACACTTTTAAAAAGATTTCATAACAATTTCTGATCTAATATTATCTCAAGCTTAGTTCACCATTCGCAGATTTGTGCAATGCTGGGTCTTTTTATTCTTCCTGTAAGTTGGAAGTTGTAATCAGGCCTTGCCATCCCTGTTTTCCATTGCTTCTTCATGGTTTACTTGAATGGTCTATTCAAAGACACATCCAGAGGTTGCAACTGAATCGTTAGTCAACCAGAAATAACTGCTATCTCTGTCTTCAATTCTGCCACTTTCCTTTTAATGGATTCAGTCCTATGCACTTGTAACTGATCCCACCAGAAGAGAGGGTTTTGTAGTAGTCCACTGGGATGTCTTTCCCATACAACTTGTAGTCATAACTGTAGACCAGCTTCATGCATCCAGCCTTTTGGATGAACATGAACATGCACACTTTTTGGTATTTTATCTTTTGGCATAGTTTTTCTCTTAAAAATCAGAAAGGGAAGAAGTTTTGTGCCATCAGCGTAACATGCAAGAATGACTGTATAATGGGTTTTCTCATGGTTTGTGGTTTTTATCGTAAGAGTCTTAGAACCCTTAATACTCACAATTTTGTTTGATGGAACATCAAACATTAGTGGGACTTCAACCATATTTCTTATCTGGCCTAGTTCCAAAGGAGTTCTTTTTCGATCATGTATAACAAATTTATAAAACTTTACTATTTTGTCATCATAGTCAGTTGACATTCTCTGCACAGTTGATGTTTTTGTACACATTGACAAACCTTCCCGTTTCATAAAATGTTAACACCATCCTTCTGCTTCTATAATGTTTTGAATCCTGTTTTCAGTCAATAATCTTCTAGCCTCATTCCTTATCATTTTCGTAGTAACAATTCTGCCTGTACTCCTCTCATTTACAACCCACATTTCAAATTCTGCTCCAATTTAGATGGATGTGCGTTGTGGTGCATTGGATATCGGCTTGGAACAAGAAATCGGGGAGCCAAGTTCAAATTCCAGCTGAATTCATTGCATTCACTTATGCGCAAATACCCTTGGGAAAGGTATTAATCCATCTCTTCCTTCCAGTTATGGGTTAAATAACAAGACAGATTGGGTTCTATAGCCTTGGTCGGCAACCAGTCTACTGTGGGATAATCTTCTGCCCAGTCAGTCATGTCTCTTTCGAGACATGATCGCCCAAGCGTATATCACGTATGGTACATAACTGACTGATGGGGCTGAGTGGTGAAGATTACAGTTTCCTTTCTTTGCTGCCTGTAGGTTATTTTCCTGCAACCACCAAGAGTGTATCATTTCTTTCTGCAGGTGGGGGGGGGGCTAAAATATCTTGCAGCTGCTCTATTCCCATGCTCTTTAGCATAGTTCATGCTAAAGCTTGTAGGTAGCAGTGTAGCTTAACCTCTGAAGAGGTGAAATTCAGTCAAAAGTTTTTCTTTATATGATCTGTACAACCAGCATCTTGTAAATGTTTTAGTGGAATAATTAAGATATAAAACTTCTGATTGTATTTATACCGATGCAACTGGAAGTTATTGCAAGAAAAATATTAATGAAACAAATATATTTTACAAATATATAATTTGAATTTATTGCATATCATTTTAGTGAAACAAAGTACTAATATAAAACATGAAATTAATATAATGAATATTATCAATGATAACACTGTTAATCTGCATAATAGCCTTTTAAATAATGACAATAGGTATATAAAAGTTATTCTAAAGTCTAAGCTAATCGGAGTTGTCAGGTAGCTAATTTGGCTGACTGTCATGAATTTTAAATCTACATATGGCATATAAGATGCAGAGAAATTTTAAAAGGTATTTTTAGTAAAAAGAAAAAAAAAGCACCTTATATGCCATCCAATACAGTACATTTACACTTCATTTATATCTCTCTATAGTGAAAAAAGTTATACACACATGCATGTCTATGAATTAGTGTGTACATGTAAAAAAACAAACTTGTTTTTATTGGAACAAAAGCAATATTAAACAAACCATATAGCCAGTGGACATTTACATGAATATAATAGTGAAACTAACAATAGAAAAATATATGAAAATCCTCAAACATTTCTGAATATCTTTTCTGGACAATTTCTGAAGTACTCCTTGAAAAAGAAAAAAAATAGAGGAATAAATAAAAGCAAAATCATTTGAAGTAAAAGAGGAAATAGAATCAGCAAAAGTAGTTGAACGCATGAAATAAGTGAACACCCAACAAATTCTCATGTGCCTCAAGCTTCAATGTCAGCCATTTTAATTTCTTCTCTGTATTTTTCATCTTGGAAAACATTAAAAAAAAGAAAGGGAATTTGTACTAGCTGCAAGGCTTCAAAATATCAAGTAGTAAAAAAAAAATAAATGCAACATTCTGCATATTCAAATATATACATCTAAAACATTTAATTTCTTTCGTTATTGCATTTTCTTCAGTCAATGTAAAAATTTTCAACTAAGTTTTGTGTGTTTCAATGTATGCTCATTTTACAAAATGCTTAAACTGATTTTGTTAAAAGTTTATCTCTTTCATATTATACATTAAATTTTTTAATAACATATTTAAGATTAAATTACTTTTATTTAAAAATAAAGAAACAAGTAAATTTGGGCTATAAATCAATGAAGCTGAACAGTCTAAAATCCATGAAACTGTTTTATTCATTTAATGTATATTTGTATCTAATATTTCTAGAAATTACTACAATCTTTACAAACTATTAAAGAATACTCAAATAGAATTTGCTGTGCATGATGCTTCACTTTTTGTTTCCAGGTAGGTAAAATTATTTACCATTCAGAAACAGAAATAATTTTTTTTTTGATGAATTGCAAGTTTCATATAATTTTTTAATATGCTATAAGAATAGCAAAAATCGTTTGGATAAAGGATTGGACAAATGGTAAATGGTTTTATACAGTTCATCAGTTTTTCGACAAACAGTTTCAATATATCATTCTTGCAGTAAAAATTTGGTATTAATAGATATCTGAGCTAAGAAAAAACATTAACAGACAGTAAGAAGCTCTCTGAAAACCTTTTGATGAGAGTTAATATAACTAACAAGTAATCAGATGTTTTCCTATGAACCAGAAGGATCAATCTCATACACCAACTTCTCTGTCAACCTTTTCTGATGTATTTTTCAGAAAAATTCTGTAGTAGAAGCTGATCCCATTACAGTGTAAAATTTTCAATAGGGAAGCTGTTTCCCCTCTTACCTGATATCACAAATCAGAGTGCAATCTGTTTCCTGTTTTTAAAGAATGGCAGAATGCAATCTGATACCATTTGATAGCACTTTAGAATAGAATTTTAAATGGTTTGCAGAGGGCAGCTTCAGAGTGGTGAGAGAGAGAGAGAGAGAAAGAGAGAGAATGAGAGAGTAACTCACTTGTAACTTCAAAACATTTTCTTTTTCTACTCGTTCTATGACCATGAACTTGTAGGAATCCTTCTATTCATGTTTTTGTTAAATGTAAAAATTCAGAGTGTAGGAATTTTATACAATAAATTAAAATGCTGTGGGACTGTTTGCAATTCAGCCATTTAGAATAATCCTATGACTTTCATGGAAAGAATAAAATTAAATAGTAAACAACAACATAGTATTAACAAATAACATTAATTTTATATACAATAAGAATACAAGTAGTTGGTTAAATGAGTAATGTCTGTTTTTTTGTTTGGTTGTTAGTAAAATTCTTAGAATATAAATTATATTGTGTACATATATGAGAATGGTTATATGTGTGTTTATATGAGAGTCACTATGTGTAACAGTGTATGTATGCATAATAATAGCGTGGATAAAGGAGACAGGTAGAATTTAGTTCTTGCTGTGGATGGTGGTGCCATGATGGCATTTGTGAGTATCTTTCATGGGGCCATATTTCTTGATATTTAACCTTTTTTCTAAGAAAGTAGTCCCTGAATTGTTATTTTATTTACTCTTAATTGACTCTAAAATACCATGTCGTATGTCTACTATTATGTCCATGCAATATTTTGGTGGTATCTACCTAAATTATGATGACTAATAAAAAACCCTTTCTGATTTGTATTCTATGGTTTTGTATTGTACGTTTTAATTGGTGCATTTTAAGATATAAGCACTTTATTGTGTGTTATTGGTTTATAAATATTTTGTAGGTGTGTTTTAATGTTTATGCAAGTATTGTATTATATATTTTAGTGGTCAGAACAAACTCAGGAATAGTAGTCAGAAAAATAGATCCTTCCACAGCATAAGAAAAAAATGGTTCAGTGAAGGAATTACATAATCCAAAATAAACTATTACTGGTATACAGCAAACTTCTTTAAAGATCAGACTGAAATATTACTACTTGACTGTTGATATTGAAAATTTTCTAAAAATTGAAATAATTTTAAGCATTTTGAACAAAGTTCACAGGAGTGTTTCTGCAATCTGTCTCAGACAAAATGTTTCTACATTAATCAATTTGCATCTGGTTCTATATATGCACTATATAAGAGTTTTAATTGAGGTCTTCATAAACTTTACTACAGGGTATATTGTAGAAATACCTGGAAAGACTTTCTTTCAATTTTAGAATTTATTTTCTCTTCAATCATGTGTATAAAGTTACCTAAAAACCACAAAAATGAATTTAACCTCTCAGCCTGACTGCAACAATAACATTCATTTTCTAAAGAAAGTGCATAGCCTGTAATTTTGTATATAATATAAGTACATTTTTATACATGGACTGATATTCATTAAATCTTAGATGAGCTTTTGATTTCAGAGGTTTATCTTTCCATAAAATTTTGCATATATTTTACACTTTAATGTAGCAGGTCCATAAAATTGTTAATGAAATTTATAAGTAAATTTTTAAAAATTATTCTTCAAAATAACTGAGTCAAACTTGGTACCACAAAGAATGAATAAACATATTCTGTTTTATGAAAGAATTTTAAATTTAGAAATACTATAAAGCCTCAATGGTTTGGGCAAAAATTATTTTATTTCACAAATAGCATTACAATTTTACAAAGTGGATACCATATTTTTATTATAAAAGAATAGCTTAGGTTTAAAATGAGTTTTTTTTCCCTATATAATTTCCTGGTGACATAGGTATCTATAGTTGGGATAAAGATGATCAGAAAATCAGCATCATCTCCCAAATGTATCAAGAAATAGGATGGATGATAAACCTTTCCAAAACAGAAACTATGATATGGGATTGGAATGAAAGTGAATGTATAAAAACAAAGAGAGAATTGTACAGAAAAATATCAAAGTAGAAAAATATTTCTAAAACTGGTTTGAGACAGAATTGAAAACTTACTTCAAACAAGTGTTTTAAATCTCTTCCTAGGCTTAATTCACTAAAATAAACAAAAAATATATATTCGTTAATTATTTTTGCTCTTTAACAAATAATAATAGTTTCAAATTTAAGTACAAAGTGAATTATCAGGAGTTTTGTAAAAATACCAACAATCACTTCCTATCAGTCATGTTGAGAGGATTGGGTATTTAACAAATGAGCCATCATCAACTTAACAAATGATTTCCATACTAGCTCTACTATGACCCTTTCTGATTCTATAGCAGGTCAGTCTATCCTACTGGTTGATGGATACCAAATTAATAGACTGGTGAAAAATGATAGAGTATTTAATTTGTCTGGGGCTTTATAATACTTATTGATAACTTTGATACAAGGCTAAATGAGATGCTCCAGTGAACTTGTTATTACAGCTAATAATCATGCCATAATTCATTGACTGAAAAATTAATTACAATGAAAGTAATAGAAGCAGTATCAGAGGAACATTCTTTCATTTGCTTATTAACTGAATCTTTTGGCTTTAAATATTAGAAAATACTGGATATATAGCAAATTGTTCAGAGCAGGAAGTGAACATAGTCCTAGTACAAGCTCAAGGACCTAATTGGCTAACAGCCTAAAGCTCCTATTGGTGCCAATGTATCAATGTGGGATTTTGCCAAGTTAAATCATCAAAACATAAGGGAAAATTTGCTTGCTCAATAATGTTTTGTTCAAACAGCTCAACTAGATATTTGAGTAGTTCTTTTTAAGTGGTGAGTTAGATTATCTATTGGGGGGGGGGGGGGTAAAATGATACTGTTTTGGATTTTACTCTCAAGACTACCTAAATTAATAGTTTCCTACCTTAATCCTGACTGAAAGTTAAGAAATCATATCAATCCTGTAAAAGATAACTTAAAAGTTTTACTGGCGGTTTGAAAGTATTTTGTAATGAAATAATTACACTGAGAATTATATCCACTCAAAATAAAACTTTTGTAAATTTTCTTCTGCATGCAAATTGCTATTTAATAAGCTTAGACTCCTCTGTCAGAGGGCCACAGTAGTAGAAGGTTCAATAAGAACTGAACTTATAAACAATATTTTTAACATGTTAGCCATAGCACTCTGTCAGGTCTGCTCTTTTCCATATAACACGGATACTGTTGTGAATTCTTATTTAGAAACCACACAAAATAATAACAAAAACAGATATGGAGAGATAAAATGTAAGTTATATTGAACAAGATATATACAACCTGGAACACGGGTTAGTAAATACAGGAATACTAGGAATACTTTTAGTAGGAATCAATATATACAAGCTTGTAAAGAAGATATAAGTCCGGGTAATAAGTCTATATTCTTGCTGACCAACTAAGTGGCAATCCAACTACTCAACTCCTGCTACACACTATCTCTAACACTCACTGTGATAATTCCTCCATTCTCTGTAAACAGAATCATATGTACACCTTAGACGAGTCCATTTATTGTGCAAAAAGGTGTGCTCCCCAACAACCCCCTCCCTAGCTTGTTTTTGGGAGGAGCTAGCATTTTTTTTCCGCTTGAGATCTAATATTCTTTTATTTTTCCCATAACTATCGGTGTAATAAATACAGGTTTCTTTTGCATGATTTCTGTTGTGAATTTTTTATTGCTTGAAAATGCCTCTTTCATCACGCTTTTTAATTTTTGGAACAAGCATTAATGGGTAAATCCCATATGTTAAATTTCTGCATCCAGTCCGTTCCTACCAGGTTGTGTGTGTTTTTCATCATGTAGATTTTTAGTTTTTTGGTCTTTCCTTTAAATTTTATATTTACACTAATTTTACCTTCCAATTTAATCCTTTTTCCTGTTATTGATTTTGCAATTTTTTTAGTGTGTAGCATAGTCGGCTTGTTCAACTTTCACCATGTTTGCAAATTTATTATTGTAAGGTCTGACCCCGAATCCAATTGCAATTTGATCTTCTTGTTCAAAATTTCCATTTCAACATATTTTCTCATATTTTCTTTTTTTTTATCCTCCACTCTAGTAGATCTTACCCTACTAAGTTGGTTTTTATTTCTGCATACCGTAGCTTTGTGGTCCATCTTACCACATGCTTGGCAATTTTATACTTGAAAAAACAATCTTTCAATCAATGCCATCCACCACATCTGTAACATACAGAAGGAGGAGGCTTGTTTTTTATTGGATTCTTGTCAAACGTAGTTCTGTATTTCTTTTCTTTGTCATTATAATTTTGTTTTGCTTTTGGGGAGGGTACAAAACGTAAATTTGTTTTCACCTTTTGAATGTGCATGACTCCTGACTTTTCAATGTCCTTGCTATCTTTCTTTATACTGAGGCATTTCTGGCAATCCTCTGACAGTTTTTGTAGTGTTAGACCTGGCTCATTTTGAAGTTTGGTCAGCATGCGTTTTCTCATTTCACTGTCTTTAGCAGCAACCAGTCCTTGGACAAATATGAGACACTTGAAATTGTCTGGGACAAGCTCTGACAATTTAGAATTGTTACAGTGTTTGTTGACAATAGCTGCGAATGTAGAATAGTCTTCGTTTATATTTTTTCTGAGATTAAGGCATTTCCACCTTTTATGGAACAATGAGATTTGGGGGCTAAATAGCTCAGTGTGGCCTGTCACTGCCTCATTGAACGTTAAATTGTTCATCTTTTTAGGGAGAATATAATCTATGAACTTAGTGTGTTCGTCTGTGCCTAATTTTCTGAGTAAAAGTCTTAATTTTTTTCTTTTCACTCCAATGTTGGCAGTTGATATTAAAAATATCCTCATATCGCCTGTAATACTCTCCAAAATTTTAATCTTCCTCAATTGAGTATTTCAAAATTTCTATAGCGTTCCACACAGCATCTTGTGAAAATGTCTCATCCTTTTCCATGTTTCTTTCTAGTGCTGTTACTTGTTAATTTCAATAACAGTTTTTGTAATTATACTTGTCTTTCCTCATTTGCTTCTTGTCTTTATTCATTCCCCTTCTGCATCTCTATTTGTCTCTTTTACATTTCTATTTGTCTTTCTTTGTTTTCCTTTTACATATCCATTTGTCACTTAATAATTTCTAGTATTCCCTTCTGAAATTCCTCCATGATTTTGTTGTTTTGATTCCATGAGGAGTTTGATTTTTAGCAATTGCTTTCTAGCAATTCCGACAGTTTTTTTTCTCTATCTCTTTTCAGTAGTGTCACCAAATTGTTTGTGATTTACTTGTTGTTTGAATCAATTTGTAGCACACTTTGTTAAAGTGATTCAAGGAAAAAAATTTGTCACAATTTTGTTGTGCAATTTGTGCACAACTCTGCTTCATCAATTTGATGTAGTTGTTGTTGACTCCTCTTATGTGAGTTTTGAGTTCCTCGATGCTAATTTGTTGTTCCTTAGTGTTATATGTGAGTTTGCGTTCTTTTGTTGCCAAGTTGTTCTTTATGACTGATGTGACAAACGTCTTTTTTCTTTCATGTGAACTTGTTTGAAATCCTTTGTCACCAATTGTTTGTTGGCAACTGATGTGGAAAAAACATATTTTTTCTCTCTGCGTGAACTTCTCCAAAATCCTTGTCGCCAATTGTTGTGGATTCTTGTTTAAAAACCACACAAAATAATAACAAAAACAGATATGGAGAGATAAAATGTAAGTTATATTGAACAAGATATATAAAACCTGGAACACGGGTTAGTAAATACAGGAATACTGTTAGTAGGAATCAATATATACAATCTTGTAAAGAAGACGTAAGTCTGGGTAATAAGTCTATATTCTTACTAACCAACTAAGTGGCAATCCAACTACTCAACTCCTGCTACACACTTTCTCTAACACTCACTGGGATAATCCCCCCATTCTCATATGTACACCTTAAACGATTCCATTTATTGTGCAAAAAGGGGTGGTCCCCAACAGATACAACAAGAATACAACAACTTAGTCTAATTATGAGTCAACTAACTGTATAGCCTGATGTTGCTCAGGTTTTTTAGAGGTTATGTTGAAATGGTGAGGTCAAGTGCTTATTCAAAAATCCCCTGTTTGAGGTTTCAATGATGTGTAAGTTAAAAAATTGCAAAGTAATTATTGGTTTTTGCTGCGTGTGTAAAACAGGATTCATGCTTGGTCAATTTTGCCAATAAATGGGAATGAAGCATGTACAATGGGAAGAATGTGAGTGGGCGTTATGAAAACCTATAAGGTGATGCAATGATGTTGTTATGCAGAAGAAGTGGATGCATTGTCCCTGCAACATCGGAGAGGTTGGCACCTTGTAGAAAACATGAAATTGTTATGGCATATGATAAGGTAGAAGTTACCAAAAAGACCTGATTTTTGTTGAAATACAACTAAGCATTTTGGAGAAATAAACGATTGCAAAAAAGCAACATTTTGCATTAATTTTTGTTGCACCCTGTGTGTCAATTAAAATTTTTGTTCACATATCAAGACATCAGACCTTGATATACCAGTGACTTAATTTTGGTTGAGTTTGAGTGAAATGTCCTGGGAAAATGCATAAAAGTGCACAGAAGACACCTGAAATTATGTTTGTTGTTGATTTTTGATGAACCCTGTACATTGATTCAAAAAAATTTGTGTGCATCAAAAGTTCAGACCTTGATCTACAAGTTAATCAATTTTGGTTGAATTCGCATAAGGCATCTTTGAGGAGAAGAGTTTGTAAATTCTCAGCATTTTGGTGATTTCTGCCCTACCCTGTAAATTGATTCAAAAGAAATTTTGCATACATCAAAGGTTCAACAAGTGACCCAATTTTAGTTGAAATAGGAGGAGTAGGGTTTGTTAGAAGGGAGACACACAAACACACACACACACATATATATATATATAATTTAAACATATACATTTTCATACAAAGTATATTTAGCAGGAAACATAAACATTAAAAATGTTTACTATTTAACAAAAACTAAAAAAATATTTTTTTACATAAAAAGTATTAATATATTTCATTTCATGAATTAAATAGCTACTCAACTATTGTATTATCATTAACATTTGTAGCATTTATTAAGTTTACTATAAACATATGTGAACAAAATTAGTGCATATATCTGGTGAAGAAACTTCTTTCATTACTTTCTACAACAATGTGGTTGGGATGATCTTGGTCATGGCAATCAAATACAATCTAACAACTCAACAGCCAAGCTCTTGGGATGAGAGTGAATTCTGGAAACCAATACCATCCTTGTTACTCACCTCAGATGTAGCATCTGGGTTGGTAGGAGTAAATCTTAGACCCTTGAAATCTTTGTTGCAATAAACAAATTTAACATTATATGTCATGTAACTTTCCAGAGAAACGTCAGGGTCAAAATCCTTACTTACAGCACCAAATGTAAACCTATAGGTGACAGGCAGATTTCTATATTGATCACTGGTTTTGTGACATCCAGCAGCCTCTACTCATATTGAAGTCATAACAGAATTGAAATGTCACAAGCCCAAATCAGCTATGTGTTAGACAAAATTAAAGTTTATTTATTTCTTGGATTAGCTAAAATCTTGCAATCAAGATTAAGAATACCATAATACCTTTAATAAAACATTTATAAGATGTACTTTATTCTAGTTGCTGAGTGTACATAGTTATTTGAAACTAGTGTCTTCTTTTCTTCAATTCAAATGTTTGATAGTGTTATACAGATGTTTGACCATTGAATCAGTTCATTCCCAATTATGACAGTCTTTGCCAACTTTACATGAAAAAAAATTCAGTTTACTACTATGGCTTTGTCAGTCCATTCAGGTATCTTGCAACTATCCATGTGTTTGCCTGTCTTCTACACTCTTCTCTGGCAGCCAAGGTGAAACTCTCTCCCATTTTCCTTAACTGTCTTCTCAGGTGGCTTCTTGTGAATAGCCCTGTTCAGTCCTCACATTAGCTTATTACCAATGATGAATTGGTACAGTTTGACCATTAATTTCACAATCACATGACTGTTAACTACTTGACTGACTTTTTGATAATTCTGCTCTATCAACCAAAAGCTATTCTTCCTATGAATAAACTGTGGCTCATTTATGAACCACACAGTCCATTCATTGTCTTTGGCCAAGTTTTTCTTTTAGGAAGCATATTTTCCTGATATTCTTCTGCTTAAGAAAAAAACATCAATATGATGATAGTTTTTCTATGTGTCACGTCATTCAAAACACAGGTGATCATGGCTTTCCAAAAACTTCTTATTTTGTGCGACTCTTATCAGTTTTTCTCCCTTCGCTAACCCTTATCCCCTGTTCTATTATCTATTAATACAAGATGATCGAGGAAGTAGCACACTACCTTTTGCTATCTCTCTTGCCCTCAATGTGGCTCATGAAAATTAAGTTTTCCAAGCTTTCTTTCCTCATTATGTGTAAAAGAAATTTCATCTATCTCTTCTTGATTCTGAGTAAAAGTGTTCTTCCTGTTTCCATTTTCTTTAAGACTATTTTGTTGTTTACTTACTCTGTTAGTCCTTTTGTTCTCACTTTTTTCTACCACCCTGTCTAGAAGGTCCTGTAGTTTTCTTTCAGAGTTGGCCATTAACAAAGTGCCTGTGAATCTTATATTGTTAAGATTACACCCATTGAAAATAAGTCCCCCGGTAGGTTCTCCAGTTTCCTTAGTACCTCAATGTAGAAGTTGAATAAATCTGGAGAGAAAACACATTCTTTCCACATACCCCTTCCTATTTTTGTATAGCTACTCAATTTATTTTCTATCCATATTCATATGGCTTGCTCCCTTTATAAGTTCTGAATTATTCTAACATCTTTTTCAAGTAGATTGAGTTTTCCTCGCAGTTCAAATAGATCCTTGTGCCATATCTTGTCAAATGCTTTTGTATAATCAATAAAACATAAGTCTACATCCTTATGTATTTGTATTTCTCTGTTCCTCTCTGATATTCTGATCAAGAATATTGATTTTGTGTTCTGGTGTCCTTGACAAAACTGCACTGTTCTTGTTCTATTTCCAGTCTAATTCTTCTTCACACATTTTTCACCAGGATTCACATCATTAGTTTGGTTATGTGGCTCATTAAACTCACTGTGCTATGGAGTTCACATTCATTTGCATCTGATCTCTTAGGTAATGTTATGAAAATGGATTTAGTGAGGTCCTCTGGTATGTTGCTACTGTTATATATTTAGTTTATTACTTCTGAGATCTTGTTGATATCAAATTTGTCTAAAGCTGAGAAAATTTATGTTATACCATTAAGCCTTGCTGTTTTGTTCCTGTTCATCTTCTCTAATGCTGATCAGGCACTTCAGTATGGTGTAATGGTCAGCAAGCTTGTCTCAAGAGAACAATTATGACTGAGTAGCAAATTTGGTCCTCACTGGGTGCCCTATACTTTTAGCTTTGTGCCACATCTAAGCTCCACTAAGAAAATCGCCATCTTATCCAATGCTGATCTTACCTCATCTTTTAGCATTTCTGGCCCTTCTGTATTTTCCAGTATAGGTTTCTCTCTTGCATCATGAAACAACAGAGAATGTGTCAGAGTAATTATATATACAATATAAATGGTAAATACTAAAGTATCAATGAACTTTATCAATTTCAACTATATCTTAGAATTTTCAGGTTCTTGTTATTATTTGGAATATATATATATATAACTAGCAAAGTTGCTTGACATTAAAATAATTAAAACTTCCAAGATCAATATTATCATTTATTACCTATTTAACAAAATTTATTTTCAGCATATTAAAGATAAAAGAGTATATACTGATATATTAATACAATACTGAATTTGCTTATTTACTATTTTCTTTACAGCACAGTGTAAAGCTTCCTTAGCTAGTTTGTTGCTAAATACTAGACTAATATTTAGTCAAGGAGCAGTACACTCTGGGTCTTCCTGTCATATTCAAGGGTTTCATTCTTAAACTGCTTTATTATTACAACCCAAGGCTACTGTTCATGACAGCTAATTAGGCTTCCTATTTAGTATAAAAAATAACCATGGTCCTGTACTAGAGCAAAAGTTGTTTGGTTCAAATATGGATGCCCGAACTGCTTGTAACAAATAAAAAAAAAAAAAACATTGTTGACATTTCATTATACACTGTAATGTGTATCCCTGTAATTCAGGCAATGCCTGTTGAAAATGACCATGTCTCAACCATAGAGTAACTGGAATAATAAAGTTGTCTCAATATCCAGAATGGGACTGCAGAAAAATCAGTATCAAATGTGACAGGTAAAATAAAATAAATAAATAAATTGAATAATAAAAAAAACTACCTAAACCTAGCCAAGCCAACTAAACTGTAATTGATAACTCATCAATGTGTATTTGCACCTGAATAGACAAAGAAAGAGATGAGTTTTAATATAGATTACAGAATGTCTAAGAATAGTACCTATTGATTTTAGTGCAACATAAATTTTCATCCTATTTTAAGACCCTAAAATAATTGCTAAAAATAAAAGAGAAATTAGTTTATTTCTAATGGGAAGTTACTATTTAACTTACAAGAAAAATTTCATGAAAAAAAGCACAGTAGGTTCCGAGCTTTGAGTTTTATAGGTTCTTTCAAATATATAAGCCAATAATTATTAACTGTTAATGGTTTCAGATTGATTTTGGTTCATTTTGCTGTTATTTTCACACTTAAAATCTATTTTAGTTTTTTTCTGTCTTATTTCATGCTTATTACACTGTGCACAAATTTAAAATAATATACAATATTCTGATTGTACAAACCAGAGATGCTAAAGTAAAATGTTTTTAGAATGTAATGCAATTAAAACATAAGTACACCCAAAGCAGATAGCTAAACTTAATGTTATAAAGATAGGAACATTTTTTCTAAACCTAACCATATATATGGTGCAATGGATAAATTGTCTAAATTATACAAAAATGATAACACTGCTATCTCATTTTAACAGATATTTACCAAAATTACTCAAACAATATATTAAAATACTAAAGAGATAAAAATCGACATTGGTTTCAACCATGGCCTCCAGACAACTTCAGAATCTCCTGCATCTCTTCCGGATGGCCTCCTTGATTAAATTGGTGAATGCGATTCAGTTCATCTTTGATGCTACAAGAAGTTTTGTTGGTCTCTTGCTCAACTGTGTCCCACACATATTAATCAAAGAGAATGCAGTCTGGGGAGTTAGGTGGGGAGATATAAGAAGTGATATGAATGCAGAGAAAGTTTGACAGCCATTATACTCATCAAACTCTTTCCAAATTCTCTACACTAATGTGAACCTGATGTTCTTTGCATCAATGCTGAAAATCCCTGTGGTCAATTGATAGTTGATAACTTAGTTCCAAACTCAGCTCTGTCCCATGTTGTGTTCGATTGATTACAAAGCCGGTTTGGGTTGAAAGTTGCCGATATTCGCAGCATAAATGATCCAGATAGAGCTGGGAGCCATGATAAGAAAAGGAAATCTTTGTGAACTTAACAATAAGTTTTATATATATATATATATATATATTCTGTTTCATACAGTATTTGGTTAGAATTTATCACTCTTGCATGCAGACAACTATAATTCCAATCCATGGATTCTACAGGATGAAACACTTTACCTAAGAGACCCATACCAATCCAACTAAAAACTCAACTCTCAAACTGTCAAACCAACTCCCTGAAAACCCATCATTCTTACTTATATTGAGTCTCACATCCAGCAGAGGTGGTTGCTATGCACTCTGGGTACACTTAGCATTTCCAAATGACGAAGAATCTAGGGATCCTTCTTTTGATCACCTGATCAACCTCAACTCCTTTCCTCATGTTAGTGCCTCTTTCACTGCCTGAGCGACATTGTACATTTCTCCAACTTTCCCAAAATCCCACCGAGACCTTTTTCCTTATTGGTTATCTGATCAATCCCATCTCCTCCTCTCCTGTGTGAGTGCCTCTTACCACTGCTCAAGGGGCATGGTCTAGCCCAAATAGCCAAATCTAATTATCACTCCAAAATTTCTTTCCTATTGTGGTTGTTTTTCACGTCTGTGTTTTATCATTTCAATCCTTTTGTAAACAAGTGACAAAAAAGGAGACAGTCCTTCAACCTGAGATATTTTTAATTATCTAAGCTTATTTGCTTTGTATACAACTGCCATAAGAAATTATCAAATTTTGATTGAAAGAAGACACCAAACTTTTCTTTTTTTTTTGTTATCAGCATCACAAAATTTCCTGAAAACAAAAAAAAATTATTTCTAAGAATTCCATCTCTCTTTCTGATGGTGGGGTGGGGGTACCTGTCCCTAAGGGTTATAAAATTCTTTCAATAATTTTCAGGCAAGAAAAAGATTCTGTTTCAAATCAAATCTTAGACAACTGTCATTTTATCAATGGTTGTTAAATTTTCCAAATAACTGAGAGACTCACTTTTTACAATAATGGCTATTTTGAATTTTTGACAACTTAAAAAAGGAGACTGTCCAGAAGAGTTGCAGGAGATTTCAAAATCATCTGAAGGCTGTGGTTGAAGCCAATGGTGATTTTATTGAATAAAGTTACTTTAGTATTTCAAGATATTTTTGTGTAATTTTGGTATATATATCTGTTAAAATGAGATGTCAATTTTATTTTTGTGTCATTTAGATGTCAATTTATCAATCACATCCTGTGTGCACATTTATATTTATGTAATTGTGACTGCAATATTATGACAAAGTAAAATTATGCAATGATGAAGAATTTTAACAAAAAAAATTATACAAAAGCATTCTTAATAAATTAAATGTAATAATTATCATTGACTAAAATCACTTGCTAGTATACAGAATAGATAAAAGTACTCAAACTCTTGAAGATAAACAAAGATCATGGGAAACATTTAAATATGATGCCAAGTTTTGATTCATAAATTTGCCAATGGCAATATGAAAATTAAAAGGACACATGAAAGTGATCAGATAAACAATGTATATTTAATATGAAATACCTATCAATACAAACATATATAAAAAAATTACATAAAGCCAATTTATTTAATAATCACAGTATAAGAATACAATTTTTGAAATAAAATAATCATATATTCTAATCTTGCCAAACAGTAGCTCTGTATTAGTAAAAATAAAATAATACACCTGACTTATACTGGTCACTGAAGCACGTAAGTGCAGACTAATAAACAGAGTGGGCAGTCACAGTCATAACAAACATCAAGCAGCTGATGCACCAGAATTGAATTGATGATAACTGATCAATGAACAGAAACTTGACAAAATATAGGTGGTAGCACCAGTACTGATAATGGTACAAACAAAAATTGATGGTACTACAAAGGTAATAGAAATTTCAAATTTTTGGAAATCAACACTTATTCATTATAATGTTTTTTTTACAGTAACATGATGTCATTAATGAGGAAAATTACTATGTAAAGTATGCTTTGATTTTACATAATGAGTGAAATATAAAATAACATCATGCACATATTGAAGTATGATATATTTGAATCAAAACACTCACAATGAGAGCTACAACACTTATAAGCTTGGATTATCATGTTTGAATATTTTGGATATATATTTATGCAAAGTAAACATTGTTGAGTGACCTACACTAATTTGATTTGAGTATTTAAAATGATAAATTACTTGCTAAACTGTAAGAATTATTTGCAGATAGACAACCTATGAAGAATTAGTATGAAAAAGTATTTATCTTATTTAAAAGGAATGGAAAATGATTAGGTACTGCATACAGTTATAATCAGACTTCCAAATACCTGATACCCATTATAAAAGTTTTTAGAAGAATAGAAATATTCTAAGAGCTGCTGTTTTAATGTCTACTTTTTATTATATAGTTTATGATGCAGAGAAGTAGAATGCTCATCAGGTGCTGTCATAGATTTGAGAGTAGAATACTAGCATTTGATAGAATATAGAACAGAAAGAATACAAAACTGTTTTGTAGAGCAAATGTCATTTATTTTAATATGTAAATATTTATCTCAGAAAAATACTGTTGAGAAGATTTAATATTTTACACTTTGGTATTATCAATTTTCGATTTTAAAGAAATTTAAACATTTATATTCAAATGAATATTATAAAACAGAAGTAATTAATTACTTGCATTTGATCAAATTGCACTGAATACATATTGTTACAAGGATGCATTTATATATAAAAATAATATTAATAATGTCTAAAAAGTTGTAGTAAGGGATTCTATTGAGTCCTACTTGTTGCTACAAAAAATGTTCTACTTCAGGAAGTAGTTGTAAAAATAAGGAAATTAGAAATAGAACGTTTTGGAAGGTTCTAAAAAATTCCAGTAAAATGGAGAGAATTCGAAAGGTTCTAGAAATATGCAAATTAGGTGTTAGCCCCAATAAAAATAGGTTCTGGGCAGTGAGGAGTTAGTTGTTACCAGGGTTTGCTGAAATTATCAACTCTGGCTTTGATTCAAGGATTTATATCCAGCCGAAAGAATCTCATAGAAAATTGTTGACAAACTAAAACCTGAAAGAGTTGATAACAGGATGTGCTGACCTTATCAGCCCTGGCTTTGGTTCAAGGATTTATATCCAGCCAAAACAATCATTAAGTAGTTGACAACCAACTAAAACTTGAAAGAGTTGTTGACATTATCAACTCTGGTTCTGATTCAAGGATTTATATCCAGCTGAAGGAATCTCATAGAAAAGTCCAACCAACTAAAACCTGAAAGAGAACCTCATAAAACTATATGGGTAAATACATATTTTTTGACTCTTTCATTGACCAAATAATTAGTCTTTAAATACACATTTAAGGATTTCCAAAAAGTATAACAATATAGTACAATATTCTTCACCAATTTAACTGGGTAAAGATATTTGACATCTTGCTTTTCCCTTCTCTCCTCGTAACACTTGCCAATAGTAAACTATGTCTCTTGTTTTGAATGCAACAAAATAATACAAAAATGAACATAACACTGACATTTAATTTTAATAGATATATTTACCAAAATTAGCCAAAAATATCTTGAAATACTACAGAGTAAATTTATTCTATAAAATCGCTTTTTGGCTTCAATCATGGCCTCCAGACAACTTCAGAATCTTTTCTGGACAGTCTCCTTGTATAAGTTGCTGAATGCTGCCATAATTCTTGCCTTGTTTATCTTTGGTATTACAAGGAGTTTTGTTAGTCTCATACTCAATCAAGGATGTTGCAATCTTAGGAGTAAGGGGTGATTGGGTCGCGGAAATTTCCTGACAGACATGACTGGGTTCTTCTGCTTGTTTGGTATGGTGCAGAGTCCTGTTGCTAGACAGGATCTTCTAGCAACCACTCTCTTGACCCAGGGCAGCATTATCTTCTCAAGGCATAAAGTCACCATCACTCAACACACCATGATGTTGACTGGATATATCATCCAACTCTTTCCAAATCCTCTGCGCTGTCCTCAGATTGATACCCAAACACTTTGAAATATTTGTATTTGAGCTTTTGGTATGAATGCCAAGCAGTATAGCATGATGTTTCCAAATTTCTGACAGAGTGAATTGCATCATGGTGCTCTTTTTCTCACAGATGGTGCCCAACTGACCATACTAAATTGACAAAATAAAAAACAATTTGCATACACAAAATTAAACATATGAAATGGCAACAATTTACTCCTTGCACCCATATAATAGACAGCTCTTTTCCAATTTCACTATACACAAACTATTTTATTGGACGAAGGCTGGCCTTTAGTATTAATACTAGTTTTTTTTTATAACTAATAGCAGATTTCATGGTGAGCATCAATGGGTTAACCTATGTGAAAGTCACACATCAGAGTGACCATCATAATGAAGCTGGAGTGCTTAATTTGAATATGTTGAGTTTGAGTTAGTTAGCTCATGCTTACATAATGTCCTGATTTGATTGCTATCAACCTTAACAGATTTACCTGATTATGTAGCATCTTTCAGTGAGAAATCTAGAACATAAAATTTGTAAAATTACTTTTTACATATTTAATCTTTTACATTATCTTCTCCATAAGCTATATATAAAATGTAATCTCATCAGCAACTATTTCAATATGGAAATATTTATTTTTTGCATTTAATACAAGAACATGGCACATGGTTGAAAAATTTAGAGAAGGCGCAGTAATAACATTAGTAGTAATAACTTATGTTAGCTCGTAACATTTACTGATCCAACCATTCTTCATTGTTCTTTTCCCTATAATATCTATTTTGCAAGCTTTTAATTTTGCATGCACCAATCACCAAAAAATTCTCATTTTCTCTATGAAAATTCTAACCAGATCTGTATTTATTAGTTCATGAAGAGAGGTAAAAAAAAAAAAAGCAATTGATTCATATAATACATATTAAGATGTTTTTCCTTGAATTCATAGGAAATAAACCCTATTTCCAATACAATTACAACCCATATACATACTGAACTTTATTTTCTACACAATAACAGATAACATTTCTCTTTGATCTTAGAATTGAAATAGGTAATCATATGGTAAAGAGAAGAAAGGAAGTCACAGTAAACCTTCTGTCACATTTTCAACATTACTATTTTCAATACACTAAGTAAACACAGTGTTTCTTATCAAGCAATGAAACTACATTGCTATAAATAAAACATGGCTTTTAAGACAAAAAAAAATTCCTATGAAACATGTAAACTAATGTAACATTCAATAAGTTTATAAAATGACTACAATTGTGCAGTGAATGAAGACTTACTCAATAGATTTATTCACATGACTACAGACTTACCATAAAAGATCACACTTTGGAGCACAAGTCAAAGATGCCTCTTTATTACTGACGCATTTTCATTTGGCTTTCACATCCATACTCCCTCTTCTTTAATCTAAGCCCCTTGATTTTCTCATGCAAAGAGTAGCTTACCAGCCAAGAAATTTCTTTCAGATGAGTATCAAAATCTGCTATTCATTCTATTATTTTTTTAAGAGAATAATGATGGAATTTATTGGCTGATAAACTGTCCAGTGGCAAGAACTTCTCTTTGCTCCCCTGTCAATATACCTTTAAGTTGAAAAGTAGTGTGGATCCATTTTAAAGACTGTATCTCTCTTTGATCATTCTTCAGATCTCATCAATGTTAATTCACAGTCTTTTTTCATGAACTTGCTTTGTGAAATTAATATTTTGATGTAAAGATCAATTTTCTTTGTATACAGTAATGGATGTGCGTTGTGGTACAGTGGATGTCGGCTTGGAATGAGAAACTGGGGAGCCGAGTTCGAATTCCAGTTGAATCCATTGTATTCACTTATGCGCAAATACCCTTATGAACGGTATTAATCTGTCTCTTCCTTCCAGTTATGGGTTAAATAGCAGGACAGACTGGGTTCTATAGCCTTGGTCGGCAACCAGTCTACCGCAGAAAGCAATTGCAACCTATTGCAGGATAATCTTCTGCCCAGTCAGTCACGTCTCAAAAGAGTCATGATCGCCCAAGCGTGTATCACGTATGGCACTTAAATGACTGATATCTGTTACAGTATATACAGTTATAAGACTGCTCAGATAAATGGCTTCATCAACTGCATCATATATTGAAAGTGTTTCAGATGATAAAGTACTGGATACCTTGCTCTTGGATGTCTAAGATAGTGGACAACTTCTCTGCTCTTTACCAGTTAGAAATATTACATGTCTCTGAGCACTTGAGACACCATCTGGAAGATTACCCATGATGCATAACAAAATACATCAATTTCCCATTCTTTAAGCTACCAAGATTGGAAAAGCAGGTGTCCATTTGAGCTTGATTTGCTTGACAGACTGTTGTTTCTCAATAACTGCTCAATTGTCAGATGCTGCCTTGATATATTGAGTTCCAATGCATTTAAACTCAAATCTTGTCATGTTTATTTGTATCACTAACCAATTTAGCTGACTACCTGTTGTTCTAAAGCATCCATTTCATTTCTGTTCAGTAGGGATGTTCTATCATTTTTTCTAGTTGCAGCAATTGGAATTTCCTTTTCTACATTCTCATTTTGGTTTCCTTGAATGCCATTGCTTTTATTTTCTATGAATTTGTTTCCAACTTTATATCTTCTAGCAATGAGATCAATGACACTTGTTCAAAACCATTAGTTCCCACAAAAGGAAATCATCCACATACATCACAAATATACCTTCTAATTTCTCATTGTTATAGTACCTAAAGAGGGCTTTGTCCAACTCAGACTGCTTACAACTTAATCTGCTACAATCATCTATTAAACTGAAGTACCAATTTCAAGATGCATCAGCAAGGCTACATGCTGTTTTGTTTAACTTCCATATTATACCATCTTTTATTTCTATAGGTGGCATAATATATCTCTATCAAGTTGTCTACCCTGCAAAAATGCTGTTTTGATGTCAATTGTTTCATATTTTCATCCCTTACTTTATGCTACTGCCATGTCTATTCTAAGTGTAGACTTACTACCAGTTGGAAAATCTGACTGAACACTTTTCTTTGAAACCTCTTACAACCAATCTGGCTTTCACTTGTTTCTTTTCTCCAACTAAAAGCTTCTCTGTCACCACCCAGTGTGTTGACAGTGTCTTCTGGAACCTGCCCTGTACCTTTTTGTAGACATCAAAAACACTCCAATTTTCCAAATCCTGCTCCTTTGCCTTGATGACTTCAGGCTTAAAGTGGCTGCCAATTGACACAAAAACCACATTTGCTTCATCCTGATCACACATGTAGGCCCATTTTATTTTCTGTTGTCATCAACTTCTTTATCATTTTTCATGGTTTCATATTCCAATTTATTCAAATGTACTTCCAGTATTTCTTTACATCCACATAATATTGCTTTTGTCCTGTGGATTTTCTTCCTCTACTTACCACTTTAACATGAGTCCACTCCTCATTTTCTAGTAAGCAGTATTTGATATCGTTGACTATAGTAAATTTCTGTGATGTCAGGTTTTCACTTTCATTTTGTCTTGTGAACTTTAATTCTGAAACTTGCTCTTCCTATGTTTTTCTGATTATCCTCTTTACCACATAACTCTGGCATATATTCTTCAAATTTTATTATTTCATCATCCAGCTCTTCTTTAGGATGGTTGATATCTTTATCTTCACTACGAGCCCCATCAACTTTTTATCAGTCCTTAATTCTGTCCCATTACCCTACATGTTGCAACTCAGACTGACTTCTTTGCCTGATGAAAAGAACTTTCCCATCCCAGTCAGTAACGTTAACTGGACCATGTCATCGATTGTTATCATCTCTCTCGAGTAAAATATGTGATTTCCTGCCAGCAAAATTTGCTCTCTTTATGTTCTGACATATTTTATTGCAATGCTCTTTTGATTCTGTCTGATGATTTTGCTTTTGTGTAAGCTCTTCTTGCTGCATGCATTGGGATGTTTAATAATTGTATCACTTATTTATGCCTCTTCTAAGGCTTGAGTTTCCATAATTTATAGTAAATTAATGTTTACAACTAAAAATTTCTTTGGAGATCCTAAACTAGTAGCTATCCACTTAATTATCTATAATCACTTTAGGAGTTTTCCTTCCATTCACTTTACTTTTACTAAATCTAGTAAAGAGATCAATAAAATATAAATAGTAAACTTTACATTGTTTTAGATCCATTACCACTAAATCTATTACCACTGCATTCACTTATGCACAAATACCCTTGGGAAAGGTATTAATCCATCTTTTCCATCCAGTTATGGGTTAAATAATAGGACAGATTGGGTTCTATAGCCTTGGCTGGCAACCAGTCTACTGCAGAAAGTAATGGCAACCTACTGCGGAATAATCTTCTGCCCAGTCTGTCATGTCTCTTTTGAGACATGATCACCCAAAATGTGTATCACGTATGGCACTTAACTGACCACTACATCATTAAATTGCTTTGCCATGCAGGAATCTTCTTGAATTTCTTACAATCTTCACACTTCTTGCTAATATCTTTAATTAGCTTTTCACATTCTTTATCAAGTAAAGTACATCAACATTTTTCATAATAGCTTTCAGATTTTTAGCTGAAGGATAGCCAAATTGGCAATGTAGTTTATAGATCATTATATTTTCCTTGCATGATTTCTTATTAGCCACTATGTACAGTTTCTCAATTTTTACTTCACATTCTTTCAAAGGAATATAGTAATGCCCAGAGGATATTGTATCCAATTCAAGAGATCTTCTATTAACTTCCAATGTGTCATTCCCCATGTTTAATTTGGATTTCATTCTTTTCATATCTGGTCTGCTTAGCAAAAGGGAATACTGCTGTCTACTACCTCTGTTCTTCGGGTTATCTTTTGATCATTGATAATACAAAGCATCTCCATTCTTTCATCCAACTGTATTTTGTCCCCTGTACCAAACCTGCTGGAAGTTTAACTTCTTTTCTTTCACTTGACGATAATAAAGTAAAATACATCTTCTATTCAACTGTTTTTACTGCAAGCATGCAAGCACTATCCTAATTTTTTTTGGTGCATTCAATTTTTGATATATGTTTTTGTTTCAGGTTTCACAGTTCCTGGAAGTTGCTCTATAATTTTTTTACAATTAGGGCATTTGGTTTCATTTGGGCATGTGATCTCTGTCTCTTCCTACATTTTCCACATATTGACTTCCTTATACATTTATTCTTACCAAGTCAATATCTTTGGCAGTAGAAGCATCTTAATGGGTTTGGAATATATGTTTTTACTTTGGAAACTGTATAATGAATTTTTTTCTTCCTGTGGTGGTTCTGGTACATCAAAAGTAATGATATAAGTGATGGTTGCATCATTTTTAATAGAATTATTGTTCTTAATTTCCTCCAGTGTATACAGTAAGAGTTCAGTGCATCTCATCCCACCTCTGAAGGAATTTAAAAATTGGTATTGGCAGACCCTTATCATTATATCATGAAATTTAGTCATCCTTAGTAGAGTTTTAGCATCATGTTTTCTTTTCACTTGTATCAATAACAAGTTATTTCTATTTTTTTAATTGTTTTTGGAATTATCCAAAATGTTAAGATTTTTTATACTCCAAAAGGTGACAACTTTGTTACTAAGTTGTTTTCTATTGGTTTTATTACCAGAAATTTTAAAAAAATTCCTTTAATTGATTTGAGTCACCTATGTGCAATCTCTTGTTTTTTGTGTGCTTATACTTTATTTATTATTATTATTATTATTATTCCTTAACCGTGCTCGCCACCCACCTTCGAGCCCTATATCAGGGAAATGATGAGGGGGGAAATTCTATTTGCCTCACTCCTCTAGGGTTACATGACTGGTATACTCAAATGTGGCGAGGGTTCATGTGCATGTGATGGCTTGATAAAAAAAATAGTAATGTCCAATAGTTCAATCTCAGAGTTTATTTATACTTGTTCCTTTTACAAATGTACATCATAAATGCTGTAGTTCACTTCCCTAAACCCAGTCTCATTATTAATATCCACACATCATACAAATTTGTTAAGAGCAAAATTTATGAAAGTATATTGTCTTTTATCAATTTTGATCTAACAATATGAACAAATAAAATGATTACTCATATAAGATTAAGAGATGACATATTTACATCTTTGTATTAAAGATATAATGTTGAAAGCTACCAAGATAGAAAAGCTTTATTTAAAAACGATAGTTCAGTATTATACACACACTCATACATACATACATACATACACAAGGGATAAAAACTAAATTTTTAAATCATGAAATTGACATTATTTTTGTTACTATTTTTCTTCCTTTTTTATAAGAAAAGATCAGATTTATTTTTCCTCGGTTTGCTTTACTGAAAAAGAATGAAAAACTGATTTTCTATAAATAAATTTCTTACTTTTGAAAAACAACTGAATAGATTTTGCTTTTTATATTTATTTTTATATTCCTAAAAGAAAACAATGCTTTCCAATTTGACATCTACATTTCAAAAGTAAAACAATGCTTAAAATCTTAAAATAAGTTCATGTTTATAAGCTATCTGCCAAATCTTGCTTATCAGTCAGCCATACACGATACATTGTGATCATGTCTTTTTTGTGTCATGGCTGACTAGGCAGAAGATTTTCCACAGTAGGCTGTCATTCCTTTCTATAGAAGACTAGATGCTGAACAAGCCTATAGAACATAGTTTGTTTTGTTGTTCAGCAAGGTGAGGAGAGATGGATACATACCTTTTCTAAGAGTATTTGCAGGTAAATGAATGTAATGTACCTGGTTGGAATTTGAACACTGCTTTCTGATTTCTCATTCAATTTTTGTTACATTCACTTACATGCAGACACTCTAAAAAAGGTATGATTCCATCTCTTCTTCCCAGATATGGGTTAAATAGCAAGTTGGACTTTCTATAGCCTTTGTTAGTAAGCATTCTAGAGATGGTAACTCATTAAAATCATCCATCTTCCAGCAAGCTTGGGTCACCCATGGAGATACATCAGCCCATGAAAAAGAAGAAAAAAAAAACACATGTAATGACTCAAATTTTTCAGTTGCATATTACAAAAAATCAGTTCTGTCTTATGAGAAATGTTCACTTTATCCTTGTAGACAATTTTCTTACTTTGTTAATTAGAAATATTTATGAAATGTTAGATTTAACAACATTTCAACTCTTGCTGGATCATTCAATGTTAAAGTCAGTTACTCTTGTTCTTTTTTTTAATGTTTGACTTTAATTTTATTTACACACACACACACACTTCATTTTCTTAATCCAGGACCAAATATATAAATCTTACAGGACAAAAACTAACAAAGTGGTAGTGTTAATGCTAACCTTTGTAAATTTATTACTATCAAAAACACTTCCATAATGTTTTTTTATATCTAGTACTGTTGATGCCTAGTCAGTTCCTGATATTTTGGAGTATTGCTTCACTTCCTTCATGAAGAACAATATATTGACATTGTTAAAGTCTCTCACATATTGTACACTCAGGAAGTGCTTCACTGTATACAGTGTCTGATAAATTGTACATTCTGACCACACCTGTTTGAGTATAAAAGACTGATTTTTTGTTCTTGTATGACCAATGCATAGTTGGGACTTGATTTTTTTCAGGTTTTTGTAAATCCTCTTTTCTACTTTCATAACTTTGGTCCTACAGTCTTTCTACTTTATGTAAATGATACCCCATAGTTTCTTGTTATATCTCTAAAATTCTAGATGATCAGAGTTTGGCAGCTGATTTTCATGCTGACCTAATTTTCACAACTCAATGGGGGAAAGGATGGTTTGTATCATTCAATACCTATATTGACAAAGCCATTTCTTCCCATCCCTCCGCCCATATATTCGTGTTTGGTGACTTTAACGCCCACCACACCAAGTGGCTGGAGAACTCTGTCACCGACCCTGCTGGTGTCCACACGATGAATTTTTCAATAACCCAATCCCTTACGCAAGTGGTGAACTTCCCCACGCGTTTCTCCGACAACCCTAACAGAAGGGACTCACTGCTAGATCTCTACTTCACTTCCATCCCAGACTCTTGCACTACCAGACAACTCTGCCCACTTGGTAACTCTGACCACACTGTAGTTTCCGTCAACATTTCATTTCGCTCCCACCCAACCCAAGAAACCCAGACAAGTAGAATATCCTACTGCTACCAAAGAGCAGACCGGGATTCGTTCCGAGACTTCCTCTGTGACATCCCTTGGAACAACATTTTTAGTCTTCCCATCGAAGAATGTGCATCCGAGGTCTCCTCCTGGGTTAAGGCTGGCATCGATGCTTTCATCCCTGCCAGGAAATTTCAGCTTAAATCTCATTCGTCTCCATGGTTCTCGCCCGCTTGCTCGGCCGCCATTGCCCACCGGAATCATTTCTTCCGACTATCGTAGCTACGCGTCGGACCAAAACAGACGCCTTTTCGCTTCAGCTCGTAATAAGTGTAAAAAGATACTTAACGAAGCTAAGATGTTATTTGCTGCCAGAATGAAGCAACGCATAGCATCCTCTAAGTTCGACACCAAGGACTACTGGCGACTCTGTAAAAGAGTACTTAACAAGAGCAAGTTCACAATACCCCCACTAATAAACAAATTTGAGGTCCTCACCTCCCCAGCGGACAAGGCTGAATGCTTTGCCCGCAGATTCTCGAATAATTCGAGACTGGACTCGTCTGGAGTTTCTACACCCGACTTCCCACCTAGAACTGATGCTCAACTGAATGACGTCCATATTACACCCTCGCTTGTCTCTAAGATAATCTCAAAACTTGACCCTCACAAAGCGAGCAGAGGCGACGGAATCCCAATCATAGTCTTAAAGAAATGTGCCCCCGAACTTTCCTCTGTACTTTCTAAGCTCTACAACTCCTGCCTATCTGCTTCCTGCCTGCTGGAAATCTTCCTCTGTAGTTCCTATATTTAAAAACACTGGAGAATCCTCGGACCCCGCAAATTACCGACCTATCAGCCTTCTTCCGATCTTCGGCAAAGTGTTCGAAGCCATTATCAACGCCGAGGTCGTTCAGCATCTCACGGCCCATGGGCTCCTCTCAGACAAACAGTATGGCTTCCGCTTCACCAGGTCCACTGCTGATATGCTAATGACCATCACCGAGTACATATATCAGGCACTTGATAGGAATGGTGAAGCCCGAACCGTTGCCTTGGATATCTCTAAAGCGTTCGACAGAGTTTGGCATGCTGGCCTTCTATGCAAACTGCGGAGCTATGGTATAGCTGGACAATTGTTTGAACTAATCCAGTCATTCCTATCTAACTGCAAATTGAAAGTGGTATTAAACGGACATGCCTCCCAGAACTACCATATGAACACGGGTGTCCCTCAAGGCTCTATCCTAGGTCCCACGCTCTTTCTGATCTACATTAATGATCTCCCTGATACCATAAGATCCCAAGTAGGTATGTACGCCGATGACACCACAGTTTATTCTCGCCTCAACCAAAGCTAACCTTACAGTCGAGCTTGGAAAAAACCTCCAATCTGTAGTGGACTGGGGTAAGAAATGGCTCGTAAATTTTAATGCTTCTAAAACGAAGCTACTATCAATTAATCATCAGAGACAATCGCACCTACCTCCTATTAGCATGGACCAGGCTTGCCTCCCAGAGAGTAAAACACTACGCCTCCTTGGTCTCACACTCTCGGCGGACCTCAAGTGGAATGACTATATCGAATCCATTGCTAAATCCGCTGCTATGAAAGTCGGTTCTCTGTGCAGGGCCCGAAGGTTTTTTTTCCATCTGAATCTATTCTGCACATTTATAAATCTACCATCTGCCTGTGCATTGAATACTGTTGCCATATCTGGTCGGGTGCTCCTGCTATTCTCCTTGGGCTTCTAGACAAGGTACAGCGGAGAGTCTGTAATGTGATCGATACCGACTTAGCAGACCGCCTGCAGTCTCTCTCTCACTGGCGCGACGTGGCTTTCCGGTGTCTCTTCTATAAATACTTTCACGGCTTCTGCTCCAATGAACTTAGATCACTGGTGCCCCCTAGGTTCGAATTTGCACGAGATACTAGATTAGCAACTAGATCCCACCCTTTTACAGTGAAACCGATAAAATGCAACCGCAACTTCTACTCCAACAGTTTCTTTCCTCACACTTCCCGACTGTGGAATTCTCTTCCACATGACTGCTTCTCCGACGACTACAATCTCCAGGAGTTTAAATGTAAGGTCAATAGACACCTCCTAACAAACTTCCATTCTTTCAAACACACTAACTTCCATTCTTTTAAACACTCTTCCCACCCACCCAACTATCAATCACCCCTCTTCTGACATTTCCTATATCTAACCACTCTTCCTATTTACCTCCCCCTATGTAGCCCCAAGTGCAATAGTGGTAGTGGAATGCCTTGCTTGGGGTGAAATGATTAAAAAAAAATCCCCACCAAGAGACTCTAAATTTACTCCTGTCCTGATGAGCAGTTGTACTTTCAATGATACTCCTTGTTTCAACTGAGACTAAAGCTCACTTCAAACCTCAAACAGAACACTTATATTTCTACCATCACTAAATCCTTGAAAAATCATCAGTTAATTGTACTACTCCAGAAAATGCTTAATTTAGTTCAAAAATTGAGTATTGTTGCCATGTCTAGATTGGAGTTCAAAAGTGATTACACATCCTTGGGGTCATGTTACTGTCTAATTTACTTTAATGAAAATAATGATAACCTCTCATCCCATAAATTTAGACAGAAATATTACTGTCTTGTTTAAGGCCTGTTGAAGGCAAATAATTGCAAGATATAAGTCTGTCACTAACAAAAGTAGTTCATTAATGATAGTTACATAGAGATATTTTATGAGTCATAATAATCTAGGGTTTATTTATTAAAAAGATGTTTATATGGATTAGTTCATAAGGTGTAAGATCATCTGTTTTTATTTTTTGAGTTTGCTGAAGTTTGTTTCCAGAGGATCTTTGAAATTTTCTTTGCTATACGAAGGATTGTTAACCTGGTTTGTTTTGTGCTCTTTGGTTAGGTGGTTCTTACTTCTTTTCTGGTCATTGTCAAAGAAGATTATTCAATAGATTAGAGAGGTTTAATTATAGATGTTTGTAATCTTTTATTACAGAGTTTGGATTTGGTAGATGCCTTTTAGGTGTCATAAGTGTAAATTCCAGGTTGAGCAGATGTAGATGACAACCATTTAATTTTATTAGAATGGTTTGTAACTGAGTTTTTGATAAGTTTGGTTTTGTGGTGATTAGTAGTTGATGTGGGTTTGCTTTTATTTATTTTCTTTGAATCTTGGTCAGTGGGCTGGGTTTAGTTTTAGAGGCCTCCTAATAAGTGCCTTGTATTTATCTGTAAGTGATATTGTTTGCAGTTGAGGATTCCCCACAACACAGAAGTATGACCCGTTTCTGTTCTAGGCCTCTATCATCTCTTGTGCTTCTAGGAATGGTCTACTGTTTTTATATTTCAACTCCATGATTGCTTTTTCTCCCTCCAAATTTCACACATTCATGCTGGATAAGCCTTATAGCAGTTTATCCAATGGCTTTGTCATACTCTCCATCAAAGTGGCTAGCATCTTTCAGTTTGCATTCCTTACATGATGGTCAGCCCATCCATTTCATTACATGATTCGATGAAGCCTGTATTTCTGGCATTTGTATTATCTTAAAAGGAAAGGTATGTACTACTTTACTTTTTACCAATGTAAGCAATTTTGATTTCTTTTGCTATTTGAGGAATGTAAAAATTAAGAATGTGTTTGATTAAATTTGTTTGCTTCCATTCTTGTGGTTCTAAGATCTAGTATTTGGTGTTTTTTATTTTGTGGAATGTGTTCTCAACAATGTTTCCTCTTGGACAATTTAACCAGAAAACTCTCAGTGTTTTTCTAATCTGCCTTTAAAGTCAATCTAGAGGACATAACATTTTGATTGTGAATAGTGATAGGTTTGGCAGGAAAGTGTCCTTCATTGATTCTAGAATCAGAAATCTTGGAAACTCAAGCAAGTTCCTCATTGCATTGAATTGCAGTTCAAAAGTTGTTTATTATAAGCTATATATAAACAACAACAACAACTTTTATTGTCCAAGCACACCTCTATATCACCTCACATATAGATAGAAATTGCTAATACTACACTTGTATGAAGAAGACAAAGAAAAATTTATTTTTGCTAACAGCAGGTATTAAAACTATGCATTTATGATATCTGCATTTAGTCCAAAGGAGCATGTTAGTGTTAATAGCTTCTGAGATGTGCATTATATAAATATTTTGTTATTGTTTATTACAAAGCTAAAAAGGTCTAACTAAATATTCTTTTTGACAAGGATCAAACAAGAAAAGTATTACTCATTATTTAGTATTATAAGGAGTCATCAGTTCATTATTAATTTCTGTGAAATTTGCTTTGCTTGGTATGTGTCAGAGATTTAAGGACCTAAAATATAACTTTTTCTTCATTCTGTTTACCAAATAATCTGTAGCTTTTTATCAAATATAATTCTCATAAAATTTAAGACAGTTTTATGGTTGTTTATTAAAATATTTTATTCCTCTACAATGAAACTTTCAATCAACAACACTTAATCATGGAATATCATGTTTCTCTATATTCATTCTTTTAAAATCTGTTTACAGTAACTTACATTACCAATATAAGCAGATCCAATCTATTTTTTGATTTTATATTTTACCTGCAAATAAAAGTGTTTCTGTTAGACTTGTATGCTTAATAAAATATTTTGAGTTCCAGTCATTTAGTAATAACATTTTTGTTATCATTATATAATAGTACACTGATTATTAAAAAGAGAACATTTAAATAACATTATAACATTGAACTGTGCTTTGCCCTTTCAAACAAAACTTTACAGTGTATATTATAAAGATAAAAACAAACTGAAAAATTAACACAAAGTTTATTGTCTATTATACAAGAGCATATTATAAAGAAATTAGAGAACTTATCAAGCAAATACTATACACAGACATAATAGTTTTGCATTACAAATGGAGAAGTAATAACAAAATAAAAGAAATAATCATCAGGTTTTTCTTTCAAGCATTATATAAACCATCATTGTAACATGCTGCTAGATTAGGCAATGTTTAGTACATGTTTAAACATACACATGAAGGCATGCTATTTTTTTTTTACAAACACTAAGCTTCATTTTTAAATAATCAGTGATTTATGAGATCAACAAGCTTTATATTGTATTACAAGATTCTTCCAACTCATTCACTCTTTTGTGCTAACGACACATCAATTATTTAAGCACATACATTGCTAGACACATACAAGCATAGTTAAAATAGTTCAGAATATTAAGTGATTTATTCAATTGCTTACATCAGCTTTGGCATTTTCTCTTAACAGTTGGCTTCGTCTTCTGATATATAAAGTTCCTGGAAAATAAAATCAAAATATTCAAAAAAGTGTAAATTTATATAATAACTATGTAATATTAAATAGTTTTAATGGCCTTAAATCAAGATCTCTTCAATGAAATTACTAGTAAATTAATAAAGATCTAATTAATTATATTTACCTTAACTAAGAATTATTTATTATAATTATCTATATATTAGCATACTTGTTTGCCCCTACCTACATATTAATGATGTTCAAGTTTTCAGTTTTCTTACAATAAATTTTCTCCCCAGACAAATATGTGTTTCAGCAGATATCGTTAAAACATTAACTACAATCACAAATGATTTCACAATCTATGGATTCAATAATATTTCTACTGCAATGAAAAATCTCAATAAGTCAACCATAATTGGGGTCCTTTGGTTGTATGCCATACTATGCTCAATATATATTTGAAATAAACACACAAGATTAAACTTTCAGCAAGATCAAAGTGTACTTTGCCACAACTAGTATTTAGTGATGTAGAAAATGTTACATAGCTTTTTACAGCCAAGCAAAACGTTAGCTTATAAATAGCAGAAATTGTATTTATTCACCTTTCTAAAAGGCTCAATTCTATATAAAAAGTACTTTAATGTATGCCTCCTACCCATATGTATAAACAGAGGCAAAAATTGTCCAGATACTGGTAACATGTGTAGCGAAGGCATTAGAATGAACCATTAACTTTTCTTTTAGTGCAATGAAAAGTGCTGTCCTAAAGTTGGAATCTCCAGGGACCAGCCAAGAGGCCAAGAAAGAAAGAAAAAGAAAACACAAAAAATATTGTCTTTCATGAAGTTCTTTAAAATTATGAATGATGTTTTTAAGATTATAAATAAATAAGCAAATTATGATTTTCTTCTTTCTGCATTATTACTATATCAAATCATTGCAAAAGTTTGTGCTTGATTATAAAATTAAAACCAAAATTTTATATACTCATAAAAAACATTTATTAGTCAAGTACATAGTTGTTGAAAACAGTGGAGACTGTTTCCCATTGTTCTACAATATTATTAATGCCATTTTTTAAGAAACTTTGTGTTTTTTGTTGAAAGACTGTTGTGAGGTAGTTTTTGATTAACCAGAGAGAGTCTAATTTTCTGTCATTTAATTTATTGTGGAAACTAGAACAAATGAGAATCTTAAGGAGTCAAATCAGGAGAATATGGTGAGTGCTAGAGGGGTTTTCAATTTCAACTATTTAAACTGCTGCAAGGTCTGTGTTGCTACATGGTGAAAAAGACATTTCACTTTACCAAAATCGGCAGTTTTTCTTTAATAACCACATTGATATTGGTGAGTTGGTCACAATACTTCTATACAGTTTTTATTTTACCAGCTGAAAGAAGGTCAATGTAAATTATTCCTCTACAATCCTACCAAATGTAGAGAAGCACTTTCATAAGATGCAAGTATGCTTTAGCCACAGGTGCTGCACTTTCACAAGTTTGTTTCAAGCTCCATTAACATTGAAATGTTATGATAAATGATCTATTTTTCCTTGTCTCTAACAACTCTGTCCAAGAACAGCTCCTTTTCATAGTATAACAGCAAAGAAATTGCCACAAAAGCACAATCAAGATTGTTCTGTTCCATCAGAGAATGTGACACTCATGAGTTTGGAAATGAATTCAAGTCTCTTCAAATGGTGAAAGGCTGTTGAGATACCAATTTTCAAACTCTTAGCAATCTCTTCCATCAAAATCTTTGGCTTATTCTCCATGATGGAAAGCAGAACATCTTTATCAATGTTGGAATTTTGCCTTGAGTGTCATTGAGAGTTTAGATTAAAATCAACCTGACAAAATCTGCCAAATCACTATTTGACTGTCTCAAAAGCTAGAGCACAATCCAAATAAACCTTCTCAATGTTTTTTGTCACTGTTCCGATGCTTATTTCTAACTGAAATTCATACAGAATCATATGGCAAAAGTGCAAATTTTCATCCTTCATTTTTCAGGCATTCATTTCTGAACAAAATGTCAACATTCAACAAAGTCTGACTTGATGAAAGGTTTCAATCTAGAATATAATAAGAATCAGCACCAAGACAAACACTCATGCCAAATTGCAGTCATTTTATATTAACAATGAAAATTTGCCATAAACTTTTGCAATGATTTGATATATAAATCTCTCTGTATTATATTGTTTTATTACCTCTTAATATATATATATATATATTTATAAAGGAAAACTCAACACATCATTTAAATTGGTTATAAATTATAATTCATTTCAATAAGCTAAATTAGCTTATTTCATCAGACCACACAATATTCATTCCATTTGGTACCAAAATTTTTGCCAGAATAAGCATTTCCTTTAACTGAAAAGAAAAATAAGAAAAAAGAAAAAAGGAAAAGGAAAAAAGTCAGGACAGAGGCATTGGCATCATCCCAGTTGGGGTATCCAGACCAGTTGCAAAGGTATTGACCACCAAGTCATTAAATGCCCACTCCCAATTTCATGGATACGTATGTATGTGTAACCCTATAAATTAACACACCCATGTACACTAACTTATATCCACATACACACATGCGTACACATCCACATATGCACATACAAATGTGACTGTGTTTATGCTTATACATAGACTTACTTTTATTCATGCCTATATACGAATCTTGAATTCGTATACTCATATATTTTATAAAGACAGAATCTCCATGCTTATAAATAATGTTATATATATGTAAGTATGCTAACAATTTTCACACATACTCCCAAATTATACATATATTTTCATACTTACATACATCCTCACATTCATACGTATATCTACTCATAGATGCTCCTGCACCCACACATGCATGTGTGTGCACATATAAATGTATTCTTCATACATACATTCATTTATTTATTTATATCCACATACAATTTATGAGGAGAGGACCTATGCACACATGTATACACATCTATATACATAGAAACAACTTTTTATATTCCCATATGTATAAAGACAATGTACGCCTGTGTACACATATCCATCTACTTTTAACTCCCAAACGAGGTGGTATATTTCACATTTCATACATCTTAACAAACATTACACATATGGATACATATATACCGGCATATATTATTGATATTAACCTGTACACATATGAGTAGAATGATCAATACATGAAGGTATAATCAGTTCAAGAATGCATAATCAACTACATCCAAGATTAACACAACCTACATATAATCAGGTGTTTTCATGTACTGGAAAAACATATATATAATTAGGTCCACTCTTATACATGAAATACACTTATACTTAGGTGCCCCCCTATACATACAATAATACATATAACACATATATTCCTAACTATACTTAGGAACATGAACATAATTAGGTGCACCATATATACAAAAAACATATCTAACCTTACAGTTAGGTGCACTATTATACATGTGAAATATTTATATCGAATCATTATAGTAAAATCATTTACAATCACACAGTTCAAGACAGGACATTCTAACTTTGTACACCAATAATATAAAGTTGTTGCATACTTATATTGGCATGTCAAACCATTGCATGGTAGATCTCTATCCTCACTTCTTCAGTTCGTAAAATCCTCCAACAAATGATCCACACAAAATATGAAAGAACTAACAAGTGTGTCAGAATGGGGTAATTCTAAGATTTTGTGTGTTAGTTTAAATTTATTTTTATGGCAGCATTTGAAAATTATTTCATTTCTTTGATTTAATAATTGGCTCGGTTCTCTGAATTTGATAATTTTAATCTTTTTGTCTAAGCATAAATTGCATCTGCTTCTAAAGCTGTTGGGGGTTTGAGATTTCCCTATAATCTTCCATTCAATCTGAGGGGAAAGATTTGTCTTTTAATTCCCAGAAATGTTAAGAGAGAGCGGTTTGATATTTTAGGTGGGGTTTAGAAAATGATTGATTATTATTATATAGGTGTTGTTTCCATGGTTCAGTGAAAATTCCTATATATACTTTTTTCTTGCTATTGTCTTCACTAGGATAGATGGTTGCTTGGTATATTATCTCTTTGAATCTACATATGCCTCCAACTGTGCATTTGTTTTTGACTCTATAGTTACAGAGGGCTGTATTATCAGTCTTTTGATTGTTATAAAATTTATTTAGTATATTATTTCTAGGTTTATTTGTTCCGGTAATTTGGGGGGGGGGGTTCTATGTGATGCAACTCCTGTTTGAAGCCACTTTATTTTAAGGTGATGTTGTAATGTGTCTTATTCTCATTAAATATTTTTCTGTTAGATGATAATTTGTTAATCCTAGTATTTACAATGGTAAGGATTTGCTTAATTATTTGTTTGGGGTAGTTGGAGTAAACATTTATGTAGGTTGGGGTTTCATTATTTTTTTGGCAGGGTTTAAATGTGTTGTTCCACAAATTTAAAGTAACATCTAAAAAGTTGACTATTTTTAAATTGAAGGAAATTTCTATTTTAAATCCAAGCCATTTAAAGGCCCTAATTACTTTCTTTTCTACTCGAGATGATAGTGAATTTACGTCATTATATATATATATATATATATATATATATATATATATATGACGTAAATTAATAAATATGCATATGAGGAGGGTACACATATCTATAGTATTATTATTCAGGTGTTAATAAAACAGTGCTCAATGTATGAACAGAGCTGTATTATATAAATATTAATAAATATACATATTATTCTACATCTATGGCACAACTCAGAGTTCCATGTGCTATGAAATCATTAGGTGCATATTTCAAATTGACAGTTTAATAGTTCTGAATTTAAGATCACTCAATGTTCATGGGAATTAAATCTTATAAAGTTAAGTTAATGCTTTTTTAATAACAAGATTAAAAATTTAAATATTCTAAGATTACATGTAGATAAAAATTTAAAGTTTAAAATTTAAATAAAAAATATTAAAAATAATAGAATACAGAGAAAAGAAATCAAAGGGGCATAAATCATGGAATGCAAAAATTTAAATATTCAAATATTACATGTAGATAAAAAATTAAAATTTTACATAAAATAAAAATGAAAATAAAAATTAAGAATTAAAAAGTAAAATTTAGAATTAATATCAAAAATTAAAAAATGTAGGGAGCAAAAATAAAAAAGGTTTTATTCATAATTGTTAAAAATAATATTGCGGAGGCAAGGAAGAAAGGGACAAACGTACAGAAGAATCTGTATCAATCTGAGTCTAAGAATTTAAGTAAGTATTGTTTTCTATGGTAGCATGTGGTCATTAAATCACTTCTTTTATTAAGCAAATTAGGATTATTGATATAGTTTAAGATGACAAGTTTTTCTGAAGGGCATAGATTACATTTATATCCTTTTCCATTTTAAGGTTTGACATTTAGCTACAATATTCCAGGTAATAATTGGGTTCTTACTGTTGTTTTTAATTTCCAATAATGTATGGAAAAATCAGTACTTTTGCTGTATTTACTATTGTTTAAAGACAACATGTGGTTGTTAAATTTTATCTTCCACTTATTAGAAGTGCTTCCAAAGTAAAATTTAACATCATTATCATCCGAATGAATTCGAGCTCTATAAACAATATGTTTGGACATACATCGGCCATTCAATGGGCAGGTTTTATTTTTTCAGCCGTTGCAATTATTTTTAGAAGGGTCATTTTTGCTATTAGTTGGGTGACAGATGTTGTTTACATGGGCCAAATAATTATTTGATATTATAGTATTATGTTGTGAAACACATTTATCTATGTTTTTAATGCAACTATGACTGACTTTGATATTGTTTTTGTTGAAGATTTCTTTTTAGCGTGGGTGAATGGTAGAAATGTTTGTGAATTAAGTAAAGGAAGAGTTTATCAATGTTAGTTTGGACATTATGACTGAAGAGAAGGTTAAACCATATAATGTTGTGGTTACGTGATTTTGGCTTATTTCTGCCTACCTTGTTTTTAACAGAGTATTCTGAACACTTTTTTCTAAAGTATTAATGTATTTAATTTTAGAATTGTCAAAAATTTCCTTATTGCTGGAGTTGGTACTTAAATGAAACTGGATAGATTTGTGTAGATTGTTGGTGATTCTTTGATAGTGATTTGATTCCCTGTTGATGTATGTATGGAATTATTGTAGTGATTTGATATATAAATCTTTGTGTATTATGTTTTATTAACTCATATATATATATATATATATATATATATATATATATATATATATACTAGCATCATAGCCTGGTGTTGCCCGTGCAACTCAGAACATTTTAGTAGTAGGAGAAGATGCCATTTTTTATTTTACATATTTTGCTTTCGTGTGAAAAAACACTTTTTTTTAAAATAATATTTCTTTTGTTTCAAAATTACAGAGAAAAATATTCACATTTTTTTGTTGACCAAATGAATTTTTAAAGTGTCGGAATAAAAATTAAATATAAAGGCTTTTTTTTTAATTAAAAAATATTTTAGTCGCGTTTGACACGTGTGATTTAATTTCTGTGATGTAAAATGTCAGAATAAAAATGAAATATAAAGTCTCCATTTTTGTTTTTTTTAATAAAAAAATATTTTAGTCACGTTTGACATGTGTGATTTGATTTCTGTGATGTAGTTCAGCAACCATCTTCGATCTTAGACGTTTTATGGAGAAAATGTAAACAATTGTGTCCATTGGCCAAAAAGTGTGAAAGGGAAAATTACTGAACTTAAAACTCAAAAAGTATATGTCGACCTGTAGATATACGTCCCTAGAAAGTTTGAATGGCATAGATTAAAAAATGTAGGTATGCATAGGGATAATTTCTCTATTTACCTATTTACGCATTTAGTTCCATGAGGTTCACTTTCAGGTTTTAGTTGGTTGGCAACTTTTTGTAGAGATTCTTTCGGCTGAATATACAAATCCTGAATTGGGCCAGAGTTGATAATATCAGCAAATCCTTTTAACAACTACTCTCTTCCCAAAACCTATTTTTATAGGGGCTAACACCTAATTTGTATACTTCTAGAATCCTTTCGAATTCTCTAGATTTTACTTAAACATTCTACAATCTGCCAAAACATTTTATTCCTAATTTCTCTATTTAACAACTACTTCATGAATTAAAACGTTTTTGTAATAACAAGTAGGACTCAACAGAATCCCGTACTATAACTTTTTAGACATTATTAATATTATTTTTATATAAATGCATTCGTAACACTGCTCAACATAGTTACAGTATAAACTACAGGTGGTTTCTGTGGGTATTGAACAAACACAAGTGTGGCTGAGCAAGCATTTGGTAGATGGGTATCCTTGAATATGTGGCCAGGCATTATATATATAAAGAAGGCTGAAGAATAGACTGACTGAAATGTGGCACAAACACAAGCAAGAATGATGACAATGTATGGAATATTAACTACTCATTATTATTATTATTTATGTATTTTAATCAGATTTATTGAAAATATAAAAGACTGTTTTAGAAGAGTAAATTATTGATATTCAGATTATTCCTTCTTCCCTCCCAGTTTTTCATGCTTACATTTGGCAAAGATCAATCAGCTTAAATGAATCACAAATTTTCTTGCACTTAATATTGTTTTCTCCAATAATATTAAAATATCTTACTTTACAATCAAAATGAATCTAACAAGAATAAATATGGTAATCCTATAACAAAAGATTAATCTTTTGTTATAGAATTACTGTATTTGACAGTATATTAGATGCTTCCCTTACTTTAGGAGAGTATATTTAGAAAGAAGCATTTTCAGTATATTTCTCTCTTATGTTTCTCAAGTTAGAATTTTGTCATTACTGGTATTTCCTTTCAGTGAGGTCTTTTTCTACTGTAATTTCCAGTTGGTTCATTGAAGTGTATTTAAGTATGATGAACAAACTGGTGCCAACAAACATCACCAGTACTTTGCCACTCTAATGCCTTTTACAGTATCAATAATAATGGAATTTGAGAAAAATATTATGGGGTAAGGTTTAGTAGAAGGGACTGTCTGAGGTAAAACTATACCCCATGGTATCTCTGGGGATGAATTAGTCTATGGGAGACTTCATTTTTTTCAAATAAGATACAGAGTGATTATTTAGTCATTTTTCATTAAAAAAAATGTATGCCATCAAATATGATAATTTGTGAAATTGAAATTTCAAGTTTTGTAGTTTTGATGATTTTGTTCACATTGACAATGATGTTAGTCCATACATAAAAGAAAGATAATGAATCCTAGAATTATTATTTTCTATTTTTTCATTGGTATATTTGAGACTTTCACATAATACTTTGTATTTACAATGAAGCAGGAAAATCAATTTTGACATTTTAAGCACTTGCAAACACATCAGAATGTGAGTGGATATAAAGAGAGGATTTATAAATAAATTTTCAAAAAGTAAAAATGTTTTTTTAGTTTATTTTACTAAAACATAGTAATTCAAATGATAAATCCTATTAAAAGGCTTGTTTTATTAAAACTCAGAAACTGTCAAGTAATTAAATTTTGTATACGATCTTACTGAGATATTTCATCAGATAGGGATTGGTTAATTTTCTTTTTTTAAAAATAACATATCCTAAAATTTGACTCTTGGTCAGGAAACAGAATTTTGTTTTTGTACTGATAAGATAGCCACTTCTTTCAACTTTTCTTTCAGAAATCTCAAAGTTAAAGAGAACAGACATCACATTATGATTGTGGATAAATCTTATCAAAGAGCCATGAAAGAACTCTTTTGTAAAGAGCTCGAAGATAAAAATACATCTAAACAGATCTTGCTCTTTTACTTCTTTTTAAAATAAAAAATTCAAATAATTTGAAAGAGATTTATGAAATTTACTTCATTCTTTGATTTGAAGAAATATTTAAGATTGCTTATTCTAAGTTTGTAAATAACTATTCAGAAAATTTTGAAAATCAGGTGAGGTTTTTTGTTTAAATCACTGTTATTATAATTGCTGCATACAACCTAATAAAGGAAAAAAATTTGAAAAATCTCTAAAGAAGGAAAATTGAGAAAAAGTTTATTTTTTATGAAGGAGGATTGTTAAATCAAATTTAATCAGAAGAAATATTCAAACAAAAATAGGAAAATTATTGAATATAAAAAAGTTTAAGAAAAATAAATTTTCTAGTATATGTAAACAAATAAATGTTCTTATTAAAAGTCTTTATTTAGCCTGGCACTTTTTATCTTGATTGCTCTACCCATGATGTTTCAGTCATTATACCCTCCAGCTTTCTTCAGGTATTTGACATACTCAGTAACCGTTTATGAATTTTGAACCATGTATTTCATTCAATCCACAGTGTGGTAGACTGTTATCATTCTGCATCCCATGCTTAGGGTATATCTTGTACCAGTTAAATTCGACTGTGTCATGTCTATTTCTTTCACTGAACCAGAGTATATGACTTTTCCGAACTATCCAACTCAAGGATTAAACTTGTGACTGTTAGGAAACCAGATATGCTTTAACTAATGCTTTAATCTAATAGGCCATATGTCTCTCAGATAATTCAATGTGTCATCTCAAAGAGTTTCTCTTGACCAGAGATTTTTGGTCCTTGGTTGGTTACTAAAGTAATTGTTATTTTTTTTGTTGTTGTTGTTGTTTTTAGACAACTAGTGAGAATTAAACTCATTTCATTGACAAATTAACCTGTAAAATGAATTTGGTCACCCTTGTGCTGCATTAGACTTCCTTAATTGTCATTTGCTCAGTTTGGCTTTGTATGGCACACTAAATGAAGTAAACAATATATTTCTATTTTTTGTTAGGAAAATGTGTGTCATTCAGCAGGATTCAAACCATTTCTGTAACATTGTCTGTTTACATTTGTTAACAAAATCTCTTATAAATAATCAGGCCAGTAGAAATATATATATATATATATATATATATATATATATATATACTGTTTAATTAAAAACATAACATCTTCTCCAAAACTAGCATCAATTACAAATAATGTTCAAACAAATAAAAATTAAATATGTCGATTGTGAATTCCATTTCATTAATCTCAGGAACTTTCCGTAATATTGTCTGTTTACATTATGATACATTTCAGAGCATGGATCATTATTTACAAGAAACTGAAAATTGTGCATATAAGGCTTGATTTAACTTTATTTAGACTGTGAAATCATTTGTAGTCGAGTGGTTTAAGACGCACCAGATCAATTGGGGACTTCCCATATGTTGTTAGTGGGTGCAGGTTCAAATCCTGCCAAATGACACACATTTTCCTAAAAAAAAAATTTCTCATAAATCATCATGCCAGTATATATATTAAACAGTATATATATATATATATATATATATATATATACACACACTGTTTAATTAAAAACAGAATATCTACTCAAATACGAGTATTGATTAAAAATAACGTTCAAACAAATAAAAATTAAACATGTTGGTTGTTAATCCCATTTTGTCAATATCCTGAACTTTCTGTAACTATACATCTCATACATTATTAAGTATTTATGAAATTTATATTTTCAGTTTTGAAGGTGTAACTTAAAAGGTAAAGAATACGGAGTAAAAGATTCTAGTTTCTATCCAAACTGCTGGGTTGCCAATCATTACAAACTTCAAAATAGAAAGATATATGTAGATTTCTACAATTTATATAAATATATGATATATAGCTTTTAGCTTATTAACAAAATAAATACAAAGCGTAAGTTTGAATTTACATATCAAATACCAAGGGATAACGCTTGTTATCATAAGCTTATACAAATGAAAACTTATTTCAAATTAGAGTAAACTAAACAATCTTATGCTTAGAAATCTGTAATAGAAGTACAATAATTTGAGTTTTCCCATATGAATGCACAACATTAATTTGTAGTTTGATTATAATTATAGATAGTATTCAGTGAATATAGCATTCCATTTATTACTTTTTTTCATATCTGAGTATATAACTTTCAGGTAATAATTTTTAGATTTTATATCTTATTTACAAATTATATTCAAGGATGTTTCCTTCACTTTTGTGTTGATTAAATTTACTAGTTAAATTTTAAGTTTTCAACATTTTCTTTGACCACCTATAACTGATAGCATAAAGAAGAGAATGAAAATCACTATATAAACTTTTGTTAATAAAATATTGTTTTCAGTTCATGCTATTTAATCAATGAAACATCTGCTTAATTTAAGGTTCAATTTATTTATAAAAATGAACATGATAATCATTGAATAATATAAATTTTGTAATACCAGACAATTTTCTGTAAAGCTACTATTAATAGTTACAATCCTTATAAAACAGCTAAAATACTTGGAACAAAGTTGCTCATCTAGAGAAATTCCTCTGAAGGATAATTAATGTTTTATCAATCTAATCTATTATCAAATATTGCATTATATTTTTGCCAAAATTTTATCTAGCATTAAGAAACCAATATTAAACTATTACATACACAGAAACCAATTGGCAAATAAATTATTACTTGTTTGAAAGTGCATCTATATACCAGTATCTTTCATGTACATAATCAATGCAAAATATAATTTGAAGATCTTGAAGGATCAAAATATTTTATGAAAAAAAAGAAAAAGTAAAACATTATCACTATGATTTAAAATATGAATTTATGAACTAAAAACATTTTTAATGGATCATAAGCACGACAAGTTTTTTTTTTTTGCCCACGAAAACTCAGTTTATATTTAGACTTAGAATTAGTATTCTAAATGATTTTAAAAATAAAGTATTTTTTAAATTTCTTTGAGAAAAGACAGATAATGTATAAAGCATATTGCAGCACTATAAACGCATGCACATTCTTTTAAATAGTGAAGTTGTAACTGATCCAAGAGTAACATTTCTGTGAAAAGTAATAGTTAAAAGGTTATATTGTTCATGGGTAAAACCTGAATAAGTGTCTTCAATAAAAATAGGATCCAATTGTACTGGTATGTTTTAAAATAAGTCAGCAAAATATTACAATAACTTGCATTCTTATAAGACAGATTATGTTATAATATATTCTATATTATTTCTTTAATAGAATCTCTTCATACACTATTCTTCCTCTACCTTCTGTTTAGCTGTTACAGACATTAATAATACAGTGCAATAATTGACCATGTGGGTTTAAGGTTTATAGAAATCTGACAACTTTTACCAGCAGACAAAATATTTTGATATTTGGTTCCAATTCAACAAATGCCTTTTCATTATTTTTCATTTGATATTTAGTAGAGGCAAGATTTATGTATTAGCAAATAGTTATTAACTCAAACGAGTAATGTCAATATGTTGTAGCTTTACTAATTAAAAAAAATGTTAACAAGGATTGAGTCTGTAAACCAGTATCTTGGACAAAAACTTTACAGTACCAAACATCAAACACCTACTAACTTACAGACTGGTTGAAAAAAATAATTGTAAAAGTAAAATTGTGTCAATTCTGTTTTTTTGCTTCCCCTTTTTAAATTGTTAAAATTAAAAACAGTTCAATTAACATAAGAATGAAAATATGTAAGAACTAATTTTTATGATTGTTATAATGGTGCTCAGTATCTGGTCATTCTTTTATGCACTCACTTATATAGAATCCAATCTCAACACCAATTATACTTTTCTTTCTTTAAAAATGAGTAACTATATTCAAATTGGTCACCTTCTTATCACTCAATTTATAACAGAAAAATAAATAAAAAAATCAAAGACTGAATTTTTTTCAAAGTCAGTACAATAAATTTAAATGAACACCAACCAAAGTTATCCTAAAGTAAAGACCTAGTAACCATGCAACTTGTATTTTAGACTGACGGCAACTATGTTAGTCCTAAATTATTACTAACCTACAAGTGGTGATATAAAATATAAAGTGTAAAATATTTTATTACTAAGCTCAAATTTTAGACAACTTCAAAACCATGTAGATTTTTAAAGAATTCATGGCAATTTAAAAATTCCACTGTATACTAAAGTTCACTCTGTGTTTTTGTGTTTTATGATGTTCTATATTGTTAAAAGCTTTCAAGTATTTTTTAACAAAACACTTTATATTAATTTCCAAAATATATAATTTCAGTATAGAATGAGAGCATGGAATTATATTGGCAATATCTTTTTCAAGAACTACTACTTGTTTAAGTTTTCAAAGATAACTAAAGAGATTTTTGAAGTTATCTTAAAATTTAAGTCATATTCTATGAAATAAATGAAAACTGTGAAATAAATGAAAAATGTGTGTGAAAATCTACAAAAATGATTTTAAAAAATGTGGAATAAATTTTTTAAATACCAAAATTATTGTTTATCTGAGTTTTATTCATAGTTTTCACTAAAAAAAAAAAAATTGTTGTAAAAGCTGAATTCACTTTTAATTTTAACTTTTACAAAAATACTTCCAATATCCTTGACACTAACCCTATTTCAATGCCTTTTTTGAGTTATTAATATACATTTTATTGAAATTTTTTTTATAGAGGTACAAGAATTTCAGTTAGTTTGGAAATTTCTTATTTTCACTTTAGTTAAATGAACACAGTTTTGATTAAATACATAGATCTGCTAGAAGAGGATCATAAAGATTATCAATATAACAAACAAGGATCTAACAAAGAAATATCTGAGCTGTGTATATATATCATTTGTTTGATGAAGAAATATGGAAGGAAGAAAGTAGTGAAAAGGAGCCAAGAACTGATGTAGCTTTTGCAACATTAGTAAGGACCTATATATTTATCAGTAATCAGTTATGTTCACATTTGCATAGAGTCAATAATAATGACATTTGAAAAGTAGAATAAACAAATCATTTTTCTACTCAAAATAAATAGAGGCATAATACTTGGAAGTAAGACTACTTAGCAACATTTTAAGTGCAAAATTGATTATTAAATAGAGAAACAAGAGATTAAGTATAAGCAAAACACAAAATGAACAATACATAAAATCAACATAATTTGTACATGCAATAAAAATAAAACAAAAAAGTGTCTATTAGCAGAGAAACCAGATATTTGAAAACAACAAAGCATGCAACAACACAAGAATAAGAAAAAAAAAAAAAGAATATCTACATGTTCAATCTCTTGATGAATTAACACAGAAGACTTTATCACATTGATACTCAAGAATAACTGTAGCAAGAATAATTTTTAAAATTTCTTTATATAATTTTTTATTCATTAGGATCTTGAATAATTTCTTGCTGATTTTTCATGAAAAGTAAAGTTTTATTTACAAAAATTAGTAAGAAACATGTTACTGAAGTATTGTCCATTACCAGCAACAACTTTCTCCCCATCTTTTTGGCAGCATTTGAATTCCACATCAGAAAAACGTCTTTCGAGGTTAACCACGAGTCAATCTAATTTTTTACATAGTCATGAGAATGAAAATGCTGCTCAGCCAGGCCATATGCCATTGATCAGTGATAATCAGACTCGGCAATATCTGATAAATATGGCAGGTGGAGTAGGAATTCCAATTTAAGTGTTTCCACCTGTTTTGCAACATGTGGCCTAGCGTTGTCCTGTTGCAAAATCATTTTGTTGTGTCTCTGCTCATATAGTGACAATTTTTTTCTTCAATGGTCAGGTCAAACTCATCAATTGTAGTGGATAGCATCTCCTGTGAAGGTTTTGATCACTTTGAGCAGCTCATAATAAACTACAACCAGCTAATTCTACCAAATACAGAGCAGAAGTTTTGAACCATGGATATTCGGCTTTGCTGCCAATAATGATGCATGGCTGGGCTTACCTCATGATCTTCTACACTTACGGTTATTGTAATGTATCCACCTTTCATCACTGATCATGATATGATGCAAAAACCTTTCTTTTTCTACCACTGAAGCAGCTGTTCACATGTGACAAGATCCCGTTCATCAATTCTTGGTTTCAACTCGTATGGCACCCAATGTCCTTGCTTTTGAATCATTCCTAATGCGTTCAAACATTTTGAAACTGTTGTGTGATCAATTCCTAATGATTCTGCAAGTTCACCTTGCACTTGACATGAGTCTTCAATGGCTCCAATTCTTTGTCCTCAAACTTTTTTGGTGCACCAGACTGTTCTTAAACTTCAACATCAAAATCATTATTTTTGAAGAGTCTAAACCAATCTCTGTATGTTGTTTCTGACAGAGCATGGTTGCCATAAGTCTCAACAAGAATTTTGTTTGCTTCCACTAGAGATTTCTTTTGAATAAAGTAGTGTAGTAAAATTCCCTACAAATACATTTTCTTGACAAAAAATCCAACATGTTTAACACTATAAAAAAATAAAGTTGTTTACACTTCAATGAAATGATGTACACTGAATTTCAAGCTTGTTTATAGTACTTTCTTATAGATGTGTTACCATCTGAAACTATATATATGCAATTCTAGGAGCACCATCTGTTGGACAACAGCAAGAACTTATTCAAGGTCTTAATATCATTTCAGTAAAGTGTCAAACACTGTGATACATTCCTAGCAAAAAGTTTATTCTTCCAGTTGAATTCTGTAAACTGTCATGTTTATTGAACTTTTACAATATGATACTTTGTAATATAATTGTTCACTTATATAATCTAATGAACAGCATTTAGTAAACATATTTGATTGACAAAGTCATGCAAACAATAATACATTTAAGCTTTTATCATTTTATCTCTGAAAATCTGATTTTGTCGGTACAGAAACAGAAAGTATGTCAGGCATTTGAGTCATTTTATTTATGTTCAGGTATAATCATTTCAAAAGTTATCTCAAGAGTTGAGTTAAAGATAGATAACTGATATTGTGATACTCGGAAGAGGCATAGCATGTAGAACTAGAACAATTTACCCCAGTGGACGAAATAAAGGGTTCAATCAAAATTCTAATCACCTGGAGAAGGCAAGACCATACAGCAGTCCAAACAATGTCATGCTGGATCCATTTCAAATAGCTGATTTGATTTTAATCACATTTGAACTTGAGATACTATTTGTGCACCTCTGCTCTGTGGCCCAGTGGATAAAAGTTTTGGTTGAATTCAGTGACTGTGAAGTATTGTGAGTTGTGAACAAAAATTTGGAGAGTTGAGTTAAAGGGAAATAACTGATGACTTATCTCAAAGAGGCATGACATATGAAACTAGAACAATCTATCCTAGTGGATGAAATAAAAGGTTCAAAATTCCAATCACCTAAAGAAGGCTTGAGCATACAGCAGGTGAAATGTTGTGAATATGGCAACAAAGAAGAACACAGTCTGAACAATATAAATAGTATAAATAAAGTAATTCTTAATAAACTTTTAAGGACAGCTTAAATGGGTTGGAAAATTATAAAATAGTTTAAAGAATTTAAAAATTTCTTAAGCTTAAGAACTCCAACTTGTATGTAGCAGTATTAATATTTTAAAAACAATAAAATAAAATCAATCTTTGCTATAAAATATTGTTTCTCTTGACAGGATTGAGTAGTGAAAATATGAGTATATATTTTCCATCCAACAAATATTTATATCCTAATTAAGAAATCAAATGAACCCTAGAAGAAAAATGAAAGCCATGAAAAACAAAATCATATTTTTTTGTAATTAATTACATTTTGATAAAGACAAATTCATGAAACTTTCAATTATATTCATGGACTTCTTGGCGCTACAAATAGCATCTAATTTTTAGATACTTTTTGTTATAACACCAGTGAGGATAATGTTTCTTGCATATCCTCAGTATAACTTAAGAAATAAACATTTTTTTTTGCATTGTAAAAGTAAAATGATTTACTCGCAGCATATTTTTATCTAATTTCTTTAATTATACTATTTTTTCTAACAAGTGAATATTTTTTTTTCTTGTAAGTACATCTTAAAGATGTGCATATGTGTTTTCCAGTATCAGATTTCTGGGAAACAAGCTATCATTTATACAATTAGCACTCACCAAACCCTAAAGAATAGCTTACTTACAACCTCCCTTTTATATCTTGAAGGTTTGGGATTCAATATTCCAGTAAATTTGATGCCAATGAAATTAATTTTGATCAATAAGTAAACAAAACCTCAAAGAGTAGCCTTTTTTGTTAACCATTTTAGCCCAAGCAAAGCAATAACGCAACTAAGACGTAAGGGGTTACTGAGTGTTAAAAAGATATTTTTCTGAGACATTATTAAAGAGATGGGACAATGAAGAATAAGGAGACAAAAGATGAAAAATGACATTACATTTAAACTTTTGAAAATTAAATTACATTTTCTTTAAATGCATTTTTTTTTTACTAAACATGAAAAACATTCCAACTTAGTAATAAATAACAAGTAAACATCTAACAAAATCTATTCTATAAGTGTGTATGTGTATTAGAAACACAATTATTAGAAAGTAAATTTCCATACATGTGTTATTGAATACAAGAAGATTTTGTTAATTTTTTAAGTTATTTCTCTTGTTTTCTGATAAGGGAACAAATGACTGGTTCAAGACTATACAGGAATTGTGGATACTTCTTATTCTTCTTTCTACTGTTCTCTGATTAGCATCAGGAAAAAAATGTGTTATTTGTCAGGAGCAGATTATGAACTCAACTGACATCATATTAGCTTTTCTTAAGAATTCTATATCAGAAAGTGTCATTGAAGAGATTAAGGAAAGCCATTCATACAGTTTTGGTATCTTTAGCTCTGAAACAAAGATTTGGAAAAATTCTTCAAATAGATTTTCTTTTTTTCAATTATTAAATAATATTAAAAACTATTTTCTAGACTATAGGATATCTCATTTAATGTAGTCTTTTTTATTTATTTTTTTATTATAAGTACTTGAAAAATTTTAACTCTCCATTTGTAATTAATGTTATATACAACACAATTAATATTCATCATTATGGATCTTATAATAGTTTGGAATATTATGTTTGTTAAAATGTTATCTTATTGCACATTGGTTGGAAAAGTGGTATGTTTTTTAATTATTTCTTCTTCTTGTCACTATGCAATACACAATGAAATTGGACAGTAGTCCCTAAGTGCACCAATACTAAACAACACATATATGCACACACAATACAGATCAAACAAATACATGCACAATAAAGAATGAAGAAAAGTATTAATGTTTAAAATATGTTAAAAATTGTCAGCATGCAGCAGTATTCCTTTTATACAGGGCTCAAGAATAAAAGCTATCCCTCAAGTGCTTTGTCCTAAAACTAACAGATCTAAAATGTCACCCGAGGGAAACAGATCAAACAAGTGGTACCCAAGATGCGTGCTCTTTCATTATGCTTTTTGTTCTGTTGAAACAGTGAGAACTAGAAATGTGAGAATTAAAAATGTCTTCCTAGAACAACAGCAAGCAGCTGTTTATTTTCTGGGAAACATCTATAACCATCTGGAGGATCCTTCCTGCCTGCTGCCGAGCAGCTAGTATACCTAACAGTCATAATTAAAAGGACAAATGCTGTGACATTTCTCTGAAATTTGTCCACCGGCTCCCTAGTCTTTAAGATTATTCTCCAAGCTACATGCAGCCAATCTTTTTATTTCACTCCTGTACTCTGCTGCATCAGTCTCCAAAATGAGTCCAACCACAGTAATGTCATCCACAAACTTAATGACTGTGTTGGCGGAATAGACAGAGACACAATTAGAAGTGTAGATGATATACACAAGAGAATTTAATACACATCTCTGTGGGGGAACTGGGAGAAATCTAGGCCTATTCTGATAGTTTGTTGACATGTCAAAAACCATTAACAGATGAGCTGAGATTGAGTTGTGTGAGCTTTGTAACCAGTTTGTTTGGGGTAATTGTGTTGTTGACTGAAGTCAACAAAAAAACATTCTCACATAACTCCCTTTTTCCTCTAGGTGGGTCAGTGGAGAGCAGTGACAATGGCATTTTCTGTCAATCTATTCTCTCTGAATACAAATTGGTATTGATCAAAAGTTCATGGCAGACTTGCCTTGATATACCACTAGATCAATCTTTCAAAGTGCTTCATGATAATCTAAATATGTGTGACTACTCAATAATAGGTTAAATATTTTTGTAAAAATCCTAGTGCACAATCTTTCAAGATTGTTTCTTTTACCCTGTCAGACCCAGTGACTTTCTTCAGATTGACCCCCATTCCAAACACACTTCTCACATCATACACATGAATAGTAAGGCTATAGGTATGGCTCTGTTGGTTTCACCTTAAAACAAGTAAAGAAACAATTAAGTTCCTCTTCCTACAAGATATCATCGTCTAGAATTTTGCAGTTCCTAAATTTGCTGTTCATAATATGTTAGATACTTTGCCATACATTCTGTGGATCATTGTTATTGAAGTAGCTATCTATCTTTTTCTTGCATGTTATTTTCTTCCTTAATGACTCTTCAGGTTAGCAGTTTCTGGTTAGGATATATACAAACATTCATTGACAGTGATAATACTGATACAGTACTCTATATAACAAAGCAGAGCTGAAGTAAGTCTGATTCCCCAAAAATGTACCAATTGGTCCTTCTAAAACAATCCTGCAGCCATATAGAAGCTCTGTCTGGTAACATATTGACAGTCCTCATTGTAGCTTGCATGTTTCTCATGAGGTGGAGTATATGTGGGTGTTACTAATATAGATACATGATCTGACTGGCCTAAAGTGTTGATTTAAATCCACATTTAATATTTGAATAGGCCTTGTTCAAAATACCACCTCCTTCATAGTAAATTCTATGCTGTTTGAATTTTGGCAGAACTGCTTTTAAATTAACTTGATTAAAATCACCAGCTATAATATGGACAGATTGAGGATATTCATTTTGCTTTTTATTGATGGCCATGTATAGGTATAAGCTGCATTAACATTTTTGTTTAATGATACATAAACAACTATAATTATTACAACAGAAAAATTTTGAGGAAGATAAAAAGGCCTACATTAGCAGCTAGGTACTCCAAGTCAGTGGAATAATGATTATCCAGTATGCCACTGTCAGCACACCAGCCATTATGTACATAAATATACATTGTTTCTGTATCAACAAAATACTGTGTGGCTTGACAATTCAATAAATTTGTTTGGGATAGATGAATGTAACCAAATTTCTGTTAGTAACAAAATACCACAGACTTTGACTAACCTGTATTAGTAAATCCAACTCAACTTGCTTATTGCTGATAGATCTTACATTTGCAATAAACATATTTGGAAGCAGTAGTTTGTATGGTTGTTTCCTTAGCTGAGCAAGAACCTGGCACAGCCTACTGCTCCTGCTCATTATAATTTTTAACAAGCAGGTGACCTTGACTTCATATGCAAAAATCAGCAACCAGGAGATGTTGCTGATTGCTGGTCACTTATTATCAGTGTTATTCTCACCAAAAGATCTCTCTGCAGCCTGGAGTAGGATCAAAGCGTAGCTTTGATTGACAACGATATTACAGCCTGTGACTTTCATATCAGGTGCTGAAAACATTCCCACCAAACAACAACAACATTCCAGTCTGAGCTGATCCTGCTGACGATGTTCCCACCTTATTCCGATTTTTCATACTGTTTGCTCATTGATTGTACAATAAAATTGACATTGAAACTCAACTTTTTTGTCTCTGTCTCCTCATTGTCTTTGCTGTTTTGACATATACAAAAGTTTGCAGGGTTGATTCCTTCACCTTACATTGGCTCTGCAACAAGTGGTGACACTGGCAACCCACATGTCTGTTTTGTATCTTCTTTGCCTTTGGTGCTTGCTGAATCCAAGAACTATCCATGGAGAACTGGATGTCCTGGCTGTTATATCTAGTATGTTGTTTGTGCACATAAAATCCCTTGTATTTGCACATTCACATTGCATTCTAATGAACAGAGGGTTTTGCCAGCTGTATGTAGGCCTTGCACAACTACACTTTACACCATCAACCAAAACAAAACATACTTTCAGCTGCTGCAACCTAGTGTACCACTGTTTTTGATATTCTGCAAGAGCATTGTGGTAGTATGACCAGCATAAACAGAATTTTGTTTAGTGTTGTAATCACCTTTATATATTTACAAATATAAATATCTTTATATATATATATATATATATATATATATAATTTTTATATTGCATTGATTTTATAGAGTAGGATTTTAAGACTGGTATTATTAATGACAATAAAATTTTGACATTATTTGCATTTGGACTAATGTACTCATCTTTGTTGTTATTGCAACAATTCCACTGATTCCTGCTGTACTGCTTAGCACAGGAAGTGAACTCACAATAGAGCCAATATTTTCATCTACTAGGTTATTGTCTCATGGGATAATCCTGAACTTAAAACTTGGAACCTTAAACCTAAAGTTATTCTTGCCTGCCTGCTGTGATGTTGCTGCTGCTGTCACATTTGACCTCATTCACTATTGCTTTTCTTTTCTTACTGTTATGGCTGCTGAAGTCTTGCTGTCATTTTTTTTTTTTTAACAATGGCTTCCATATAATATTTGTTTCTATATTAAGCCAAACATATACTCTGATTCCCGATACATGAACAGTATAATGAGAAGAAGTTATTCTTGTAGATTAAATAAAGGGTTCAGTTCAAAAATCTTCCTAAAGTTTCCCTGGATTGGCAGAAAATTGAAGATGGCTAGATAGCACAATGGTTTTTTTATTATTTCAGTCCAAGCAAGAAAATAAAGCCACTATGATGCATGGGGTTATGGAGTGATAGAGAATATGAGAAAAAAAAACACTATTAAGGAGAGAGAGAACAATAAAAAAACAGGAATTAAGAAAATATAAGATAATGGTGGATATTGATCTTCAAAAATTTAAATGCGAAGTTGACTGGGAAGCAAGAAGCCAGAAAAGAATTCTACAAGTGACAAGTACAATAGAAGAAACTACTAGCATAGAACGTATAGTTACATACTGTAAAAAGAGACCTTGCCACCAATCTAGTAGTATAATTAAATTCATAAAGTCTAGGTACAATAGAGGAGAGTTCATCAGAACAATTACCATGAAAGACTTTATAGAAAAAGCAAAGGGAAGCTACATTAAGGTGGTGGGAAAATGACTGAAGCCAAGATGCCAAGTATGAATATCTTTCTATATATGGTATTCTTAATAGTGGTCTCATCTTATTTATAAAGGTGCATTTGATTAGAATTAAATAAATTTATTGAATTACTGTTTGGTGGATTATAATTCCAATTTTATTTAATTTTTATTCATCAACAATATACAGGGTGAACCAAAAGCAGGTGGATAGTAACTGATAATATTTATTTTGATAAGGTTACATACTAAAACAATTAAATTTTAATAAACAATTATTACACATACAATTAAATTTTATTGTATACAATATAAAAACACTGAAACTTTTATCAAGGCAGGTGCCAAAACTGATCTCCCTCACAATTTACACAGCTTTGACATATACCTTCTATGCTTTGATAAATTTTTTACACAGCATTTTTGTGTATTAATTTCTTGAAACGCATCTCTGGTGTAATTTTTCAAATCACCAACACTTTGTGGTTTTCAACTATAAACTTTGTCTTGGAGTACTCCCCCAAAAGAAAAAAAATTAATTGGAGTAAAGTCAGGTGAATGTGTAGGCTAATAAATTGGACCTTTTCAGCCCATCTATTTCTTGGAAAACATGTCATCAAGATACTCATGGACTACTCTTGAATAATGTGGAGAGGTCCAATCTTGTTGAAAATAAAGGTCATGAGAATTGTGAGGCTGTTGTTGTTACTGTGGAACAACTTGATTCATTAGCATTTCAAGATACTCATCACCTATGAATGTTCTATTAAAAGAAATCAATCCTAAAACACCAGAACTTAAAATACCGCCACAAACAATGACCATAGTCATAATATAATGCTAACACAATCCCTATTCAACCTACAGTCCACCTACTTGTGGTTCACTCTATAGGTAAGGGAGTTATTGTTAATAAGACTTTACTTGATGCTAATTATTTTAGAAATTTCTGAGATGAGGTATTGTAATTATTTACACTATTTACATTGTTCGGACTGTTGTCTCCATCTTTGTTGCCATATTCATATTTCAGCTGTTGAACACTCAGGCCTTCTTCAGGTGACTGGAATTTCAAACTGAACTCTTTATTTTATCCTAAAGTAGATTGTTCTAGTTCCACATGCCATGCCTCTTCTGGATGTCTCAGTGTCAGTTATCTCCCTTTAACTCAACTCACCAAGTTTTTGTTCACCTCTGCTGCAGCCAGGTAGTGAGCTCACAACTCTTGGGGTCACTAACACTTAGTCAGGACACATGGCCCAATGGATAAAAGTGAATTCAATACTTGGCCTTTTTGAGATGAGATGAGACACTATCAAATTAAGAGGAGAGCCCATCATGAAGCCATCAGTGTCTGTTCATATGTTACCAAGATGTTCATAAAAGGAACTCGTCTAGTACAAGCTAAAAGAAGTTTGCAAAAAGTAAGAGGTTAAATTTTATGCAGTAGTATTGAAGGATGTTTGTCAGTGTAAACAATAGTGATCTTCATTTATTTATAAAGATCACCATGCAATGTATTGTAATATAATTGTAGTTTTTTTAAGGGAAATATTAGTAAAAAGGTTTTCTATGTATAATGAAATGCAATCATCATTATTAGGTTTGGTAGAGCATAAAATTTTGAGAAATGTATGGATTGAATGAACATGTTAAGGAGATATGACAAAATGATATTATTAAGGAATTTAGATAATTGGTATATTAGAGTGGGAATGAGTTATAGTGGGTTGCCAGGTTTATGGTTCTTTACATTACCATAAAAATGACCAGGAGAATAATCTCCATCCAGTGTTTTTTTTTTAACTTCATGGCAAGAATTCATTTTTTTTAAAGGTCAGTAGTATTTTTTTTAAATTTTGATTGATTAAGAAGATTTTGAATTAAAAAAAATTGTTGCAGTTTAATAATGCAAATATTACTGTTGTTACCTTTTTAAATGATTATATCTTTATTAACAGAGTTCTTTAGCAAGTTTTTAATTTTTGAGTTACATGATCTTGTTTATTGGAAACTTTGTATAAAACCAATAAAGCTAATAAAAAAATGCATTTACAGGATTTAAATAACCTATTAAAAAATGAATAACTAACTATAATGACTATGTTAACGTTGTTTTTGTTGAAATTTATACAAAATTCTTTTATTTTTATCTTTCATGATTTACTTTAAATTTTCATCAAGGAGTCTTTATTAAAAAAAAAAATACAAGTAAACTTAAAGCAAAGGAGGAAATAAAAGTTAATATTTGATTATAAATTAAAATTTTTAACAATCTTTTTAAAAAGTGTACTTAAAGTTCAGTGGGGACCATGTCGTTGACAATATGGTCAGGTGCTGAAGTTGTATCTTCCTAATCTAACCACAATTGTCAAAACATCAGAACTTGTATTGTTAATCTTGGGCTTTGGGGAATGTTTCAGCACCCGCACATCTAATTGAACTATCAGTTACACTTTTTTTCTACACATATCTTTGGAATTTTTAAATTTAGGAAAAAAAAAACAACAACAAAAAACAAAAAAAACAAAGCATGAAACAAGCATTTTCTTTAAAATTTCAACATAATGACATCTCTTCTGAAATAAAAAAAATGATTCCGATGTTTTCATTTTCGTTTTAGTATTTTTTTAAGAATAAAAAAGTATTCTTTAGATAGAGATACCATTTCAAACAATGCCAGTACAAAACACTTTGCTTTCAACGTATATGAAAAATTATTCAAAATGTTAAAGTTAAAAGTAATATTTTATGTATGTGCCTGAAATTTAAAAAGAATAAAATACTAAAAGTTGAAGCAATTCCATTTCACAATTTACTTCTTTAAGACATGCATTTCAAATAAATGAAAAAATTCTTCAACCTTATCAACAATTAGCAGATAATTTTAAAAAAAAAATCTTTATTTTGTAAGGATTTTTATTTTATTTTTCATTATACTAATTATAATTGCTATAGCCTACATTTGGAGAATAATACTTGGTTTAAGTGCAATGTGCAATGCTTTTTGGTTGTAAATGTATTCATTCAAATTTATGCGGTTTTGTTGGCTCCCACATTTCTTCACATTTTAGCTAAACACTAAACAGTTTAGCTAATAATGTAAAGAAATTTGGGAGCCAACAAAACCGACCGATCATGTTAGAAACCTACAAAACAAAAAAAAAAAGATTTATTAAATGACAGGTCATGGAACTTGTTGCTAAAACCAAATTGAAGGTTTGCATTTTTGCACTTAAAATTCATCCTTTAGAGATCTTGCTAATAAAATGTCTTAACTACTACTACTTACTACAATCTAACATTTTTCTGAAATGTAAATTTCTGGTCAAAGCATTGAAGCTGGTATAAACATTTTAAAAAGCATAAACTTAAATTCTGGTATATGCAAACATCTTAAAAAGCTGGTTCTGGTATATGCAAACTGCAAACATTCATTCAAACATTTAAAAACATGTTAAAAAGCTGGTATATTCTATGCAAACATTTTAAAAAGCAACTTTATTGATGGAAAAAAATGGAGATTAGTTACTTTTTTTTATTAATTTTAAAAAATTTGGTCAATGTTTTTGTTTTATCAAACTTTCATTTCGAAAGAAATCTTGATGAGCGTTAACATTTTTTTTTACGTAGGCACCTACACTCATTGTCTATACTTAAAGTGAATTTTTAAAAATAAAAAAGCTTTCATAACAATCGAGTAATAATACTAATAGTTATTATTCGTGTAACACAGAAACTTAATCTAAAACTAAGTGTACTTTCTTCATAATTGATTTTTACAGGCAGGCTATTATTTTTGAACCGGTGCAATGTTTTCCGCGTGAGGTAAGTAGTGTTTAGCCAGTTTAGAAAATAACTTATTAATAGACCATTAACAAGTCACTTTTACTTGGCCTTGTGCAAGAATGAAGTAAATTTTTAGTAAATAAAAATAGTAAATAGGAGGAGAAGTAAAAAGATAACATTAGAGGTAAAGAGAGCTCTCTATCACACACCACAACCATATTGTTCGAATCTGCTCCGTTTAGAAATGGGAGAGTCTATGAAAGAGATACTGAATACCAGAAAGCACAGGGATGACAATGTCAGAAGTTTTAATTTTTTTTTAATTTACTCCTTAGACCTTTAAAAGAATGCTGTTAAAAGTTTTGGTAATGTCCGTCTTCGCAACAATGAGAAGTGATAAAGACTGACGATAGCGTTTAAAAATGTACTTTTTATGAAGTAAAAGGGATTTTTTTAATGAGAGAGGATCCTAAGAAAGAAAAGTATCAGTTTCGCTGAAAAAAAAAATGCAAAGACTGATAAAATTAACTTATAAGTATTAATTAATTTTATTGGCCTACTGATCGTTTTTCTTCAGTTTAAGGCGCACTTTCATAAAGCTAACAACCAGTATTCCTGTGGTTTTTATATTCTTGCCCTTCCCTCATTCTCCGTGCCAACTTGATAAGCCAACAACTGGTTTGTTTAAAAGGAGGGGAAATACTGGTTGGCTAGTTGAGCAAGCTAGGCTGGTTGTTTGACAGTAGAGAGAGAGAGAGAGAGAGGAGTTATTTATTTCTCTCTCTTTAATGAGTAAGCCTGTTGCCACCTTTACTTAAAGTATTAGCAACAAGATGGAGGCAAAGAAAGCTTTGGTAGAGCTCAAGTCACTTCGTCTAGACTGACGTCGATATGGTCAGGCAACATGGAATGTTAATTACTAGTCACTGCTCAGTTAGAGAGGGATACGAAAACAACAGTAACACTTCTTGCGATTCATTTCAACAACAATTACACCAACTTAATAGCAAGTACTGCTGCTGTTTACTAGTTTATGTTGCTTAACCAAATGTACTATTCCTGTGTAAGCTAACGTTTCTTTTCTTCTAGAACTACTCTTTTTTTTTCTCAAGAGTTGAAACAGGGACGATAGTAGTACTACTTCTTGGGTATTGCGTAATAGGAGTAGAAATAATTGCTGCATTGAAGATACTGCTGTTATCAAACGGCCGCAGAGATTGGCAGAAGTGAAGTTCGCACCAGACAGTCTGCTCCAATGTTGTGAAAAGAATACAGAGAGCATTCAACAAATTACAAATAATATTAACATTCAGTACCGACTAGTAAACAGAACTTGGTACTATTACGATATTTTGACGATTACATCTTCCTTTTATAGTTATAAAAAAAATGCCATATGATGAGGAACCAGAGGTGGAGAAAAAAAAACCCATAGGGGAGGAGAGTTTTTTTTCGTCCAAATTGGAGAAATTTTCTATAACCCTGGAATACTTTTTAAAATGAAAATTAGGATAAAAAAAAAAGGCAATGAAAAATGAAAATACATAAAGGACTAAAAAATCAAGTTTGCATTTTTATTCGTTTTTCTTTATATTCTAAGTTGTCCTAAATTTTAAAAATAGTATCACGGAAATTTTCTCAGTGAAATTGAACATTTGCTGCTTGCAGAACGACAGAGAAAGAAAAGTTTTTTTTTTTTCTTTCTCTTTAGTATACGGAATTAATTGAATTATTAAATAACTGCTTTTGTACTCCAAACTTTGGAGGGTGCCTTTTCAGAAGGACAATAATGTGATTATTATTATTACTCCTCAGTCACTCGTATTTCATTTATTTAATTTAAAAAAAAAAAAAACTCAAATCCAACTGTCTTTGATTAGCTAAATAGATTTTTTTATTAATAAAATTTTTTTTTAAAAAAACGAGAATATTTAGTACCTTTTTTGCCTCTGTTTTCTTTTCAGTTAGAGTGGAAATAATTATGAGCTTTGTTGATCTCGCCGACATTAAATGTGTGTTCTAAGATTTTCCGACATCAGGAAATTACCACTGAGCAACGAAGAGACAACAATAACATTAATGTTTGTCATTACTTATTCTGTGAGATTATTACAGTTGAGTTAAATGAGATGAGAGTGAGACAAAACAACGAAAAAAATGATTCACTTCATCAGACAAAAAAAAAAAATTTGAAAATATCAAACACTTCCTCAATTACGCGAAGTTTTAAATTTATGAAAAAAAGAAAAAGGACCACCTCCCAATACCCCACCTCTTTTATTATCCAAATTGATAAAGTTTTAAACAATTCAAAATTAATTACATATAAATTACAAGACAAGCGACAGCTTCATTTCGATAGCAGGATCGGTGATACTCCTATACCTATATTTACCTTTCCAAAATGAAAAAAATGTTAATTTCAAGCCCGAGAAAAAAAAAAAAAATAAGCACTTCTTCCTAGAAGTCATTTTAAAAATCGACCCCACCTTTTCTTTGCTTTTTTTTTTTTTTTTTTTTTCGAAACCATAGCTGATTCAGAATTTTTTAAAGTATACACATCGGCATCAAGCTTAACTTTAAGGTGGTCAGTGATGTGTGGACTGTTTTTTTTTTCTTTACACCTGCAGGCTAATTGTATGAATTTTACAAGTCTCACCTGGTAATTAGTCAGATAATTTCTTCAATCATCAATAGTTGATCTCAGTAAAACAGAAAACAGGTACTCTGCAAACTCAATACCGAAAAAAGTCAGCTAAATAAATAACTTAAGCCAAATTATCAGGTATAGTTCACATATTCGTTTAGCTTTCATCACATAACAAAAAACAACAATAACATTGCAACATTTTAGATTTGATAATGATTAATTTTAGAAAACTAAAGATACACAGAATCACTGGACACATACGAGCAGATACTGAAAAGTTACTGGTCCATCTGAGAAGGGGTTCTAATGTTTGGTGAGAACATTTCAGCATCAACTTTACTCTTGAGTCTACCCTCAACGTATGACATAATCATATCAGATAATATAGCTCTAATGGAACAACATGGAATGACAGCCATTATGTCTAAGATTCTTTATGGAGTAGAATTCACTTTTCCAAAACTTAACTATATAAAGAAAAAAAAAACTTCCAAGAACAACTCTGCACTTAGATTTACTTGTAAAAGCTGGGATTTTTACAACTAAATATAAATAACTATAACCAAGTTGCTAATTTCCAGTAATTTCAAAAATAACATTTTCTTACTATATTGTTAAAACATGATTTTATTAAACTGAAAACTTATAATTTACACAATTTTAATGTTGTACAAGAAGGTACTGAAAGTTTCTTGGCCCAAAGCTTTTCCCAAAATTTGATCAAACACAATTTTTTGAATTCTTTTCTTGGCCAAGAACATTTCATTGCCCTTCTGTATATGAATCTATATAGGGAAATTTACTTTTTATGAAAAATGAAGTTATATACCTGTGATATTTGTTATATTAAAAAAGTATTAAACAAGGTAATTTTTTCCAGGTAATTTGTAATTCAAACTAGATAATGTACAAAACTAGCCTTATTTCATTCTTTTTCAAATTGATTAAAGAATAGATACAGGACAAAACAAAAAATATAAACAAGGAATACTTTGTTATCTCCCATCTGGATTTGTTTAATGGAATTATTTTATTAAATTTGATAATGTATGGATCTTACACAAAATCTTGAACTGTCTTGTGAAGAAAAGTAAATACATTGAAACTGTAAAAAAAAAGCTTTAGTACCAAGTATAATTATTTTTACCATTGAAAAAGTTTTCATTTAAAGTAATTATAGTTAAGAAAAAATACTGCAGTCACAAAGCATAAATAAAGATTAGAAATACATAATGGAATATTCAATTTACTGAAGATCTCTTACTTCGTAGACTAACAACCTTTCCTTTTATCATCTAAGAAATATAACCAAATAAAATAACTTAATCATCAGTATCAGTATAAAAAATATGATCCTACTAATAGTTCTTTAAAAACATGAAGTTTTAAAAGTGGCCAAATATAAGGAGATACCTTAAATTTATGCAAGTAATAATTAGGAAATAAAAAACACTAAATCCATGAAAAGATGAACTATATGATTTAGGAAGGAGATAGCATTTATCAGTTTTTAAGAAAGGCTACTAAATTTAGCTGAAACAAGCTATAAACATCAAATGTTTGATAAAAAAAACAAAAAAACAATCCATCTTAAACCAAATAACCCTCTGTTTAATCAATAAAAGCAACCTCTTCACCCTTTTTTTTTTCAGAGCCTTAAACACAGTTATTGTCAGTGCTAAAATTTTGAAATTAACATATCTTGTCATTTTGGGAGATTTTCATTACCTACTTACATCTACAGCTCTGGCCAAAAGTTTTGCAACACCATAAAAAATCCGAATTATTGGTAACAAAACGCAACTATTTTTGCTTTAGCATTTTAAAATAATAATTTAAACTTTGAAAAATTATTTATTATGTTGTATGTTAAATTTTGATATTAAATTCAATACTTTATGTGCCTTCCTCTATTTTTAAGAACAAGTTTTATTCGCTTTGGCATAGACTCAATTAGTGATTTTAAACAGATCTAATAAAAGTCCAACATCTTTGTAAGACAGCTTCAGGTTCAATTCTTGTTGTTGGAACAGCTTCACGCACCTTTGGTTCCAGGATAGACCATAAATTTGCAATGGGATTGAGATCAGGGGAATTACCAGGCCAGTTTTGCTGAACTCTGAAGTTATTTTCCTTGAACCACTTTGTCACAGCTTTATGGCAAGATGCACCATCATGTTGAAACACCGCATCTCGATCAGGGGAGCATTCTATCAAAAATTGTGGTAGTCTGTTTTTGATAGTGTCCATATACCATTCCTTGTTCATTGACGTACCTTTGGGTACAATCACTAATTCTCCAACACCATGAAAGGAGAAGCACTCCCAAATATGAACAAGATCTGGATGCTTGACCATGGATTCCACACAATCAGAGTGGAATCTTTCATCGACTCGTCTTCTGACACGAATTGATCCATTATTAGCAAAGCAGCTAAAAGGTGATTTGCTAGAGAAAATCACCTTCTACAGTTCAACTTTTATGAATTTGACAGAATTTAGTCTATCTTTTATATTTTTTCATGTCAAAAGTGACTTTCTTGCAGGCCTTTTTGACATCAATCCTTTCATCAACAAACACCACCATACTGTGCAATCTAAAGCTTCCACAACACTGCTGGACCATTCCTTCAGTAACTGCTGATCAGACAAACTAAGTAGCACCAGTCATCAGTCATCTCACTCTGTAGACACTTTTGGATGACCACTTTGAACTCCAACTTCGATTTTTCCAGTTTTCTTCCACTTCTGGACTATTCTTGTGACCGTTGATGCGTGAACCTGCTCCTGTTTGGCAATCTGACGACAGCTAAAACCAGCTTTGTGTAAAGCAACGATTGCAGATCATTTGGATTTGGAACAATGACCTTTTCCCATTTGGATCACAATTAGATGTACAGAATGAGTAATGTGGTTTAAAAAAATAAAGAATTACTGTCCAATCTCTTCTCTCTGCTTCACTTTTAACTTCATTGTCTGCTGAATATGTGATTCAAAAAGAAAATACAGTACAACCTCTATGCTCTTCTTTTTTCTTCTCCCCAGAAAAAATATTCCTTCTCATTTCATAGAGTCGAGAACTCGCCTATGCAAATCACTTAAAATTAAGCTATTTCTAAAAAATTCTCAGTATGTATGCGTCAATTTTATTTAAAAAGTGGTTATTAATTGCAGATATATAAATAGAAAAACCATATGACATTTGATAAATATCAGATCCATGAAAATGAATCTAAATGTTCTACTTAAATTTCTGTATATTTTGGACACTAAGTGCTTGTGATAACATTCAAGAAAAAGTTTATTATAATACCAATATTTCTAAATTCACAATGTATATATCATTTGAAAATCCATGGATACCTGTCTGCAGTTGCCTTCAGGATTATAGAAATTTCTTTAAGGAATAAAATTATAAAGTTTGGGTCATATCTATAACAATATACATGGATTCAATTAAAACCAACCTCCATTCTAGCTTTATTCAATTTATACAGATATTAAGGACTTATGAATTCTAGGAATACCCTAGACATTTTAGTTACATTAATTTTTACTGATCAGAAAGTTTAGTATATTTTTATGAAATATAAAACTTAGAAATAGTCTCTTTATCAGAGTATAACAATTAGCAAGTTGTTATTACAGTTTTTACTACAGAGCCCTTGTGTCAAAATTAAGTTTCTAATAACTATACAAACTTAATGCATTTCATGTTGTAAAAGAGTGTTGACTATCACATACTTCTTTAATGTGGGTAATATTGAGTTTTGTCAATTTTGGTCATGTATGCTTTAGCGGATGTGCATTGTGGTACAGTGGATATCAGCTCGGAACAAGAAGCCGAGTTCGAATTCCAGTTGAATCCATTGTATTCACTTACGCGCAAATACCCTTGGGAAAGGTATTAATCCATCTATTCCTTCCAGTTATGGGTTAAATAGCAGGACAGATTTGGTTCTATAGCCTTGGTCGGCAACCAGTCTACCGCAGAAAGCAATGGCAACCTACTGCGGGATAATCTTCTGCCCAGTCAGTCATGTCTCTTTCGAGACATGATCGCCCAAGTGTATATCATGTATGGCACTTAACTAACTGATGCTTTAGCTGTCCTATGCTCATAAATTTAAGCAGACTTTCATTTCATATGGGTAAGGAAGTTAAAAATAAGCATGTTTCATTTGTTACAAAACAGATAATAGCTTATAGATAGATAATTAAAATAATTGTTTCAGTTTTTATATTCTCTCTTTATCTAAAGTAATTATCTGAAATTAACTGTAATACAACTTTATTTTCACTTGAACTTTAAAACTGTGAACTTATGTCCTTGATTTCAAATATAATTATCAGTAAAATTCATAAAATTATCTATTGCTGCTAAATAAATTACAAACAAAATAACATGAAAGAAGATGTTATTGCAGCAATTTCCAGATTTACTCTGAAAAGTACTTGTTAAAATATTAAGTTAATTTTCAATGTTTGAGATCAAATTTATTACTGATTTTCCATGAGTGTCACTGAAGCATGTGATTAAAAACAGCTCTTTACACAGATGTTTTATGAAAACTGATGTTGAGAATTTAAATGTTACACAAAAAGCTACAGTTATTAGAGAAAGTAAAGTGATTATTTATAGACAGTATCAGTTAAGTGCCATACGTGATACATGCTTGGGTGATCATGTCCTGAAAGAGACATGACTGAGTAAGCAGAAGATTTTCCTGCAGTAGATTGCCATTATTTTCTTCAGTAGACTGGTTGCTAACCAAGGCTATAGAACCCAATCTGTCCTGCTATTTAACCCATAACTGGAGGGAGAAGTGACAGACTAATACCTTTTCCAAGAGTATTTGCACGTAAGTGAATGCAACAAATTCAGCTGAAATTCAAACTCGGCTCGCTGATTTCTTGCTCCAAACCAATATCCACTGTACCACAATGCACATCCATAAACAATGCAGCCAATGTTAAAAAAAAAAAGGTAATAAAAGCAGATGTTACATATTACCTCTAGTCAAACTGACTACACAGAACACTGGTGGAAACATGTATTTCTTAAAAGTATTAAATACATTGTTTTTGCATTAATATTTGGAAGAAAATATTCTTAAGTACAGGGTATTGATCCTATCAGAGGCTGCAGTACAGAATATGACCGATTACTTAAAATTAATTTTGCTGTATTAAACCAAATTTTACACATCATACCAATTCAAAGACATTCACCAAATATTTGTTTATTACTCAAGTATTAGTAATTATATACTTTTAAAACTACCACTTGAAGAACACATTTTTATACTGGATGACTATCACAAGTGACTGTTTTCAAGCTAGTCTTTGAAGCCATTGCTTCAAAGACTAGCTTATAGTTTCACTATACACCACCCCTTTTAATTAGTCTGGATGTAGAAGTTTTATATGTGTTTTTGCGTGCACACACACACACACACACATATATATACTTAAAGACATGCATATGTAAAATGTATATATATATGATCAAAATGAAGATAATAAATCACTGAAGATAAAAATGATCCAATGTTAATTAGTATGATTTGCTTCTTACAGAAACCACATTATTATAATCTCTGAAACAGATTTTTAAAATATTTAAAACTGATTTAACTACTTTTATTAAATTCTGATAAAGGTAATAATTAATATTTTTATGCTAAAAATCTTTAAAATATCTGAAAATATTTTTGCAATATTAAACAAAATTGTTTGAAAAATCAACATTTTATTCAGATGGGTGTTAAAAATAAAAATTTCTTCTGGTAGGTTTAAATCTATATTTAATAAAAAATGTCATTTGTCTATCAGTTTGCAACAAGAAAACTGTCAAATCAGCACAATTATTAAAATAAATTGTTTTTCAATATCAGTGTTAACTGTAAATTCTTCAAATCTTAAAAGAATGAAGTGATGAAACCAATTTCAAGTTTCAGCATAATCACTAACAAATATACAAATACCGTGGCTCCTTTTAGTCATTTACAAAACAATGGCATATACATGTTTTATTATCAATAACTAAATATTTTAAGTTTTGATGCTATAATGAATTCAGACACACTAAATTAGGGTTTTCAGATTTTTCAGTTACACTATGGTCAGTATTTACTAAAAAATTTTTTAATACTTATTACTAAATATTCAATGTCACCCTTGTTAAAATGGTATCTACTATCACCATTAATTTTTGAAAAATAATTTTTTTCTTAATTAAATATTTAATAAAATAAATGTCAAATAAACTGAAAGTCAAAAAATAGTCTCAATGGAAAGAAAATTTTAAAAAAATCAACTAAATCCTTCCAATGCTATTCATATATTAAGTTTGTTTCAAATAGTCATCAGTGATAAAACAACAACAGTTTTTATGATTTCAATAATAATTTATAACATTATTTGACCAAAAATTGATAAACACTTTAATAGTAGGGCATTAACAATTAATAGAACAAATTTTCTTTATTCTCTTTTATTCTATGAAAATAAATATCCTAAAGTCTTATTTTCAAAGTTAAGAGTAAATGCAAATAAAAATATTTGTCTATGTTTTTCAGCTCTAACTAACGAAATCTTGGATTCAGCTTTTTTATTGATGCATTTTTTTTCTTTACAGAGGATATATTTAGAACTGCAGCAATTATGTACCTGCATATTTTTTGTTTAAACAATGAGATTATTACTGAAGGCATGTAAGATTACAAGTGAAAAAAAATGTCCTGCAATACATTTTTGTCTTTTTCTTTTCATGAATAATTTAAAAAAATATTTTATGATTTGTTTTTGTGAAATATTAAAAAAAAAAAGTTATGTTCAATGCATATTTTTGGCTTTTGTGTGGGAGATTCAAAAACATTGCACAAGATAAAGTTTAATGGTCATATTGACCTCAAGATTCACTCCAAAGGGAAAATGAACAGAGCTAATACAAAATTCAGTTGAAGGAAACAGAGAAATGAAATGAAAGTTAAACGTTATTCAATTTCTTATTTTAATAAGGCAATGTATATTCAAAGAAAGATTATAAAGTAATTAAAGTACCTCAAGTATTTACTTTGTACAGATTGGGCAATGTGTAGAACCTATTCTGTCACAGATTAAAAAATATTTACAAAACTGGTTCTTAAATTTTAAAATTTTGATTGCAGGAAAAATATCTGGCTATAAAAAATTTGTAGTGAACAACTTGACATGTATTGGTTCATGAACTAGCATAATTACATAAAGAGAATCTACATTGATTCCTCTCATATATATTTTGATTAGTTTGTTCTCTTTTAATTTACTAAATGTGAATATAATTTTTTTCAAAATAATCTAATCTTACTCCTACAGTAAAAATAATCTTAGCATATTATTATAGTAAAATCATAGAAACTTGTTGAGTCGTAGCCTGGATAAATGTTTACAATAGATAGATGGTGAGAATTTGTTCGTGCAATAAAGTCGATTTTAAACCAAAATACTGTTCACGAAATATTTATAAGAATTCATGTGAATAAATGATGCAAACTTATGTACAAACTATAGTAAGTGTTTATAAAAAAATATCATTGGTAACATAATTGAAAAAATGAATCAGTCTAATTGCTAATAACAATTTCATATTTTCCCTTTGAATACTAATCAAAGTAAACCAAAATTCCAGTCTAGGACACACATGTATTTCTATATCATTTTTACCCCATTATCTATTTGACAGAAAAAGTTGTGAAAATCTTGTTCAAGTAGATCAAGAAGATACATGAAAAAATATATTTTGTAATTTTAAAGCCATAGCACCACTGAAAATGGTTCATGCTTGATTTCAAATGAAGTCACATTGTTCCAAGTAATAAATGTCATGATTTGAAAATTGAAAAATTTAAATTTGTCTAGATTAATTTTTACATTAAGAAAAATGTATAAGCTACTTAATTTTAAGAAATAAATAATCTGTGAATATTTATCAGTTCTTATTGACTGATTAGTTATTTTGCAAATCACCAACATATTTTTCTTTTACTGATCACTGCATTAGAATATGATTTGTGAAAAGTATCCTCTATATCAGTTGGATAGGATGTGTGTGTATGAGTCATCAGAATGGAAAGTGGGACTGGTGAACCAAATTCAAATTTCAGCCAGTGATGTAACTTTCACTTTTGCTCAAATACCCTTGTATAAGTTAGGACTCCAACTCTTCTCCACTATGGCTTAAATAGCAAGCTAGACTGATTTCTGTAGCCTTGGGTGACAATCAGTCTAAGAGAAGAAAAACTCTGAATTCCAAAACCATAGAGAAGGTACCACTCCACTACCTTCTTCAAGAATTCATGATAATTTATAGATAATAAAGAAAAGGAATTTGTGGAGAGACATGAGTGTCCCAAAAGGTTAGAATATTTTTTAAATGAATAGAAAGATAATACAAAAATAAGAATTTAGTATGAGTGGATGTTTAATCAATATACTTTTTGGTCATTCGCATATTTTTACTGTAATAATACAAGTACTAAAAAGAGAGTTAAAAAGAGACATCAAACTTGCAAGATATCAAACGACATAATTTGAGAGAGTGAATGTTTGTGTGTGTGTGTTAAGAGAAAAATAGTTTTTCAATTAGATTTGAGAGAAAAACTTTATATATATATATATATATATACACACACACAGATATGCATACATAAAATAGGGTGCAGTGGATAAATTGTCGTTTACATTATACAAAAAGGAAAATAACACTGACATCTCATTTTAACCAATATATTTACCAAAATGACACAAAATGTTTTTGAAATACTAAAAAGTAAATTTATTCAATAAAAATCATCATTGGCTTCAATAGTGGTCTTCAGACTTCAAAATCTCTTACACTACTTTCGGATGGCACCCTTGTTTAAGTTGGTAAATGTTGCCATAATCCTTGCCTTCAGCTCATCTTTGGTATTGCAAAGAGTTTTGTTTATCTCTTGCTCAACTGCACCCCACATATAATAATCAAGGAGGTCACAGTCTGAGAAGTTAGGTGACCAGATGTAAGGGGTGATGTGGTCAAAGAACTTGTTTGACAGCTATGACTGGGTCCTCCTGTTTGTGTGGCATGGTGCAGGGTCTTGTTGCCAGACATAGGGCAGCACTATCTCCTCAGGGCACTTGATATAGGCCTCAGTGTTGAGTCCAAAGCGCTCACCAACAAATTCAAGAGGTCTTTTTTTATCAGAACAACCAGAGTGAGTTTTCCAAGCTGCCATACCTTCATAATCCTCATTAGATTCATCCAACTCTCTCCAAATGCACTCTCCTCAAACTGACACTCAAACACTCGGAAATGTTCATTTGGAAGATTATAGCATGCAATGCCAAGCATGTTGTATCCAAATTTCTGGTAGAGTAAATTGAATCATGGTGCAATTTACCCATGGGGCCTTGCATGTAAGCCTAACATTCTGAGGACATAGAAGCAACAAATGATTGTTATATTTTATGATGCAATGATTTTCTTTAATACAAATCAAATCTTTAAAATGTATTTGCAAATTACTGATTTATAAAAGCCTTAATGTTTTTCATATTTAAAACAGTCAGCAAGAAAGGATTTTTGTAAATCACCAATTAACCAAACTACATTCTTATCACATTCTTGGAAATTCCTCATTTTATTGTTATTTAGTAATAATGATCTTAACCATATTATATCAGTGAGATACCATTAATATTACATTGATTGTTGACAACTTCTATATTATTATTACCACTCAAAAATCAAATATTACTTGAGGCTGAAATCAGATAAACATTTCATCCGTAAATTGCAAAAGTACTGAGAAAAAATAAGGGACTAAAGATCACTTGCTCCTTTACACTTTTGTCTTTGAAGTAGATGTTCCTTCATCTATTTTCTTATACTTGTCATGTAGATTATTAAATGTTTTTCTCTGCTTCTCTTGCCTTTGAGATGTCTTGCAAATGTTAAATTTTCCAAGCCTTTTTCATTAAAGTCCCTAAAGATTTAACTTTCCCTTGATTGTTATTTGTAGTTTCCATTTTTCTTAGGACTTCCTCATTCATTGAATACTTTGTTAATGGTATTTTCAACATTCATACAACAGTAAAGAACAGACTTTTACCAAAGACTAACATGTAGCATAATCTTAATGCTAAACAAATTAATGGACAGTTGATCATTGAATATACAATATATTTTGATATACAATCTTAAATTAAAAGAAATAATTCAAATATTAAATAAGTTCAAAAGATATGCATTAAAAGCTAAGAAAACAAATGCTAGTATTCCTCTATTGGATAGCAGTAAAGCCACTCACACACTGGGAAGTGCCCGACAAGGAGAACATGGTCCATCGTGTGACAATGTCGGAAGCTTCTGGAATCATGCTTCTGTACTTCCACCACAATTCACCATGTTCCATTCCAATAGTCAGTCCCAGCCCCTGTTCACCGTCCTCCAACCTTTCTGGATCTTTACATTCCAGTCCATTTTATTGCTGTCAATATCTTCTTCCTGCAACATCACTGTGCTGACATTGGCCTTCATGATTAGTGGGGGGGGCCACATTTAGGCCAAGGCCAAACCCCAAACTTGTCAGGCAGTACAGTTTCCCTTCAAACTTTACAATCTGGAATGGCCACAAAGTCTCATGGACATGGACTTGGATGTACTCTCTCCTGAGGTTCAAAAGAAAGATGTTCAATCCTTTCTGCCACTATTCACGTAGTTTAGCTGCACAAACATCTGCATTAGCCGTGAATGCTTCAATGTGACAGTTGAGCTCCTGGTAGTCCATCATAGGACACACCTTTTCTTTGTTTTGCTGCAGCACATCCATCAGAGAAATTAACCCTTTGGGAGGTCCCAGCCTACCTTTTGGGTATGGTATGAGCCAACCATTATCAACCCATGTGTGGAGCTTCTGCTCATAGTTGTCCTGGACCTCTGCAGCTACCACATATTCTGAAACCGCATTTTTCAGTCCTTCTGGTACACAGTCTTCTGACCACCATGCTGCAGTCCACATTCAGCTCCGATTGTCGAAGGTGGCAGTGAAATCAGGTTCATTGATGGAAATGGCTGCACACATAGTGACCTTCCCATGGCTGATCTGTGCTGATCTTATTGGTCCAACGACAATGTCTCCCAATGCTTTTATCACATTGATCCCCAACAGCAGCACAAAAATTGCCCTTGTCTGTGGATAAAGTGACCACTCTGATACCACAACATGCATTGGACATACCTGCAATCGTTCATCCTTTCCTGCCTCCAGGATCGGAACCGATCTGCATCTACTACTGTCTGCGAGCAACCAGTGTCGATTAGCACCAAATACCATGTCCCATCAACATATATGTTTGTCTCCGGGAGCGCCATGTTTACATTTTGGTGGGGGAAAAGGCTGGCATTGATGCCTTATCCCCTGACTCATTTCCTGGACTGTCCCGAGCCCAGTGCCCAATCTCGCTGCATCGATAGCAACTTCTTCCACTTGCCATTTGCAATCCTTTGCTGTATGACTCTTGCTGCTGAACTTGTAGCAGGTTACACTGGTGCTGGGACCGCCCTTAGTAGCAGCCACAGTATTACTGTGAGATGGGTGCACAGCTGCGACCACCTCATGACATTGGTTTCCGGCTGTTGTCAGTAGTTGCGCTCTTGTTATCAGGTCTGCCATAGATAAGGTGTCAATGTTTGGAGCCTGTTGAAGTTCGATGGAGATGGCATCAGGAAACCCGGTGACGAAAGCAAGTTTGATGAGCCTTTCCAGCCCAACTTTCTCAAACCAGGCCAATTGCCTGATCCTGTTCGTGTAGAGCCCACTTGACCAGGTTTAGCTTCCTATAAGCTGTAAATGCACCATCAAAAAACGCCTTCTTCAACCAAGATTCTATCTTATTGAGATTCCTTTGGTCGTCTTAATCCATCTCCATGTAGAGGGCTAGTGCATTGCCTTCCAGATACAATGACAGCAGACTTGCTACATCATCCACCAGCTGAAGTCTCGCTGCCAGAATCACCTTTTTCAACCACACTACTATGTCTCACTTGCCAGTAAATGGCTTTATCATATCCCTGCTTATGTGTACCTTCGCCATGGTAATGGTGCCAAAATAGCTTGTAGCAGAAAAGATGTAAATCAGTAGCACAAACACTGGAAACACACTTGTAACGAATTCTGGTTTGATATGCTATGCCAAGAATTACATTTAACACAAGAAATAACCGATCAGTCAACTCAACAAGAACTTGCCTTTTTATATGTTCTCACCGAGCCAGAGATTTGCATATTGGGTGCACTACCAGCCTTGATCTGATTTACTGATGCATGCGCCTCGTCATTCTAGCACTGGTGCTCGGAGAGTCTGCATTGTGAGCAATTTCCTTGCACCTATAGGCTACGCTACTCTGGCCCTCTTGGATCTACAAGTTAATTCGCTACAAAAACAAATTATTATCTTGCAGCTGACTATAAAGCTAATTCAAAATATATGACAGTGATAAGTTTCTTGGGAAGTGATTTAATTCAGTATCTGGAGCCTCTCCACATTGTGCTATGCATGAATGGTTCAGTGATATCAATGCCAAATGACATTGTCTTCTTTGGAAAAATAGCACATTTTTGAGACCCAAATGTAATTAAAAGCAACCTCCATAAAAAATGACTAGACTTTGATTCCACTCTGAATAATATCCCACTAGTGGTGACATTGCGTATTTGCTTTGTCATGGATAATGAAAGACTTCTTTAAAGATGCTTTCCATGACAGTGAAGTATAAAGAGGTTAGAGAAAATGTTCAGTCTGGAGTCTTTGAGACTGCTATCTGAAGAGGTTTTCTCTGATTATGACCAGTGTAAAACCAAGGATTCTGTATCATACAAGGATGAACAGTACTATGTTAAGAAATGAAGACAAATTGTCATCCACCCCTTTAAACCATGCTGTGGTATTGTGTGTACTAGACAGTGGCCTGAAATCTCAAGTAAAAAAAAAAAGCAATGTACAATGCCTATCTGGAGGTGTTCCAGCAACAGAAAAGAAGGAATAATAAATAATTTGTGCCTCTACAAAAATTTGATAATTATACATGGATTCCTCATCATCCTATTATTAAATCTTATACTGCCTCTACTACAAAAATAAAACCTGTCTTCAATTTTAGTTATAAGTTTTCTTTCTCATTGAATGAAGCAGCTTACTCAGGTGTTAACTTGATGGGTAACTTGCTGGATTTGCTTCTCCTATTTTGAACAAATGAGTATGTCCTTCTTTAATGATTTTTTAATGAGTATGTCCTAGTGCTAAGGCCTGCTTTTACATTTGCTTTATAAAGAACATACTGGTCTTTGCAAAGTCATTGGAAAAACAATTCCAACATTGGAATTATTGTCTGTATATTTGGCCTTAAAGTGAAAGTGCCTCCCACTTCTTTTGAAAAATTACGAAGAGATTTATACTAAAAACATATTTGGCAGTTGATACCCAGGTTGTGTTATCATGGATACTTTCCCAATCTATCATAGGCAAAAATATTTTTGCCAGGAATTGCTTGACTGAAATAATATAAATGCTAAACCAAGTGACATCCCAATTCAGTGCAGGACTTGTATTTATGTATGTTCCCTTTGCCAAGAACAAGGCAAACCTCATAACTAGAGGGAGTCTCTAAAAAAAAAAAAAAAAAAAAAAAAAAATTAAGCAAAATTTCGAATTTTTGTATGCTAGGCCAGCTTGGATTTGCAATAACAAAATACTGTGTCATTGTTCAAATGAACAGAAGAAGGAAATTGTTTGTTCTTTGATAAACACCATCTTCTTGAATGAGAGGAATAACCCCAATTTTTTTCCTTTGGATTGTTTTGCCAGCCTTACTAAATTGTTAAAAATGATGACACTAGTTTTTTTGCTTTGTTTCTAAAAAAAAAAAAAAAATACAATGACTGTGCAAAGACCAGTATGTTCTTTATAAAGCAAATGCAAAAGCAGGCCTTAGCACTAGAATTAAATCACCTTCTGAAACCATCAGAAGGAAAGACACCAGATTTGTGGTCAGGTTAAGACACTTCTTGGATGAAGCTGGTATTATTTGCTTGGGCAGAAGGATTGACAAAACCCAGTAGCACAGATATAAGGCAAAAAATCCAATCCTGTTAGGGAAGAAACACCTCCTCACAAAACTTGTTATATTGGATCCTCATTCTAGATATACACATTTAGGCATGGCTTCTACACTGAATGCAATATGACTTACCAGTTATTGGATTCCTCAGGGCAGACAAGCCATGAAGACTACCATAATCAGTGTGCCATATACAGGAGATACAATGCGACATCATTTTCATGGGTTTATCTTCCTCCAGAGTGAACTTTGAAAACCTATTTCATTACATGGGAGTTGACTTCACCGGTCATATCTGGTTCAAGGATGGGGAAGAGGAAAAGAAAATCTATTTATTGTTATTCCTTTGCTTCAATATCAAGGCTGTTCATATAGAATTGGTTCCTGATATGAATATATTGTCCTTTATTCAAGCATTTATCCATTTTACTAATCTGTATGGTGTACCTGCTACTATCTTTAGTGACAATTATAAAATGTTTTGGGTAATGGTTAGTGGTTTAGGCAATTGATTTCTTTCCATGAATTCCAGGAGAACTTTGATGCATGCAATATAAAACACCAAACAACCCCCCTTATACTGACTGGTTTGGTGGCACATGGGAAAGAATGATAAAAACCATCAAGAATTGCTTATACAAGGCCATCAGTAGAGAAAAGGTTAATCATTTTACTCTACTGACTTTAATTTCAGATATTTCAGTGAACCCTAAACAATAACCCTATGACCTACCAAGGATCAGAAGATCCAAATCTAGTAGTAACCATGCCCAACAACCTCCAAATAAAAGCCTTGGTTTAATGTTAAAGGTAGATAGGGATAAGCTGGAAACTGCCCTCATACCCAGCAGAAGAAAACTCATCCAAAATTTGACAGACAAGAAGAAACATTCAGAAAGTTTTAGAAGCCTATGGTATGTGAAATACCTATTAAGCCTCAGAAACATCATTATCCTCATTTCCAAACTAGAATACAAGTGAGAGGACACATTACTGGTAGAAAGACCAATAAAACCCAGACAGTTCTGGATGATGGGGAGAATCCTCTAAGTATTCCATGGGGTGAATAAATTAATTCAGTCGATGCAAGTAAAAAAGGGTGATGGCACCATACAAGCCTGTTCCTTGAAGTACCTTTTTCTCCTGGAACTCTTGCTATCTTTGATATTAAAGTGTCTGATTCTTCAACTTCATTCAATACAGAAGTGATAATCCATCCCTAGATGTACATCTCAAACCAAATGACACCATCATTTGGATTTGTCCAGGCTGTTATAGAGCAGAGGATGGCAGAGATATGATTGCCTGCAGTGACTGTAATGACTGGTATCACTTGGACTGTGTAGGATTGTCAATAGTCCTTTCTCAAAGACAGAAATGGGTCTGCCTAACATGTGCACACTGTATAATAAAGTGGAGCAGAACCAGTTTACTTCCAGTTTAAAAGATTTTTTTCTTTGCGTATCAATGGGGAAGATAAAAATTGCAGGTCGTGTTTGCTTATTTTTGTTGTCTGTTTAGGGCATGTGTGAAAAATAAAAGTTGCTGGTGATGAACTCTCCTAATAGGGTTAGAAGCACTGATTTTAGTTGCTTGGGAGATTTAAGTGAATATCTAGAGAGTTTTTATTATAATAGAAAAAATATTTGAGTAATTATAATAACTCCATAAGCTACTTTTAATAACTGACTAATGCTGTCATTAAAACACATTGTTTTAGATTATTATATTACATGGAAAAATGTGCACATGAAAAGTAATATTTTTAAGATTATATTAAACCTGGAAAAGAACAGGACAAGTTATTAAACCTGGAAAAGTAAAGGACAGGATATTCTAGTGAAGTAAAAAAATAAAAAATTTCTTACTTAAAATATTACATTCAAATTTTATTTTTAGCTGAAATAATTTCAACTCTTCTTCATAATAAGTGCATTGTTTCTTACCAGTTAAATGGACTTCTGACTGTTCAAAGAAGACTGTTTATCTTATTGGTCAAAAAAGTAATAGATATAATGTCATTATTACTGTTTTCCAGCCAAGTTGGGGAGTGATGATGGGAGAATAGGGAGGCTGATCAACAAGTCCAAAGACACAGTCATGCATAGCAGCCACTGAAACCAAAGACTTGTGTGCTGGGGCACTGTCCTGATGGAACAAGACCCCCTTTTGTCAGTGTTCTTGAGTGTTTGGTCTTGATAGCCTTTCATAACTGCTTCAGCAAATTGGCATAATACTCTCCATTGATGATATGGTCCTTTTGAAGATAGACAATAAACACAATGCCTTTTGTCTCCCCCAAAAATGAGACCATCAACTTCCTTGCAGATGAAACAACTTTGGCCTTCTTTTGAACAGGTAAGGAGAACAGTTTCCACTTCATGGATTGTCTCGAACTCAAAATGATAAATCAAACAAGCATGCTGAATTAGGAAATTTGTAAGGAAACCAGCTGGATGTGCATCAATGTCAGATTTTTCTGTGATGTTATCAACTGGTGCACTTTTGATCAAGTGTCAGAAGATGTGACCCCTACCAAGCAGAAACTTTTGTCATGCTAAGTCCATTGTGCAGAATATTCTGAACTCTTCAATGGGATATGCTAATAGCATTGATTTATCATCAATTGCCTGTCATCCATCACTATGTGATGAATATGATCAATGTTTTCTTTGCTGGTGGCAGTTGCTGGATGTCCAGACTTTGGATCATCTTCAAGACTCTCCCTTCTCACTTTTAGATTCAGCTGCCCACTTCTGCACTATTGATAAAGCTGGAGCATCATCCCCTATGTTAGTATGAATATCTAAAAGGGATTCAAAGATTAATCACCTAGATTTTTAATATTAGTGAGTTAATAAGTGTCTCCTAAGAATATATAGGGTACTATACTGTCATATAACAAACATAACTTGAAAACATTTTTTTATTCATTATAAAAGTACTTTGTACAGCACAATTAATTTATTATGGCTAACATAAAAGAGTGCTGAGAAGTTACCAGCCCAACCAAGAATATAATTTTATGACAATATACACATAATACATATGGGCTGCTAAACATATTGACTAATAAGTTCAACATACTTGTCACATCTTAACTAGTTTATTTTACCATTTAAAAAAAAAGTGTTGATACTTGGTTAGTGAAATTTGGGAAATCAGGTGGTTTTAAAAAATTTTCAGCATTCCCTTATAAAGGAGCAATAAAATTAAGAATTTTTGCAACTTCATATTAATACACAGTTTTAAAATACTTTTTCAATTGATTAAACGTTGTATTGGATATCATTTTTATCTTCAAACATTTATGCTATATGAAAATAAAAATAAGAGTTGTTTCTCTGAATAGTTAAATTAAAAAAATGTTAGTTTTATTGTTTTCACTTCTATATTTTACTTTTAATGCTCCTTAATGCAAAAAAGAAAGTAATAAAATCAATCCAAATTTAATGCTATATTGCATGCATGTATTATATATATATATATATACTTATAAAAGAATTACAAGAAGTCATGCATACAACTGCTTCATGTAGATATTTGTATGTTGCTCATTTATTCTAAGATATTTTCCTGGTAACTTTAAAAAAAAAAACTTTTTTAAACTGATTCTTTTGAGATGGGAGGGTATCATTCATTAAGGAAGCTTGAGAAAATCACCTCTCCAAAGGAGAGATACTCATGATTTACCAAATACCTTCTCAAGTGTTAAATGTCTTAAATCTTAAATATTATGTGAAATTTTAGTTAATTTATTGGCTAATTAAAAGCCATACATTTCATTTGATTATTTAATAATCTTTTATTAATTTATAAAATAAAATTATAAAACTTTTAAGAAAGCCTTGTAAAACTTTTTACAAATAAAGCACTTTTTTATAAAAATGTTATTTCAATATGGACAGTCTATTGATTTTTAGTCAGCAAAATAAGTACCACTAAAAACCCAAAACTGAAATATTCTGTAACACTCACTTTTGATCAATCTTTCCTCAGGCACCATGGAGATTAACTATTCTGCTATAATCATATTATATTCAAAGATCAGAGCTCAAACAGTGATGTATTTCTGATGATGCATTCACATCTATTTCACTTAACCAGTAAGCTGTTAAAATCATAAAATATTTCTTGTATCTGGTATAGGCATAATAGAGAGAATAAACACGCATATTAAACAGTCATTTCTTTTTATCACTATAACCATAAATTTCCCAAACATACATAGATTCCACAAAGACAGCATTGATCAAACACCCACTCCAAATCTGCAAAACCATTTTCCAAATTATGACACTGATTCCATTCATAAACTCACAGTACTCTGACAACATTCTACCTTGTGATAACTAATTCTAAGTTTTTGATAGTTACAATCTACAGTGAGTGTCATGACTTATTTGATAAAGAGGTATAATCTTGTCAACATAGTTTGTTTAAGCTGAAGAATGAGTACACAGATTTTACCAATTTTTTATACTAGTAACCCACTACATTCACTTTACTTGTGTACTTCAAAAGTCCATAATAGTAAAAAATAAATACTCATTCCTGCGAATATCTGATAAAAGAATAATTGTGTATATAGCTTAATGCTTCTATGAGAGGTTTGGACTTTTTTCAGTAAATATTAACATATTATTAGTTAATCATTTTAAAAAAAAAAACAGACTAGAATTTTTTCAAAAGAAATGTTACTAGTAATATTTGTACCATAAATCTGAGGAAAACAAAATATATAAATAAATATTAGATAATTCTGAAATGAAATGAAGAAAGTTTGATTTTATTGTTTAAAAATATTCAACTTTCAATAAACACCTGTAAAATTTAAGAGATATAACCAATACCTATCATCATGATTACTATTTATACTTGAAAGGTACACCTGTTAAACATTGAGAATCTCATCAGTAGGCTTAGCATAGAGATGAATACCCACCGGAAGCCTCTATTAAAAATGAAGGAACACTCAAAAAGATATTCTACCACTTGAGTCAAGATACTCATGCAGTCCGACCAGTAGACTACAGACATTAGGTTAATACAAAATATCTAAGTAAGTAAAACAGTATGGGGTTGAATAGGGAGTTTGGTTCGAAGATGGTTACTGAATATGAAAACAGACATCTGAAGAAAGCAGAAAAGTACAATGGTCAAAATGTTACGAGTATAAACAATCAAGATGAGTATTTTGATCTGAATAGCTAAGTATATATATATATATATATATATATATATATATATATATAATCTTTTCACCCCAAGCAAGGCAGTACTGCCACCAGTGTGTAGGGGGTTACCTGAGAGGGGAGCCAAAAAAAAAAAGAACAAAGTACGGGGAGTGTCGGAGAAAGGATAAGAGAAAGATAGAAATTGAGGAAATAAAAGATGGCCATCTTGGAAATTGTAGCTATCAAGGAAGTAAGTATACAGAAGAGAGTTTCACAGGTGAAAAGTGTGAAAATAGAAACTGATAGAGTAGAAGTAGCAGTTACATTTGACTGTTTTGACTGTAAAAGAGTGGGACCTAGTTGCCAATCTAGTAGCACCTAGTAGCTCGAGTAAATTCATGTAGACAGAGCACCAAGGAGATAAGCTCATCAGAGCAGAAGCCGTGAAAATATTTGTAGAAAAGACAGAGGGAAACCACACTCAATTGGTGAGAAAGTGACTGAAGTTGGGCTACCAAGTCAAGATTGATTACACTGCAGATCCTCCATCAGATTTTTATCAAGAACCCTGCAATGAATAGCAGGGGCACCCAAACAGATATGGCAACAGTATTCAATGTATGAATGAATGGTAGATTTGTATATGTGCAAGATGGATTCTGACATGAAAAACTTCCTGGCCAGATACAATGACCCAACCTTCCAAGCAATAGATGTAGCTATTGATTTGATGTCATTCTACTTGAGGTCAACTGAGAAAGTGAGGCTGAGGAGGTGCAACAATTGCTTACTGGGATACTAGTGTGATCCATACTGATGGTTTATTTATGGTGGTTAAAGGAGAGCAGCTTCATTTTGGAAGCATTAAAATTTATGAGCCATTTCTTACCCCAGTCCACCACAGATTGGAGGTCCTTTTCAATAGCAGCAGCTAGGTTTACTTTGTCAGCTCTGGCAGATTTCTTATTCGGACAGGAGTAAATGGTGGTATCATTTATATAGATACCTACTTAGGAACTGATTACATCAGAAAGATCATTGATGAAAATCAGGAAAATCATAGGACCTAGGACAGAGCCTTGAGGGACACTCATGTTCCTGTGATAAGATTTGGAAGAATGCCTGTTCAATATGACCTTCATTTTGCAATTTGATAGGAATGATTGCATTAAATTGAACAAATGTCCAGTTATACCATAGTTCTGTAGCTTGTGCAGAAAGCCATCATGCCAAACCCTGTCAAACACTTTTGAGATATTCAGGGCAACAGCTCGAGCTTTACCATTTATATCAAGAGCCTGGTATATGTATTCAGTGATGGCTGTTAACATAGTAGTAGTAGTCCTAGCAAAACAGAAGCCATACTGTTTATCAGAGAATAGGTTGTGGGATGTGAGATGATGAACCACTTCAGTATTGATAATAGCTTTGAAAACTTTGCCAAAGATTAGAAAGAGGCTGATAGGGCAATAATTAGAGGGGTCAGAGGGCTTCTAAAGTTTTTAAGGAAAGAAACTACAGAGGAGGACTTCCAATAGGCAGGAAAGCAAGAAGCAGCAAAGCAATAGTTGTAGAATTTGGAAGACAGAAGAGAGTTCAGAGGCACATTTCTTTAGGGAAAGGACTGGTATAGATATTATAATAATATTTTCTCTCCTTAAGAATTCCAGCAAAAAATGTTCTTGAAATGCTGCTTTGAATTAGAAATCTGACAATTTCAATTTTTCTCTCTAAACTATTTCTTTCTATATGCCTCATGTCATTTTCCCTTAGTTATATCACAGTAATTATCCCTTAATCATATAGATTTAGCAGTATATCTTATAAACTGCTAAGTTCTATATTAAGTTGACATTTTGCTTTAAATTTTATGATTAAATTTAGAAAACTTTTAAGGAAATGCCTTTATTTATATAAAATATTCATGTATTCACTTGATAAACTTATAAATAACATCACTTGCTTCAATAGATTGTTCAATCTTAAGAAATATTATATTTAATATCAAAGGTTTTGGTTAAATATCTAATTAAATTAAAAATATAATTTCTTAAATATTGAATTAAGTATGTATTATTAAATACATTTAATTGTTAAATATGATTTTTTATTGTTGCTTTTAAATCCTGTGTTTGATTAATATAAGAATAAAATAGGTCTTTTAAAAGTATTTTATGTAAACTTAATGAGATATTTTGTTTAAATCAGTTAATTTGTATTTCAGCTAAATGTCTTAAGGTCATGAAAGTGATTTTGAAAATTATTTCAGATAACTATCATGAAAAATACATTTTCTTTTTAGTCACATATTACTAATAAATAGTAAGTAACCAATTTCAATACTTTAAATTCTACTTACATAGCTTCTTAGTATGCTAAAATCTGATCTGTTAAAGCAAAATTATTATTGATGATAATCCTGAAAGTTGTCAGCTTCAAGAAAAATTTTTTAACTTCATTATAAATTGTTATGTCACTTTAATCTACCAGACTGTGCTAGAATATCAAGCACATTGAAATTAAAAAAATAAAGAAGATCCTATTATATATTTCTTATTCTTTATCTTACATGGCTTTGAGACAAGAGATTATCTTCTAAAATGTCACAAATTTCAAGTACACTTGAAGTCTTCAGTACTATGGACAAACTTGTTTGTATATGATGTAGAAGATTATAGAGAGTATTGATTTACAAAAAAAGGTTATGATCAAAGCAATGTTACAAATAGAATTTGTCACTAACAGAATTTGAAAAGAACATTTAAGCATTTGACAAGTCTAGATTTGTCCATATAATCATTATATAATCAAACTTTTTCTGCTTAGCAACTACAAAAATTACCCTGAAATTATTATTTTACAATTAAAATCTATTAGTGATTATTTGATATACAAAAATATATATCTCCTGAGTAATTCATTAATAAATCCAAGGGCTAGTCAGTATTGTGGATAACATTTTTACAAAAAGTATTTTTAAAGTTCATCCCTATTTTAAACCATTAATAACATTCTTCCAGATGAGGTTCTAAGATTTTTTAATTGATTTAGATTGTTTTTTTTTGTTTCATTTATATGTTTAAAACATGTGCAATGCTTAAAATTACACTGCTACATAGAGAAAATAATTATTTATTAGCATTTATTAAGAATATTTGTCAAATTGAAAAGGATTAATATGAATGCATATGAATTATTGATAATATCATTTTTAGGATTCATATTTATAGCTTTTGTATGACATTTTATCAGAAAAAAAATATCTACTGATGATTGTTGATAGAGGAAGCGATTGGACCTGGTTTATAAATGGTTTGCTTTCCTAAGTGGAGGACATACATAGAAGAGACTTACTGAAAACTAACTTGCTGTAAATCTTTATATTTGGTTTCTCTTAGTGAAGTATAAAGCAAATAAACATTAGAAAGTTATTCCAATATTGCATTTTTAATAAAAAATATATTTACTCCAAACTTCAGGTTGGTATTGCTACAACATATGATTATCAATTGTCACATGGCTCTTGTTAGAGAAATGATAATTTTGTCAGGTCAGTAAAGCTATCGAAATGGTTCATGAAAACAAAGAAAATTATTATAAATATATTTTCAGAATTGTATGCATCTAATATAATTGGGCTCCATATAATTGCAACTGTTAATCATTTTAAGTATGCCTGAAGCATGGCAAGTTCAACAAGATCTAAAATTGAAATAAACAGCTGAGCCTTTATGAACAAGTTCATGGTTTTGATCCAATTTAATTAGTGGAGAATTTCATAATAAACCAGAACACTTGCTTATAATAAAATTCTCAAATGAAAATTTCTTAGTAACAAGAAAACATCAAAAATATACCAATGTAACTGATTAATCAAAGAATCTTTTTCAAATCATTTGAAAGTGCACAATATGTTACATTTCAAGAATCAGAAAGATTCTGTTGGTGAAAATCTGATTCAAAGTTATGTGAAAAAAAAAGTGCACCTTTATCAATCATCCATTTAGGCATTTTATACACAGAAATTATTATGAATTTAGTAAACATTTTCCATGAAAATAAAGTCTATTCTAAAGTGAATAATACATGTGAATATCTGTGCTTCCGACTGAAAAAAAAAATTTATTATACTATTATTAAGGAAAAGTAAAAGTTGTAAAATTTCAATCTTGTTTGTACCTTCAATTTGCTAATAAATATTTTCTCTGCATACAAGTATAATAGTAAGTATTAACTACATTTTGAACATGCAAAAGACTCAAGCAAAACCACATAAAATTTAGCAAATTTGATGTAGAATATATTTTTAGACTATTCATGTCTAATAAAACTAATTCAAAAACTTTTTGAAAAAGTCTAAAATATTCTAATGTTACCAATGTGAATTAAAGCAAAATTTACTTTTATTCTTACACATTCAATAAAGAAGAGACTTTTCACTGATGGCAGGAATGAAGTTGAAATGTCAAAAACAATGAGTCATTAAATAGATTAACATCTACAGAGATCATCTAAATATTAAAACAAAGTTGTATCAAATAATGATTACTGTGAGTAAACTTATTTATTATTTCTTTTTGTAACACTGTCTATAGACATTGTAACTTTATTATTATCATTGTTAACAGCGAATGTACTTTTCTTTTATGTCTTTGCATTTTTTTAAATGAACATAATTCTAAAAGAATTGTATTTTATACATAGAAAGAATTGAAGACTTTGAAGGTTCTGAATATAACTATGTATATTTTACACTGATTAGGAATACAGGTGCTTCTATAGAGCATTTAATATCAGAATCTAACCAGAGAGTTACATTCTTTTTTAAATCATCTGGACTATCCTCTTCCTCTTTTTACTTTTACCCAAATTCAATATCAGCCTGACCAAGAATAAGGTAAAAAATGTTATTCTACTTTGATTTTGCTGTCTTTTTATAATGCTGTTTAAAGATTAAAGAAAATAGAGTGTAAGCATAACTGATTAAGTAAAGCAAAGTGTAACAAAATTGAAATAAGAGTCAAGTAAATATGACAATTTCTAATTTGCATTCTCATTTTTACTAAATACAAAAGTTATTAAATACAAAGTTTCATGGCAGCTGCATTGACTTTGATGAAAGAAATTCTTTCTCTCTCACACACACAAAATAAATGCATGATAACTTGTGTAATTCTTGAAGCACTTTACATGGTATAATTTAGGAATGGACATGTGTTTAATTTCTTCCCTAGTTTAAATCTTTTTTTCTTTCTTTTCTTCATAATTGTCAATATGATTCAGATATTTCAAACTGTTGTATGTATTTATACTTATTAAAATCCTTTTCAGTCTTGAGCAATTGTATCAGTAGTATTGTTTATTCCCTGCTTGACTTGATCTTTAGCTTAGTAATGATGTCATTCAGTCAGTTAAGTGCCATACATGATACACGCTTGGGCGATCATGTCTTGAAAGAGACATGACTGACTGGGCAGAAGATTATCCCGCAGTAGGTTGCCATTGCTTTCTGCGGTAGACTGGTTGCCAACCAAGGCTATAGAACCCAAACTGTCCTGCTATTTAACCCATAACTGGAAGGAAGAGATGGATTAATACCTTTCCCAGGGGTATTTGCGCATAAGTGAATACAATGGATTCAACTGGAATTTGAACTCGGCTCCCCAGTTTCTCATTCCGAGCCGATATCCACTGTACCACAACGCACATCCTAGTAATGATGTACTTATACTTATTTCTTGATGAATAGAAATTATTAATCCAATTTCTAAAATTATGGAATTTATTTTTTTATAATCAAATGCTTTAATCTAATGACAAAAACTATGAACAATCTATAATAAAATCAAATCAAGTATAATCTTGGTTTGTTCATTTCAAAGTGTTAATAAACACTCTAAAATGGATACAAATTAGAATAACATATCCCTTTCCTGTTGCAGGAATGACATCAGAATAGAGTGAACAATGTCTGTATGTACATGGCATTGACCAACATTCTCTCTCCACAAACACCAAAAATGAGCAAGAGTTCTAACTTATGATATCCTATATGATGATGCAAAGGGTTAGGCCTTTGTGCTTTGAGAAATTTATTTCTTGTAGATGCTGCTCCTAAATTTTATATTGTACATACAACTTGCTATCACTTGGATAGAAGGTAAAACTTGCTTTCATAATTGTATGCTGCATAATACCATCCATTTTCTCAGTTGACGTTTTTGGTACATCACAGGAGTGTTGTGACATAAAAGGAAGTTTTACTAGATGCACGCATGCCCATAATCCTGCAGTAAGTAAATAATTCCTCACAGTCTATGTTGATACTTCTGGGATAACATTTGCTCTAACCTGTGCAGTGGATGACTTGCAGCATGCCACTACTGCCTTTACAATGCATTGATCTTGGCAAGTGCCACTACCATTTGGCTGTCTGGAAACTGGTGTGTGGGTGAAGACAGTGCTTATTTGACCATTGATTCCAACATCAAGCACAACACTTATCTGAAATGACTATCCAGCTTCTTGAAGGCTGATAATATACCCCCATATCAAACAGTCCTAATTGTACAAAAGAAGCATGTTATGTTTATAGCATGACACCTGGTAATACTGAATTCTTTCATAACACTAAACCTTATTGCAGTATGCACTACTCTGTAAAGCTTGGATTCAGAGGGTTCACCGGTATAAGTGTTACTATATTAAAAGTGCTGCAGATGTTAAAAGATTTATCAATATATCTACTACCTGATAGCATGCACATATTGTATCAAGATCAAAATTAGCATCATCCTTGAGGGTGTTGCAATTTTATTTTATATTCCCACTTTTCCATTTCAGATCAACCTGTACCATGTCTAACATTAAAGGCTAGACTAACTTTGAATATTATTTATGTTAAACAAATGCCTAGCATCTATGATTGAATAATTCTGAAAATTACACATCAAACAGTATAAAACTGTCCAGAAGCCATATTAACTTTACTGATTATCATTGCAAATTGAAAACACCACAAATAAATTTTAACTGATATTACAGTAGCATATAAAGTCAAAGAAATGCCTGTTCATCTGATTCAACTTGATAAATTTTCTGTTTCAACTATTCAGTTAGCAAAACTGTTCATGTATAGCATGATTAGTGTTGCCACATGATTTGCAGTATGGTCTTTCTTCTTTGTAGGCACATTGTTTTACTTTATGTATTCGGGCAATACTCTTTTCTTCAATACATAAATTATCCCGTTTAATATTAATCAACTTCTGGCATTCCTCCAATACTTTCTGCAAAGTTATGTCTGTATCATGCTCCAACATTGCTAAAATCTTTGAATGAACTTCCTTGTCCTTAGACGCCATTAAACCTTGTACAAAAATTAGGCATTTGAACATATCTTCCTTGATTTCTTTAATTTTGAGACATTCACACTGGGTGTTAACTTTCCCAGTGTACGAAACAAAATCTTCATCATCTTCTTTCACGATATTTAAGCATTTATACCGTGTATGAAACAAACTGTCCCATTCGCCAAACATTTTCGATAATATTTCAACAGTTTCATCAAATGAAATCACTTCTGGTTTCTTTGGCAAAATGAGCAGCGATTTTTTGTAACAAAAGCATAATTTCTTCTTCATTGGTCAATGTTTTGCACCTTTTTGAAAAAATAGTTTTGTACCTTTTAAAGTACGCAGGAAAAGTTATTCCTTCTTCAGGTTTGTACAAAAATTATGAAAGAGTTTGATATATCCTCCGCAGAGAAAATTCTGGAACCTTCCTTTGGTTCGCCTTGCTTTAATATTTTTTGCAAAACATCTTGTTGATTTATAATTTGTTGTTGAAGATGTTTGTTGTTTTTGTTGACTTTGCTGTTGTATTAGTTGTTGAACCGCTCAGCCTAGCGTCTTCATAAATTCTGCTAATTGCTCCACGTTCCGTGCACAACAAAAATATGTATATGTAAAAATAAAAATTCAACCATACAGTTGACCAATAAGTTAAAAATTTGGCAAGAAAAACAACCAGTTTTCTTTTTTTTATGAAGGAGTACAAAAAACTACTTTTTACCTTAACTTATTTTTTTTTATATATTCTTCACTGTTGAAGATTCTTACTTAAATTCTCAGCTGAAATATTTTCTTTAGCGCTCATATTTTATGTCTCCTTGTTTAATACGGTTGTATTTCCTTAGGAGTCCTAATCCTTATTTGACAACTAAAATGTCCATGTGAATTCGCTTTTTTCTGTCACCAACTGATATTGGTAGTAGTTTTCCTAGTTTGCCAAACTGACATCAGGTGACAGTCATCTTCGTCACCAAACTGATATCAGGTAACAGTCATCTTCATTGCCAAACTGATATCAGGTAACAGTCATCTTCATTGCCAAACTGATATATCACAAAAAGGAATACAGTGTAAATAGATCAGTTGAAGAATAGTACTCAACACCAGGAATAAGGTATAACAGATTTATTGTACTAAGGTACAATTCACAATAATACACATATAGGCAAGCAGTGGGTTGGAGCGGAATAGACTATCAAATAGTGAATGTCTTCGCCTAAGACATTCTTCCTTTGTACCGCGCGTTACTGTCTTTTATCAGGTAGAGCATTCTATTCTCAGGGGATGGCAGGATGTTCCACTATAACACATACAAACATAGTATAAACTGGGAACAAAGAAATTTATCCAGGATGAAAACTTAATTCCATTATTCAATCTTGAGAATAGAATATTTTATGTGCTGCCACTCTCGGCAAATTGGCAACTAAAATTCCTATTGACTACTAAATATTTTCATGCTGCATTCTGCAGAACACTTTTTGGCAAATTTGAAATTTTTTCTGGTTACTACTAAATCCAGACATTTTTTATACATTTTGTATATTTCAGAGCATTTATTGATAAAATATATAAAAAAATTAAATTGTATATATTTCATATATTAATCAGCTGAAAATAAGAAAATAATACATTTTATATCATTTTGTAAATAAGCCATACAGATGAAAACTTAATTTCTTGTCATATCTCTTATTTTCTATCAAAGAATGCTTAGATTTATCTGTGAGAGATTTGTGTCACTGATTTTTTTTCATCTGTACATTCTTACAGCCTTAATGTGACCAGCAGACTCTACAGAACTTATCAGTTGACATTAATGATATAAAAGTCATAAATATTAAGTTCTTTTCTATTAATGCTATGATTTTATCAACAAATAGGATCAAGACACCTCATTTGCTTTCTTTGAAACATTTTTCACTGAGAAGGCAGATTTATAAAAATACATGGATAGTTAATAGAAAAATTTATTCTCTACCAAAGATTGTCAAGATATTCTCTCTTGCTTGAATTTAAATGTCCACCAGCCAAGGCAATCCTTATAGATATAAAGATTGTCTTGATGCCAACAAAACAATCATTTGAAACAATCAATAATCTAATCTTAACATTCTTGTAAATAGATGCAAATATTTAAAAAAAAAATAATCATTTAAGTTTTTGAAAAAATATAATTGACATATGTAAGTTATTGCTAAAAAAGATTTAATACATCACTCATTAAGTCCTGTTTCTGAGATATAGATGGCTCCACTAATAAAAGAAATTCATATGAATTTTATGAAGTACTAACTTTCAAATGGCATGTGACAAAATTTGGGCCCAATTTGATTATTAGTTTACAAATTACAGTTATTTAAGTGAAACTACTGTTGCAAATTTTCAAAATGATGAAAAAAATCTGAATTTCATGTGTTGATATCTGAGTGGAAAAAAATACTGTTCAAGCAAAGAAATGGCTTGATAAGTATTATTCGGACTCTGCCACATCAAAACAATGGTTAAGAGATGGTATGCTGACTTTAAACTTGGCTGTACAGACACAAATGATGCTGAACACTCAGGTCACCCAAAATCGGCAATTGTCCTGAAAAACACCAAAAAAATTCACAAACTTGTTTTGGCCGATCGTGAATTGAAATTGCATGAGATAGCAGAAGAATTGAACATATCAGAAGGCAGTGTATTCACCATTTTGCATGAACATTTGTCAATGAGAAAGCTGTGTTCAAAGTGGGTGCTACATTTGCTCAAAAACAACAATATGTTGATGATTCAGAGCATTGTTTGCAACTGTTTCAATGCAACAAGAAGGAGTTTTTGTGTAAATACATGACAATGGATGAAACATGGATCTACTGCTTCACTCAGGAGTCAAATTGGCAGTCAGCTGAGTGGACAGCAGCAGGTGAAAGCCATCCAAAGTGACCAAAGACGCAAATAATAGCAGACAAGTTTCTGGCCTCCATATTTTGGGATGCGCAAGGTATTCTGTTCATTAATTACCTTGAGAAAGGAAGAACCATCAATAGTGAATATTATATAGCATCATTGGTGCGTTTGAAGGAAGAAAACACCACAAAATGGCCACACATGAAGAAGAATAAATAATCTTTCACCAAGACAATGCATAATATCACAAGTCAATTGCAACGATGGCAAAACTACATGAATTGCACTTCAAATTACTTCTGCATTCACCCTATTCTCCAGATCTAGCCCCCAGTGACTACTGGCTGTTTGCAGACCTCAAAAGAATGCTCCAGGGAAAGAGATTTAGCTCCAATGAAGAAGTGATATCGAAACTGAGGCGTATTTTAAAGCCAAAGACAAATCATTCTACAAAAAAAGCATCCAATTGTTAGAGAAGCATTGAAATCACTGTATCACTGTAGAAGGAGACTATGTTGATGAATAAAGTTGAATTTTGCCTAAAAGTTGTTGTTTGATTAGTTAGGCTCGGCTTTTATTGAGTGGTGTGTTATTTTTATTGGGTTGTCTGGAGAGTTCATGCTGATTTTTAAGGGAAATTAAAAACTTAGAACAAAATTATGCCATTAAATATTTATTCAACTAAATATGAGCCATTTTGTTGCACAACTTTTCTACATTTATCCTTCATCTTAAAGATTCCATCTTCCCAGAATTTCAGTGGTTTCTTGGCAAAGAACTCATTAAGGAGGGTTTTTTATGTCATCCAAAGAATTAAAATTTTTATCATTGAGATTATTTTGCAAGGAGCTGAATAAAAAAAAATTCGAAGGTGTAACATCTGGTGAATATGGTGGGTGGGATAACACATACCAGCCAAGCTGCAACAATTTTTGCCAGGTTGCCAAAGAAATGTGAAATCTGGCATTATCCTGATGGAAAACAATGCCTTTCCAGTTTGACAATTCTGGGCATTTTTCCTGAATTGCTGTTTTTAATTTGTCCAGTTACGAGCAGTACTTTTCAGAATCAACTGAAAGGGGGGCAAAAGCTCATAGTACAGGATTCCTTTCCAGTTTCACCAGATGTACAGCATAACTTTCTTAGAATGAAGACCTGCTTTTGGGGTGGCTAAAGTTGACTCATGTTGTTTACCCAGCATCTTTTTTTCTTTTTTTATAAACAATTCATTCCTCATCACTTGTCACAATTTACTTAAAGTACACTTTGATTGATACAGTGAATCACAGATAGAAATGTAATCCAAAAGATGTTTTTCACTCAGATCATGTGATAACCAAATTATCGTAGTGATTTGAGTACCCAAGTTTCATTAAGTGCTCATGGATGCTGGATTTTAATAAATTCAGTTTTAGTTTTTCTGCCAATTCCTGCATTGTGTAATGTGGGTTAATCATTATCTTGATTTGGTCATCATACATGGGTGGGGCTGCCTGAGCATTCTTCATCAATAAGGCTACAATCACCAATTTTAAACTTAGGGAATCACTTCCACAGAGTTCTGTCAGCTAAAACGCCTTCAAAGCTCTAATTGGAAATGTAAGCCTATTATATCTGTTGATAAATTTGACATGTTCTAACATGTTGGAACACAAATGAGTAAAAACTGGTATGAACTTTCCAGACAACCCAATACATGTATCAGTCTTAGAATGCTCAAATCAACCATGTCACTGAGGCAGTTAACTGCTGACACTTCATGTTCAAATAATGAAATTATATAATTTCTTCAAAATGAAAAATATACTCTGCTAATATATTGATGCTAATCTCCAAGAGGGAAACTCATTGTACCTTTTCTGCTGACATGAAGTGGAAAGATTATATTGAATCAATTGCTAGGTCTGCTGTGAAGAAAGTTGGTTCACTGAGATGTGCTAGACAATTTTTCACACCAGTATTTATCTTATATATTTATAAGTCACCCATGCTTTGAATATTGCTGCCACACCTGGTCTAATGCTCCTGCTATACATTCAGGGATTCTTCATAAAAATCCAAAGAAGAATCTACAATGTGATAGGTCCTGACTTGGCAGTTTGGCTTGAGTCACTTTCCCACTGCCATAATGTAGCTTCCCTTTCTTTTTACAATTGAAATGGCTAAATGTAACCCAAAATCTATGCTAACAGTTTCTTCTATTGCACTTCTCACTTGTGGAACTTTTTTCTAACTTTTTGCATTCCAGATCTTCAAAAATTTTACTGTAATATCAATCTTATACTTTTTCTCATTATTTCTAGTATTTTTCTTATCTTCTCTAACACTCAGTAACCCATTTTGTCTTAATTTGGGGAAAATTAATAAAGACAAAAAAAAAAAAAATGTATCTCTCTGGTTCATTCATAACTGGATAAAAATGTTCCTAAAATTTTAATCATAAGATTTAACTAGTTTTTTTAACTCATAAAAAAAGAAAAGCATGATTTCCTTTCTATTAGTTTAGTTGAACACACACATAGAAACATATATGCACAGTTCATAAAAATTATATAGATTACACCCACTCCCCCCGAGATGATAAGATTATTATTCTTACTTTTTTGTATAAAACACAAACTTCAATTGTTTGTTTTTTGTTTTTTTTTTCAGAAAACCAAACTTGTTATTTTAATGTTTCAGCATCAATCAAGTGATAAATATTGAAAAATAACTTTAAAACTGGAATAGTCATGTGGTATTCTTTTAGCAATAAACAAAATCATTTCAGTAACAGATAGCAAGCAAATGATATTTTGGAAACAACACTTATTAACAAAATACCTTTTCAGCACCCTACCACACGCACACACAATCATTTCTTCAGAATCGGAAGGATTTCATTACATATTCATCTCTGTATTTTCAGATAGCTCTGCAAAGTATGACACTGAAAGTCACTGTATATTGCTCTAGAGTGTTGCTTTTCTGTGGTTATAAGTCTTAAATGTCAAGTATTTTCAAAATTTCTCGAAGCTTGACTGACTATGCTGCATATTCCACCAGTTCATCTTGTTTGATCTAACACCACTGAAAGTTGTGCTAGTTAAGCACTGTTCTGACCAATGCCTGGTTTGCATTGGTGATTTTAGCATCAATTTCTGTTATAGTATTTGACATTCTTGACACTTGCAAATTGGATAGCATCTATAGTTATATTTGGTGCAGGTTGAGGGAACACTGAATTTTTTCCAATACTAATTGTCAGACTAAACAGTTTTGCAACTTCAGTGTATAAAATTGAGTATCAGTTGCAAGAATGCATACATCAATAGAATTACTTGGGGAAAATCTCAAGATCTGTGTGTGTGTATGTGATTGAGTTTGTGTAATTATTCTACAAAGAATTATAATATTCAAAATATGGATTTGAAAAACATTAAAAGATTAAACAATAATATTTTATTTGTTAGTTAAAAACTAAGTATATTTACATTTACAATAAACAAAGCAAATATAAAAATGAAACTACAGTATTGTCATTATTAGAATATTGGAGAATATAGAAAAATTCAAATAATTAATTCTTTATCTTTTAAAATCTCTACAACAGTACAAGTAATTTGTATTATTGTAATGGCCTGTACAATATAAGTCATTCAGTTGGTGATGCTTTTCTCATAATTTCTTATAAATAACAAACAGGAATTATTCATTTAGTAATAACAGAAAAGAACACAAATTAATAACGATAATGTATATTTCTAAAATATTTTTGAAAAATCAGTATTACCATTCATCACAAAACAAATTAATAATCAGAATATTTAAATTCAAATGACCTAAAAATTTAAATGAATTGCTTTTGTTAATAACAAATCAGTATGAAATCAACTATATTGGATAAATTGTCTATCAAGTTATAAACAAGTAGCTAAGCATCTGAAATACCCAACTGTGAAGTGAATAGTGCTGGGTCCAAAGGCTATTAATGATGATGGGCTGCATTATAAAATTCATTTTTGGCTGAATTATCTTCTAGTTTGGGGCAAGATTAACAGAAAAAGAAAAACAATGTAAAGCCATTTCAAGAGTGTTATTGTGTTATTGTAACAAACTTGATTCTGATGGAAGCAATGATAATTCTTGAAAAAGAAATTTTTGCCCATACACAAAGATGATTTCAGTTGATGACTTTGGATATTACAGTCTTAATTAAATAGAACTCCTAAACATTGGTAAAAGAAATCTTAAAAGAACAATTATTTTATTCACTTTAGTAAAACCCATTTCACTGAAGAAAATTGATGAATAGCATCAAATCAAAAATGATACTGCTATTAGGCTAGAAAAAAAAACTAGATTACTAAAGAAAAAGAAGCAAAGATTTGTTTGGTTTGCTTTTCTTAAATGAAATGAAAAAAACAAAAAAAAAAAACAACTTCTTTTGTCTCTTCATAAAGCTTGATACTCAGAACATGCAACTGCAGTAGCCCACAAACAAGAACATATTGCTAACAGCCATTAGATAGGTGAGGTTCTTCCAGTGATAAATACAATCTATTCAGCCACAAACAATATGAAGTTATTACTATTTGGAAATAATAAGTATAAACAGAAGACCTTTACAGGTAGGGGGCATTATCAGATTGAGATGTTTCTCTAAAAAATATGTTGATTTGTTTTCTATGGCTTATCAGTCCTTTGCAATTTTTTTTAAAAACATAAAATATTCTTACATTGTAAGACATTTTTTAAAAATAGTAATGACTTAGTGATATAAGTCTGTTATAACTCGTTTTCTAGTGATTATCATATTGACTTGCTTTGGCTACTCGCTGTGACATCTGTAAGAAATACATTAAACTGACTGACTTTTTTAGACTCACTGGAGTTCTTCATTTAAGCATCTAGACTAGTCCATTTGTGCCACCAGGGGTGTGCTATTTACTCCACAAAATCCCCATCACCATTTTTGAGATTTCTTTTTATTAGTAAATATCTTTTTATTTATTAGTATTAACCCATTCCTCTTTCTGGTGAGTTCACCAACATGGTATTTTTTTACATTCCTGATCAACCTTTAGTCTTTCTGGAAATCATACATACAAGAATTCAACAAATTCTTAAGATGTAGGCACATCAAAAACATCATACAGCACTTTCATAGGTTCTTCCATTCTTTTAAACCTTCTTTGGTAAACCTTTTCTTTAGCTGATTATAATGCCTTTTATGTCCTCATATTTTTCCCTTTTTTATATCATCTTTACATTTATTGACATTATTACACCATCTTCCCACATTTCTTTCCCATTTTTATACACTCTGACAAACACATTTTTGCCAATCTTGAAATCTTACAAAAATCTTCAAATCTGTGAATCTGTGAACAGTGAATTGTGTACTTCTATCCAAAACTATGTTATCCAGAATGTCATATCTTGCAAACAGTTTGTGTAAAAAATTAACTTTCGCCATAAGTTTTTTTTCTTGCACTTACAAATTTAGGCTACTTAGTAAAGCTAACCACTATCACAAGTAATGTGATCTGTTTATTGAACCTGAAAAATATATAAATAGTCTCTGAGCTTTTGGCTAAGGTTGTATTTTCATGATAGGTAATTTTGCTGCTAGTGTACAATCTCTGCAGACTTTTACTAATTTTTCAATGTCCTGTTCTATTTTGGTCTAGTATAGATAGCTTCTCATAAGAGATTTCACCCTTGAAATTCCCAGATACCCACTATGAAATTCATCTAATATTCACTTTTGTAATATGCTAGATATTACAACTCTTTGTGCAAACATCAATACACCATCACATAGTAAGTGTTTAAGTCTGGATTGTGTTCTTTCTTTTAGCTGTTTTTTAAATTTCTGCAATAAACACATCATATTCTGATTTTTGTTTTATTTCTTCCAGGATAACTGGTAATTTGTGGACTATATTGCATCATATATTTTTTATTTCTATTTCACTGCAATAACATGTGACAACTTTCATATTACCATCATCATACTTATGTAAAACTACTGCTCCTATACCAAAATAACTAGCAGCTGAAACTACTACAATATCTGCTCTTAGATCATAGTGAGCTAATGATAAGTCTGATGATAGCATTTTTTTTGTATTTCTTCAATCAGTCCAGTTCTAATGTATGCCTTTTTTGAGTAAATTTTTCAGTAGAGCTCTCAAATTATGCATATATGCCCCTAAATTTGATAGTAGTTTACTAGTCTCAGGAATGCTTGTAACCTAGTAATATTTTGTTGGGAGGTATATTCTTAATTGCACTTGTTGTCCACAGATCTGGTCATACCATTTTTGTCAATGATTTGTACTAGGTCCTTAATTTTAGGCAAAAGCAGTTCACACTTATCCTCACTGAATTTAAAACCATACTCTCATACTGTTGTCCCATGTCCGATATCTTGTTGCTTAGATACAGTTTTAATTAATGTACCATCCAGATAAGCAACTGTGAATCCACAAACTGCAAGCATGGTATCTACAACTTGTTGAAATATAGTTGGAACTGCCTTTATACCAAAAAGAACTTGATTGAACACTTGTGCATATTTATAGTTGTTAACTCTAAACATTCTTCTTCAACCTGTATTTGCAAATACACTTCAGAAAAATCCAGCTCCAAAAAAAAAAAAAAATTTATACTGTTTAAGTTCACAAAAATTTCCTCTGGACTTGGTAATGGGTAGTTATATGGTTCTAAATAGTTGTTTGGATGTGCATTGTGGTGTTAGTGGATAACAGTTTGGAAAAAGAAATAGAGGAGTTGAATTTGTTGTATTCACTTGCATGAAAATAACCTTGGAAAAGGTATTAATCCGTCTCTTCTCTCCAGCTATGGGTTAAATAACAGGACAGACTGGGTTCTATAGCTTTGATTGGCAACTAGTTTTGCAGGAAAATTATCTACCCAGTCAGTCACGTTTCTTTTGAGACATGATTGCCCAAGCGTGTATGACGGATGGCACTTGACTGAAACAGTTGTTCAACCCTGTCAAAAAAAATCAGCACAAATACAAATTTTACTACTTATTTCTTTTTTTTTTTTTTTTTTAACATACACTGCTGGTGCTGCCCATTTTCAATGCTTAATCTTTTCAATTATACCTATAAGTCTGTCTAATTAATCATAGATTTGATCTAATGTTGAAAATGGTACACACCATTTCAGTTTAAATACTAGTGTTGAACCTTTTTTCACTTGAAAGTTTGCTTTGAATTTGAAACCCAACTCATTTCACAGAACATTCGGAAAACATTTTTTGATTCTTCCTTTAAATTTTCAGTTTTTTTTTTAAAACTGGTTGCTTGTCCACTTATATTTTTGCAATAAACATTTATCAGTAAATCCCAGAGCTCAAATAATTCCATCCAGTCAGTACCGAATAAGTTTAAAGTATTTTTTAATACATAAGCCTTAGCTTTTACACACTTGTTACGGAATGAAACGTTGCATGTCATTTCACCAATAACAAATTTTTCACCTGAGACACTACTAGTGACTTTTGAAGTCCTTTTTTAATTTTCATTAATTGAATTATCACTTTTTGTAAGTCTTCCATTTTTTTCAAACTCAACACAACCAATTTTTCATAAATGAGAAGAAAAACACTAACTGTAGTTACAGTTTTTTTTTGTAAGATGTACGTAAGAGAGAAAGTGATAGGCTCAAAACGAATCTACTTACAGATTTTTCTGCGACGCCATTTTGGGATTGTAGGGAATTTTTTCATTCGACTCTGAATTCTTTCTTTCTCTTTTTTTTTTTATTAGTTGCAGGCTGGTTTAGATGGGATATATATTTTTTCTTTCTTGATACTTCACGTTTTTTCGACCGATTATGTGAGGGGGGGGGCTATCCCTTGGTACTTGAAATCCACATTTGATTGTTGACGTTAGCAATTTCTGTATTTTTGACGTTGTTAGTTGATATGTGGCGATAGTGGTCAAAGAAAAAGATTTTCCTTCCCTGCGTGAATTCTTATATCTTTGTCGCCAGTTGATATGAAATCTTTGAAAATAAGCAGAAAATGAACTTTTATATAAATTCAGTTATGGAACTTGCCACAGCATCAAGAGTAAAAGAACTTGGAGAATTTTCCATTTTCTTCAGAATTATTTCCATTAACTTTTGTTGTAGTTTCTGGAGTTCTAACAACTACTGATGTTGCTGCAGAATTTTTACCACAGAAGTTAATATCTCCTCCATATTTGAAGAATATCTGTTTAATGTGGTTCAAAATTTTCGTTGTCAGTGGCAATCTGTGTGGCGAAGCAACAAGTATTTTTTTTCCTATTTTTTATACTCAGTATAAGTTTTGATATCCTTGTAATTCCTGTTATAACACATATGAGTTTTGATTCCTCATCACTCCTGTTATAACACATATGAGTTTCCATCCTTGTCACAACTGTTATAACTTGTTTTCTAGCAGTTATAATATTAAGTCTTGCTTAGGCTACTCGCTGTGATGTCTGTAAGAACTACACTAGATTGACTCCAGCAGGCCATATTAGACTAACTGGAGTTCTTTATTTTAGCATCTAGAGTAATCCATTTGTGTCACTGGGGGTGTGTTATATACTCCACAATAAAGTCTTACTAATTAACCCATACCTAGGAAGAGATGAGGTGGATTCATACCTCTCCCAAGGGTATTTGTGAATAAACAAATGTAATGAACCCAGCTGGAAATGGAATTTGGCTTTCTGATTACCAATTCCAAGCAATTGTCCATTACACTACCTGCACATCCAAGCTTACATCACTTGTTATTCCCAAGTAGTTACCTAGCTAGGTATTGACCAGGCTTAACATTGTTTAACTTCAGTGATAGTATGGGAACCGGTATTTCAATGAGATGTGGCTGTAAGTCCTTCTCTAAAGAATAGATAACATAGTTGGCATAGTCTGATAATATCCATTGAACAAATTAGAACTTATTTTTTAAATTACTTACATTTATGAAATGATTCTCATTTGCTCCTTTAAAGTAACCATTTGAACATATTCCTTACCATGTTTTGACCATCAAACATCATCCCTGTTAAGCAGTCTTAGGGAGAAAATGCTTTATTTTATTTATAAAGATATTATTCACTTATGTTAGCATATGCATTTTAAAATATCTTCTCCCCAAATTTGCCATGCTACATAAGTTCTTATAGGTCAGTCAGTTAAGTGCCATACGTGATACACGCTTGGGCGATCATGTCTCGAAAGAGACATGACTGACTGGGCAGAAGATTATCCCGCAGTAGGTTGCTATTGCTTTCTGCGGTAGACTGGTTGCCGACCAAGGCTATAGAATCCAATCTGTCCTGCTATTTAACCCATAACTGGAAGGAATAGACGGATTAATACCTTTCCCAAGGGTATTTGCGCGTAAATGAATACAATGGATGCAACTGGAATTCGAACTCGGCTCCCCGGTTTCTCGTTCCGAGCCGATATCCACTGTACCACAATGCACATAAAGTCATACTTTAAAAGACATTGTGTTTTTACTGTAATCAGATAAACAGCAATGGGTCCTTGTCAAACAAAAGAATGACAGCTTAGAACATGTTATCTTTACTTAGTTTTTACAATTAAGCATGTTCCTCTGAAAACTAACCTAAGTGAGGTAAGATATTGAAAAGATTTGAAAAGTTATTTCTGGAAGTTCTCTAGGAATCAGGGAAAACATCAATGAACATGCAACTTAGGATAGTTATAAGATAACACTCAATTTTAGATTAAGCATTGTGTGAGAGAGAGAGTTGTGATAATGCTTAGTGCCAAGATTGTTGTTTTTTCCAGTGGTTCACTGATAAAAAGATATTTTTGCAAGCAAGTTTTTTGTCATAAAGTACTCAATATGGAAATAGAGTGTTAATAAGATTAATATGAAGAATTTTGTCAATTAACTAAGCAGAGTCATACTGACTTCAAAGTTTTGTGATGACACCATTATGATGTTCTCACTCATTGGGGCTTAATTTCATTCTGCTGTTGTGTCCCAGTTTTTTCTTATTTATATGGAACATAATAAAGCAATTAAGCAGACACCTATTCATGTATGCTAAAAGAAAATTAACACAATAAAAAGCAATAAAAAGAAACCAATTCCCTGCACAATAAAAAGAAAATCAACCACCTGCAAATAATACAACATTAAAAAGAAGTCAACACAATCAAAAGCAATTAACTACCTGTAGAACCACTCACATACCAAAATATTAGCTTACACTAAGTTCCATATAAATAAGAAAAAACAGGACACAACAGCAGATTGAAATTAATCCTTGACAAGGACTGACATCATAATCTTTGAAATTGGCAGGACTCTGCTCAGTTAAATGACAAATTTCTCCACATTAACCCACATTAAATAATATATATATATATATATATATATATATATATTCAAGATATGCAAGTAATAAATTATCAGGCAATATTTTTAAAAGGATAATATGATACAGGCAATATTAACAGAAACTTATACAACAAAATCAAAATTTGTAGATGTTAATTTTGTTTACAAAAACTGAAAATTACTATCTGACAAATGTATTATATATATTCATATAATATAAATGACATATTTAAAAAAATGAATGTAGAAAACTTATTAAATGTTTCATAGCATTAAATATCTTTAAAAAGCAATTATGAAAACATTATGATAAATATTTGCTTAAAACAGATCAAGGCATATCTGATAAAAAAAAAAACAACTTCTATAAGAAATTACTAAACTTGCTTGAGCCCCTTATAATTAAAAGTCTTTTTTATATTTTTTAATTTGTTCTCTACAACTTTAAAAATATTTGAGGCATTTAAAAAAGTGGGTGGACAATATTATATGACACTGAAAATGGTTTAAAATTGTTTTTCAACAAATATTAATACAATATTTTAGTTTGAAATGAGATAATAAAAATACATAAAAATGTCTGTTCAAATCATGAAATAATTCACTTGCTTGAAGAGAAATTGTAAATTATAAATCAGTGTATATTTTAGAAACAATTAACTGGTGACATCTCTTAAATGGGATCACTAATATCCTCTTTACTTGACTAGTTTAGGAAGGATGTTAGATTGATTCCTTCAGTTAGTGATTACTTTCATCCTACCCTAATCCTAGACTGGTTAAGTGAAAGCAGCATATTTAAACTTAGCATACATGAAAAACCATGGATAACAACATATTAAAAGTTGTCATACCACCTCTGCTTCTAGAAGACCTATTTCCAGAAATTTAATTGAAACAGCTTTATAATGTATAAGCTTAATCTTTAAAAAGAAATTCCTACATGAATTTATAATTTATTAGGTAAACAATCTGAAAACAGTTGTGGGGAGTTACCCACTTAAAAATGGACTCTTCTTTGCCTATATTAACCGAGAGTTAATTACTCTCAAGAACAGAGACATTGGTTTCCAGTACGACTTCAGTTCAGCTCAGCCTAGTCTGTCTGTCGATCACTTGTAGCCAAGCTATTATTACTCTTTCTCTTTGTATCTGTTTGTATCTCTTGTTGACGTAATATATGTTCTTGACCTACCACCGTGTTGACTCATTATTTTATGGTCCCATACTGGGTCCATATCAACTGGCGATGAAGATATAAGAATTCATACAGGGAAGGAAAACCTTTTTCTTTGACCACTGTTGATATATCAATGAGTGAAGAAGATATAAGAATTCATGCAGGGAAGGAAAATCTTTTTCTTTGACCACTATCGTCACATATCAACTAGCAACGTCAGAAATACGGAAATTGCTAACATCAACAGTCAAATATGGATTTCAAGTACCAAGGGATAGCCCCCCCCCCCATAATTGGTCGAAAAAAGGAAAAATATATATCCCATCTAAACTAGCCTGCAGCTAATAAAGAAAAAAAAGAGAAGGAAAAAATTCAGAGTCGAATGAAAAAATTCCCTAAAAACCCGGAATGGCATCACAGAAAAATCTGTAAGTAGATTCGTTTTGAGCCTATCACTTTCTCTCTTACGTACATCTTACAAAAAAAAACAAAAAAAACTGTAACTACAGTTTATGAAAAATTGGTTGTGTTGAGTTTGAAAAAAAATGGAAGACTTACAAAAAGTGATAATTCAATTAATGAAAACTCAGTTGGATCGACAACAAAAAAGTGACGAGCAGTTACAACAACAACAACAACAATTATTTATGGAGCTACAAAAAACAACAGATGGATTTGCAAGAACAAGTCTTTAAAAGGACCGAGGAACGACAAAATCAAATTGAAGAGTTACTTCTTAAATCATTAAATGGCAAACAAACTGAGAACGATACTGCTTTTTCCCAGGGTACTATCTGGTGTACTATGGAAACTTTTGAGTATGTACTGAAGATGAAAAAAACCTTTGATGCTTTTTATAGGCGGTGCAAGGATTTATTTAATGTCGACTGTAATAATTGGCCAAATTTTAAGAAAGTGCATTTATTACTAAGAAAGTTGGGTACAGCAGAGCACAGCAGGTTTGTTGATTTTAACCCCCCCAAAAAGGCAACAGACCTGGAATTCTCACAAACAGTCAAGCTACTGTCGGGATTATTTGGGCTGAACACATCACTTTTACATAAAAGATGGAAGTGCCTAAATTTATTCAAAGAGGATCAGCAGGACTATTTAACATTTGCCACTACAGTAAATAAATACTGTAACGATTTCAAATTAATGGAATTATCTACCGATGACTTTAAATGCCTAATTTTTGCTCAAGGTCTGGTCTCAGCTGGAGACGCTGAAGTTAGACGTCGAGTGCTAACAAAACTAGAAAATGAGCCTGGTTTAACCCTACAAAAATTAGCAGAAGACTGCCAGAGGGTCGTATCCGTAAATAGTAACCCTAGGAATATCGAGGAGTTGGAAGTCACTCATATAAAAAATTATGACCAGATCAAAATGCCACTCTCCAACACGAGAAAAAAGAAAATATCGTGACAAGACAAGAAAATTCACCACCAGGTCTGTGTTACATTTGCGGAAAATTACACTGGATGAGGTTTTGTCCATTCAGAAAGTAAAAAATCTGTCAGAATTGTGGTAAAGCTGGCCATATAACATCAAGTTGCTGGTAAGCGAAAAAACCCAGAAGAACAAAAAATAAAATATGGCAGATGGAAATTTGCGCAAATATGTAATCATGCAAATATTAAATAAAACAATTAAATTTCAGCTGGACAGTGGATCTGACCTGACGATCATAAATTTGCATACGTGGAGGCGACTGAAAAAGCCAACTTTATTGAGAACTAACAAAACGGCACGCTCTGTGACAGGTGAAAAAATAAACATTTTAAGAGAAGTATTTTTTGCAGTAACATTAAATGGAACAACTAAAAAATTGAGAGCATATGTGATGAAAAATACTGAAAATTTGTTCAGTACAGATTGGATTGAAAAGTTCAATTTGTGGGACTGTTCAATGAGTATGTTCTGTCACAAAATAGAAACTACAATGTCCAACATTGAAGAACTGAAACTGGAACTAAAGGAAAAATTCCCAGAGGTGTTTTCAGGCAACTTAGGGAAATGCACTAAAATAAAAGCTCAATTCAAGTTAAAGGATAATGCACAGACAGTGTTCAAAAAGAAGAAGAATGTTCCGTTTGCAGCGGTAAACCAAATAGATGAAGAATTAGACAGATTAGTAAATGCAGGTAACCCGTCTAAAATTGATTTTGCAGAATAGGCTGCTCCAGTGGTATACGTTAAGAAGAAGTCAAATCAAATCAGAGTATGCACTAATTTTCCACGAGTTTAAACGCCTCGTTAAAAGACCATTATTATCCTCTACCTAGCCCCAAAGAAATATTCAACAAATTAAAAGGGGGCAAAATTTTTTTCAAAAATCGATTTATCAGACGCTTACCTACAAATCCAGGTTGACAAAGAATGCTCCAAACTGCTGTGTATAAATACACATAGAGGTCTATATAAATTTAATAGATTTTGGGGTCAAGGTTGCACCTGCTATTTTTTAACAGGTCATGAACATCATGCCGGGCAACCTTGATTTCGCAAATGCCTATCTTGACGACATTCTAGTTACGAGTGAATCAGTGAAAGACCATAGAGAGCATATAATAAGCGTATTCGATAAAATCCAGGAATATGGTTTTAAAGTTAAAGAAGCTAAGTGTGAATTTTATTTAACCCAAATAAAATATTTAGGACACATTATTGATAAAGACGGTCAACGACCTGATCCTGATAGGGCTATGGCGATTAAGGAGATGTTGGCCTCGGATAATGTACAAGCACTGCAAAGCTTTTTAAGCCTAACAAATTTCTATCAAGTATTCATAAAGAACATGCATAACTTGAGAGCTTCGTTGAACGATCTTTTAAAAATCTGAAATTGGACACCAGAATGTCAATCAGCAGTCAAGAAAATACAAGATACACTTACATCAGACCATTCCCTCACCCACTATAACCAAAAATTGGATATTATAGTAGCAAGCAATGCCAGCTCTTATGGCATTGGCGCCTGTATATTACATGAACTTCTGGACGGAATGAGAAAACCGATAGCGCATGCTTCTCGATCTTTGCTGCCGGCAGAAAGGCAGTATTCACAGATTGCAAAAGAAACATTAAGTATAATCTTTGCTGTTTACCAAATTCCACAGATATCTGCATGGCAGACATTTTACTGTACAAACCAATCACAAACTGCTGCTGACGATATATGAAAGTAAAAAAGGATTGCCGGTGTATCTCGCTAACAGACTCATTCGATGGGGAACAATATTGTTGAAATGCAATTTCAAAATCAAGCATTTGTCTTCCAAGAATATTTGCCACACTGACGAATTATCCCGACTCATTCCTAAATATAAAGAGTTTTTTGAAGACTCGATAATTGCAACATTGAGAACGGACTGTGAAATAAAAAACATGATCGCCAACATCATAAGAGAGCTCCCAGTTACATTATCTGACATTAAAAGGGAGACTCTGAAAGACGAGTTCATTACATCTACTAAGAATAAAATTTACAAAAATGACTCAAGTGTGCCTGAGGTTTTTTCTCTTTGTGATGAGGTACTATTATCCAACGAAAGAGTGGTGATACCAAGAAGTTTACAAAAAAATCCTTCGGGACTTTCACACGGGACATCCTGGAAAAAAACTGAACTAAAAGCCTCATGTGATGCTATGTCTACTGGCCTAACATAGATAGAGATATCACAGACATGATTGACGCATGCAAAGGGTGCGCGTTTGCTGCTAAAGCTCTACCAGTTACATGCAAGCCTTGGCCGAAGACGGACCAGCCATGGCAGAGGATACATGTCGATTTTGCGGAACTATTAGAGGATCACTATTACCTCATAGTCGTAGACAGCCACACTAAATGGTTGGAAGTCCTCAGATATAAAAGATCAACCACAGGATGCACAATAGCTTTTCTGCATGAACTGTTTGCACGTTTTGGCGTTGTGGATTGTGTAGTAACTGATAACGGAACGCAGTTCACATCTTGCAAATTCAAACAGTTCTGCGAAACGTTTCAAGTAAACCATATCATGACTCCACAATATCACCCTAGGTCCAATGGGCAAGCAGAATGTTTCATTGACACATTGAAACGAGCACTTAAGAAAGCACAGGGCACAACTACTGAGAAGGTGCTGTAACAATTTCTGCAGGTTTATAGAATTACTCTAAATCCCAATACACCAGCGGGACTTTTACTAGCAGAAACAATGTTTGTGAGAAAAATCAGATCAGTTTTCGACAAGCTTATCCCCAAGCAAGCTAAATTCAAAAAGACAATCACACTTCCCAGAAAACTTTACTCTTGTGGCGAAAAAGTACTTTTCAAAGTATACAAAAATAACATGACATTTTGGGAAGCGAGCTCTATAAAACAAAGAGTGGGAGACCTGATCTACATGATACAAGGTCCCAAGAATATACATAAGCGCCACCAAAATCAAATAAGGAAATATCAGACAACAGACATAAATGATTCACCACCATCAAATGAAGAGCCGATAGATATCATCTTCGAGAATTTCGACCTCGAGGCATCCCAAGCTTCACCTGAAAGAAGGCGATCTAGTAGAAAAAGGAAGTTCACGGATCTTTTGTCGACCCTAAAGAAAAAAAAATATTAAACAGCTTTTCAAGGGGAAAAGCTCTTGGAAGGGGTGTGTTGTGGGGAGTTACCCACTTAATAATGGACTCCTCTTTGCCTGTATTAACCAAGAGTTAATTACTCCCAAGGACAGAGCCAAGGTGACAGAGACACTGGTTTCCAGTATGACTTCAGTTCAGCTCAGCCTAGTCTGTCTGTCTGTTGGTCACTTGTAGCCAAGCTATTATTACTCTTTCTCTTTGTATCTTTTTGTATCTCTTGTTGACGTAATATATGTTCTTTATCTACCACCATGTTGACTCATTATTTTATGGTACCATACCGGGTCCATATCAAAAACAAAAAAATATTATCAATGAAAAGTAAACAAAAGAATTATTCTGATTAAAAGTTGTTACAATAGGAAAAGCACAATGATATATAAAATATTTAAAAATGAATGTACAAATACTCAGTAAATCAATCAAAATCATATAAAATATTGTATGTATATTATTCTAAAATAAAGGCTTTAATCATAGAATTAAAATATGAAAGTGCTTGCTTAACAGACAGTTACAGTAAAAGAAAAAAGCTGAAAAATTAATGTATCACTGAGTAAACTCATTAAATTCAGGTAAATATTTAATCCTATGCCTTTACACTAAAATGAGTCTTTTCTTGAGTACTCAAGTTTTGATTGTTGTACTGTCCTTCTTCAGTTGCCTGTCATAGTTGGTAACCTTCTTGGAATTTTGAACTGAATCTTTTATTTAATCCATGCAGGTAGATTGTTCTCATTTTACTTTCTATATGGATTAGATATCTTGTCTAATCACTTTTATGTCACTAGTACATTTCTTCCATTGAATCAGAATATATGACTTTTTTAAACTAGTAAAACAAGTGAAACACAATGTAAAAGATAAGGACCAGAATGGTCAGTGATTGGCTGGAGTGTCCCATGGACATGGTATTCTAACAGTGAGGGATCACCTTTGTTTTGCTTTCGGACAAGAATTTTCTTCATAAGATTTTGAAGCATCAATAAACTCTTCACACCCAAGTTTCAGGCTAAGACCACAAGCAGAGGTATGCTAAGCTAACAAGCAATATGAGTTCCTGGGACATGATTCCTCCCAATGTCTCTTACAATCCTAGCTGCCACATCTGATCCTCTCTTCTAGTAAAAATGATTAAGAAAAAGAAATTGTTCTTTTTGTCATTACCATTTTATATAGTACAGTGGGGATGCAGAGATGACACAGAATACAATACAAGTAGTTGAACTCACAACTTCCTGAGAACCAGATATGTTTAACCAACAGTTTAATCCATTAGGACATATATCTTACAGACATTTCAGTCGTATAATTTTGGAGCCTTAAACCTAATATTTATTCTCAGGTAATGGAAAGTTTGAGTGTCCTTTCTTTCATAATCAGGGACTCCCAAATGTTATTCATTTCTATGCTAAGTCTACTGAGCATATTGTCAGTGTCTAATGTATACAGATACTTACAGTTATTTTATCCTACAGTCTTCTCTTCTATTATTTTGACTTAATTCTGCAGAGATTGATGACCACTCTTTTTCTTTCATATACAACCATCCATGCTTTGATTTCAATATTTCCTCCTGACTACAACCTTTCAAAGTTCTGCCACTTTTAGAGGCAGCTGGTCTTGTACTTGTACTTCTTGCCACAATTGCAGTTGGCCATGTTTGCTTCTGAGGAGAGCTTAGTTTAAGAAAGATATCTCTACTTTGCATTGCTTTTGAATACTGTTTTTATATTATAAACATTGCATATCCTATTTTTGAATGTATCCTTTATACATTTTTTTTTGTGTCCTTGATTCTTCTGTTCCTGATTGTGGAAGCTAATATTACTCTTACAGAATAGTTGTTACTTTGAAAAGTGTTTCCGATTTTAAATATCAGTACATGTTTGGGTCACAAATTTGACCTGATATTGTAGATAGAGGATGATCTCTTTCTTGACGCTGTATGGAGGATGTGATTTTCTACCTCCTCTTCTATTGTGAACTGATATCCCTTAAGCATGAAAATCGAAATGAAAACAATCTACCAACTTGGATTAAATAAAGGGTTTAGTTAAAAATCATGAGATAGCTATCAAATACATTGGTCAAAACATTGTAAGTAAAATGAGCAAGATGGGTTTCCTAGTCCTAATGTAACAGCATATAATAATTCCTCATCTCAAAAAAGTCTGATAAATTGAAGAAATCTATATAAAATTTGCTTAGTATTAACAGTACTAATTACTTCTTACTTTGAAACAATAACTAAAATAATAAAAGTTGCTTTTATTGGATAAGCACAGATTACAAAACTAAACTTGATGCTTATATTTAATGTCATCTAATGACAACTTTGTCTGCAATAATAAACAAAAAAATCAATCTATTTTTCAGTAGATTTCTATGTCACATAATAATAGTTTTCATATTTTATAAACATATATCCACACACACACACACTTGGATCTTCACTGTAATTGGGAATGATGTTTGTAAGGACAAAGATAATCAAAGGTGCCAAATTACTTTCTGTAATCTAATTTGAACAAGAATTTTTGAAAATAAAGTTTTTGCATATGTATTAACTTAAAACTCTTGTCAATTAAGACCATTCTACACCTGATTAGAATTGACAAAATGGTCAAGTAACAAAATATTTACCTATAAATTAAAAAAATATTAAATGCTAAAAACTACCACACAGCATTTTTGATCAGTTGCAGAATCCGTGCACTAAGAATTTAAGTATACAAAATACTTTTTAGTTGGAATTTACATGAGAAGTTTAAATTCATATTCTGATGCAATAATTTATGTACAGTTTCCTTTCTAAGAGAATAAAATAGGTTAACAGTTAAACAAGTAAAATCTGAAGACTATTCTTCAGATCAATTTCATGTTATAATCAAAACAAAGATAATCGACTGTATGGATGAAACATACAGAACAAAAGAAATGGTTCAAAATTGAATAAGTTCATAAAATAGAACATTTTTAAATAGTTAAAACACCAATATAAAACTAATCATTTCTATTTACTTTTTAGCATAGCAAGTTAGATAGCATATAATTTTTATTCAAAGTTATTCAATTATTCCCATCCCAGTATTTTTAGTAGTTTTAAAATATATTTAGTGAATTAAACATAAAAATGACCTAATTATAAAGCATGGCAGTTAATATTGAAATAGTATGTAAGTTCAAATTTATTCTCTATTGTAGTTTATATTGTTTTCAATAGTGTTTATTACCAGTATGATAATTTTTAGTGTGTGAGAGAGAGAGATAAAAATGAGCTTAATTTTAAGACTTCTGGGATATAAGCAATATTCTAGAGTAATTGAAAGTTGTAGGTCAGTAAAGCAAACAATTTGTATCTAATTTCAGAACCAGAATTTAAATGATGTGCTAATTCCTTCTATTGGATTGCAATATATAAGGTCACATTTTTGTACACTAGATAATAGTATTAATTCACTAAATGTTATAAAAGCAAACCAAGAAAATAAACATTCATCTTAAAATATAGCTAAAATAAAAATATATCTTCAAAAACATTTTAAATTACAGTTACTGACAGGATTTATCATAGTTTTTCAGACAATATGTGATCTCAAATATATGAAAGAGAATATATAACTCAAATATATATGATTATCACACACACACAATTTTTATTACTTCATTTCAAAAGATTACTTTTAGTGGACATTATATTTGAGTAGATGTTCTATTTATTTGTGTACTCAAAAAACTTAAGAAAATGTGCTCTCTACCAGGATTTGAACCTGCATCTCCCTTTGCAGAAGGAATCCTCATCTGATCTGGGATGCTTTGACTGCCATGAAGAGCTTTCAAATCAAGGAAGGTTCTATTTTGCCTTTTAAAGCACATTAAAAAATAAAAATAAAATCCATTAATTCTTTAGAAATTGCTTTACACTTCAGTTACAAAACTGAAGAAATATGTGTTTGAAGAAAAATCTGAACCTGAGCAAGTGAATATGATTTAAAGGCAAAATAGAACTTTGCTTGATTGTAAAGCTCTTCCTAACTAAGCAAAGCACACTGGATTTGAAGTAATAAAAAGGTTGGATTAAAAAAAAAAAATCTATTAATTCTTTAGAAATATCTATCTATTAGAGAAAGAGTGACACGTTTCTTTAAAGATGACAAATGAGGTTCATTTTTAAGTGAACTTTTCTTGCATACAGACACCAGAATTACTCTAGTATAAAATTTATTTTTATTATTTTATTGAATGTATTGTCATAATTATTATTTATCAGACGTTGAGGATATTACTTCAAACTATTTAGATAATAGTCCAAACATTTTATTCTTCAGTTTCTTCTTCATTAATACCAAATTAAACTTAAAAGTAATTTACAAATGAGCACATGAAAGTAAACTGATTTAAATTGGACAATTAGCACAAAATTCAAGAGAAAGTTTCCTTTCAAATGGACAAGCTCCAGAGTTGCAAAGTAGACTAAAATCACAACAGAGCAAATGACCTATTTCTTGTCTGAGATTGAATGTGTTCCTTCCTTCATACTCTTGTGACTATATCTAGGAAGAACTATAATGATCGGTTCTCAGCTGAAAAGAGAGAGACAGACAGACAAACAGACATTGGCAAGTCAACTTAACACAGCTGATAGGACTTTCATGAGGAAAAGAAATGTCTAATATAAAGGGAGATATGCTTCACAAGAAACTAAAGGAACATAATTTCCCTATCTTGGTAATATGTTAATCAGTCAAGTTGATTTTACTATAAGAATAAGATTTCTTACCTTATGTAGAAATTTCAAAAAGGTTCACCATTAAACTCAGAGACCACTTAATTATATCACAAAACCAATATTTAACAAATGTAATTTTAAAAACTTTAAAACAATTTTGTATTTTGTTCAGAACAAATTTAATTAAACTCTTTTTAAAGTTTTCTATTCTAAAACATTTGTTCATAATAGTAAGATACTGAATGCAAATGCTAAGTTTTCATTCTGCAATACTACAGCAGAAGATCAATCAGAAATCATTGGATGTCATTAAAGGTTAGAGCTGTGAAATGATAGCTAAGAAAAACTGATGGCCAACACAGATATCAGGCTAGTTATATTTTCATATAATAATCTAAAAGATATAATGTGCTGCAAAATCCATATAACATGAAGAAATGGAATTATACTTCTTGGATTCTATTTGAGCCTATTCTTCAATACATTGTATTGAAGAAAGTGATGAAGTAATAAGTTCAATTAAACTTTTGTTACTCTAATAAAAACTATGCATTATAGGACTCCTCAAATATATGGGATTAACAGCTACATAATATGTTATAACAAATAATATAAAAATCAGTATTATTATTCTACCTCAATCACTAGTTACAGATATTACCATATTTCCATACAGGAAAAAAACACCTATTTCAAATTTGAATATAGCTATATGTAATAATACCATTATTAAAATTACATTTGCTGGTGTTGAACTATGAATTGTTTTAGGACTAAGATAACATTGGCTCAAGATCACATTCTTGAAGTCTTTAAGGATTCCTCCCTAACTGAACTAACGAGTAGTGTGTTTGAAAGATTAGTACACAAATCACTGTTCTGTGGATAGGTGATTTCATCTTCCACACATACTAGATTAAAGAATTTGGTAAAACCTATTAACAGTATATAATGCTACATCAATATCACAATGAATTTTCCTTGAATCAAGTCATGACAGATTAATCCAAGTAGCTAATTACTGAAATTGACATTTTTAAAATATTCACTAGTTTTCATTAACATTTTAATGTAAACACAATGATTTAATGTAAGAGTTTTCAAATTTCTTACAGTTTTCTTTTATTATGAATACATGATAATTGTAAGCTAATTAATTATTTATGGCATTGTTTTGCTAAGTTTTATAAGAGTAAAACCAAATAAAAATTTATTAAATACAGAACAAGCACTAACATAAATAAAGGCTGAAATAATGTATTTTCGATGCCTTTTATGTGTTTGTGAGAAAAAGTATAAATGTTATTTTTTTCCTTATAGTGTTTAACATTCAAGATAAAGCAATAAACAGATTCAGATTTACTATGAGTTGCATTTTAGATATTGATGCCTATATATTTACATATTCTAAAAAGCTGTTTATCATGATCTTAAATGAATTTTTACTCTCAGTAGTTGTTTCAGTACTGAATATAGAAATATAGGGAGACAGGTTTCTGAATTTAATTTTAAAAACTGTAATTATATAAGCAAACATTTATTTATGAATACAGCAGATTCAATAAGTGTCAGGTCAGAGACATAAATTGAAATGTATATTTTGAATAATGGAAAAGAAAAATGATAAATGTGAGAAATTACTATTTTAGTTTTGAATATTTACAAAAGTTAAAATTAATACAATATTCTAATAATTAAATTTATCATGCAAATTTACAGATTCTTTAAAAGTATTGTACTAGTTATTCAGGTATTACTTTCAATAAGCAATGAAGTCATGCAAATCGAAATATAAAATATTTTAGTTTTTTCAGCAATCAACAAGTTAGAATAAATCAAATAAATTTACCAGCAGATATTTAATCCATAGCAAAGGAGACGAGTAGATTGCAATCTTGATTTGGAATCCAGAGATCTGTTTGCTAACCAAGGTGAGAGCACACAGTCTGCCTTGTGATTTTATCCATAGTTGGTGGGAAAAACAGATGGATACACACCTTTTTCAAAGGTATCAGTGCAAGATGAATACAAACTGGTTCAGCTGGAAATTTAACTCAGTTCACTAATTTCACTTTCTTGTGTTAGGCTACCTGTATACCTACTACATTCTATGTATACAGAGTGAGATGGATAAATTATCACTTAAATTATGCAAAAATTAAAATAACGCTGACATCTCATTTGAACAAATATATTTACCAAAATTACATAAAAATATCTTGAAAAACTAAAGAGTAAATTTACTCAATAAAAATTACTATTAACTTCAATCATGGTCTCCAGACGACTCCAGAATCTTCAGCAATTTTTCTCAACCGTCTCCTTGGTTAAGTTGGTGAATGCTGCAATAATCCTTGCCCTCAATTCAGCTTTGGTGCTACAAGAAGTTTTGTTGGTATTTTGCTCAACTGTGCTTCACACATAATAATCAAGGGGTTTACAGTCTAGAGAGTTAGGTAGCTATATGTAAGATGTAAGAGGTGATATGGTCACAGAAATTGTTTGACAGCCATGACTGGGTTCTGCTGCTAGTGTGGCATGGTTCAGAGTCCTGTTGCATAAGGTCTTCCAGCAAAGCATCTAACCTCTTGACCCAAAGCAGCACTACCTCCTCAAGAAACTTGATGTAGGTCTCTCTGACGAGTCAGAGATCCTGTGGAAAGATAAATGAAGGCATAACATTGCCATCACTAGTGATCAATCCAAACACCTTCGTAATCATCATTAAATTCCTCCAACTCTTTCTCTCTGCACCACCTTCAGATTGACACCCAAACAATCTAAAATGTTTATATTAGAGATTCCAGTATGAATTCCAAGCAGTACAGCATACCATTTCCAAATTTCTGGTGGAATGATTTGCATGGTGTTCTTTTTCTCACAGACAGTGCTCAACTGACTCTACTGTGCAGTCAACAAAATAAAAAACAAACACATATGCAAAAGTAAAATATAAAATCGTAACTATTTATCCATTACACCCTGTACAAACCAGATATTTTTTCTTTTATTAAATATGCAGACTAATTTTAAAAGAATTATTAAAGACTTAATGGGTTTGGTTTTAATCCAACATTTCTGGCTTCATGACCTAACAATAAAGCATGCCAGATCAAATGGTGATTTCCCCTACAAAGGGTGAGGTAAATTCAAATCTTGCATTTCCTTTACTTAGATTTCTTCAATGCACATATTGACAGATGCAATACATACTGTTGAATATATAAAAACAAGCAATTTACTTATTTGGACTATTGTTCTCATAACAGCTGAAATGTTGTTGAAATGCCAACAAAGATGAGGACAACAATCCAAATAATGTAAATAGTGTAAATACTACCTCATCTCAGAAATATAGTCAAATAAAAACAAATCATCTCTTTCAAACATGAAGTGTCTACAATAATAACATTTGAAATAAAGAATTTTTAACCAAATTGTTTTAATTTATACACATAGATCATGTTATTTACTGATTTTTCAGGAGAATTGTATTTTGAAAGTTTTATCAATATATAAGTAATTTAAAACACTCATGATTTATTTTATGCTAAAATATTTTTTATTCATTTCATTATAAAAAGGTAAAAATATCAAATGACTGTAATTTATGCATATATCAATTTTACTCACTCAATACAAATTTAACAATTCTGTGTGGTTGAAAAAAAAAAGCTATTTTAAGCTAAAACTGACCTCAGAGGTTAGTACCACTATCATCCTTTTCTACCTAAATTACCCCCAAGAACTCTCTAACTCCAAGAATATAATTGTTTCACTGTAAAACAAATCATAAGAGCCACCAGCTAATTCTACTGCCAATGATATCCAGTGAACTCAGATGTCAAATGACCTTATCTGTCTTACTATTTTTGAGGCCAAAACACATTTTTATTCTTCAGGATCTGTAGCAGCTTTCTTTAAATTTTCAAGGTCAGATCCTTATTTAACTTGCAATTTCAGTCCTGACTAGGCTTGCTAATTTTTCTATGTATCTCAACTTTCTTTCATTCTTTTTGCATTGTCTTTGTCTGCTGCCAGTATGATAATATCACTCTGTGGGGTTTTGATAGCTCTATTTCCTTTCCTTGTAATGTTTGACTTGATTTTCTCAAGCACCTGTCTTATTTTACATATCAATTTGTCAGCCTATATCAATTGCCAAGGATGTCTTCTGAATTTGGGCTATCACATCTACGTCTGAAACTAACTTGGTTGTAGTGAAATTGAGACCTTATATCTCATACCTTTCAATCACTTTTGCCTTTGTATTTGGCTTACTTTGGCTATATTGAATTCTTAATAAAATTTGTCCAAATCTTGTAGATTGAGAATGATTTTATCTTGTTGAGTTTACTTTGTAACTAATGTTTCATCCTGCACTAATCTCCCTCATGAGTATGTAATCCCACTCACACAATCATTTATATACTTCTAGAATTCATTGATGTTTTGACATTTAAGCCAGTTGGGATTAGCTTGGTAATTCTACATCTGGAGAGAAATTTTAGATGGTTCCTTCTGGACAATAAAATGGAAGCCTTTAATGAAAAAACTTTAGTCCTAAAACTAAGAACAATTCCATTACCTAATTAAAATACAAGTAGTGTAAGTCATATATTTTAGTTCAAAGATTAAGACAAAACCTTAGGTTTCCATCATTCAATTCTCCTCTATGACACATAGCCTAGTGGACAAAAGTATTGATTAAGAGATTCAAGTTACCTGATGGCCATGAGTTCACTCCCTTGGTCAGGTAATGCAAAAAGTCATATACCAAGTCAATGGAAAGGACACGCAACATTACAAGAATTAACTGATATGTAATGTTCTATATAATGGATAGCAAAATGAGAACAATCTACTACTATAGATTGAATAAAGAGGTTAGTTCAAAATTTCAGATTATTAACTATGATAAACACTGAACAGTACAATGGCTGAAACATTGTGATAATAACAATCAAGATGAAGACATTAGTCAGAGTAAATCAATGTTTAAAAATTGTAATAATTCATCTAAAAAATCAAAACAAAAATAAATCAAAGCTGCTGCATCAGATTTCTAGGAAGATTCAGTTGTACAAGTCAATTGACACAGTTCCAAACACTTTACAGATTGTTCAGAAGTCAATTTTCTTGAGCTGCCTAAATTTCTTTCCTCTGTAAGTGAAATGCTTATCATGTGTCTTTTTCCTTTGAGAGTCCCACAATAGAACAATAGTTGTCAAACAGCTTCTCCCACATGTTGGAGTAACTTTAATTAAGGCAAGCAAAAAGGAAGATGTGTTAAATCCTAGAATCTCAAAATTTCAACAGACCTTTGCTTTCAATTCTATTAGGTCCCAGCTTAGTGATAATCATTAACAAGGCACAAAGACAATCTTTCAAAATTTTTAGCCTCAAGTTGACTTCTCCATGTTTTCCTATGACCACTTCTATGTTGGTTGTTCTCGGATTGACTCTCTAAATAACTTTTTCATCCTGGCATTTAATGGTTCTAATGTTGTGTACCAAAATATTTTTAGTAGCAGCTACTTTTTCATATGTAAATAAACTTTTTTGCTTTATATTTGAAATAATGACAAGTACCATTGTTAGTTTTAGTTATTAAGAAACCATTAAGAGATTTCAAACTTTTTTCGAAATTGGATGTTTGTAATGAGACATATATATGTAAATTAAAAAGGAGAGAAAAAAAGAAAGAGTACTGATGTCACCACGGGCACATTTTTGTCCTTTACAAGCTTGAATGACTGGTTCTTAAATGCTACCAAATCTATTTTGGCATTAAAAAAACAAAAAAAAAACAACAGAAGACAGTCCTTTGTCTAATGAATTTTCGATAACCTTACCATATATTTTCTATTTCATCAACTAAAAGTAAGCACTGTCTGTATCATATAAAGTGGATGACCATTTTAAAATACCAGACATTGAAATTTTAAAGTTTGACAAATCTTAGGCTTGCTGAGAGATAAATGCATTTCATTTATTTAACTACAGATGAAATATGAACTATAAAGTATATAACCAAAATTATAACTAAACTGGTACATTTACAGTACTAAAAATTGCAAAGAATAGCAACAAATTGCTTCATAGAATTTGAAATGTTCTAAGAATTTTTGAAGGATAATCTAGAGACAATATGTGTATCTACTTTACACACAAAAAATATGTTAAAAACCATAATACATGAAGCTATTAAAAACAAAAATTAAATATTGTAATAAAAATCAAAGATGAACATTTACCAAAAAGAGGTTTGTAATGAATATTAACATGAGAATTTCTGACATGACCTTAATTTATTTTATTTTAAAATTGTTGTTGTTAAAAGGCTTAAAAGCCAAAAAGAAAATTTAAAAATTTGATTAAAAAGAAAACCCTTAAAAGTAGACTTATTTAGTTGTCATATTACAAAGGTTTGTTGAAGTAAATCGAAAAGAGAATGCAAAATTGATAAACCAATTACTCCTTTTTATTCACTTTTGAAATGTGTGCATGAAGGAAGAAGCTTCTTAAACAACTTAAACAACTTTCACTTTCTGGCTTATTGTTGCCTTATACTTATTCGCTCAACAATACCATAACCCTAAATGCTGCACCTTTCGATTTACTGATTGTTTGCAGTTCAAAATAACTTCTTGAAAAATATCAGCTATAATTATCTGAATGCCTTCCAGGCCCATTTAAAAGTTAAAAAAAAAAACATCCCCTCCTATGATTTCACGATCAGATAAAAAACATTAAAAACAATGCCTGTTGTTATCAAACAACAAAACAAAGTTCTTATGCTGTTTCAGCAAAGATCAAATAAAAAAAATAATACAGTTTCTGTTTATGAATAAAAAATTTTAAATTGTTGATTGAAAAAACAGTGACCTATCTTCTTTTTTTCTTCACAGAATTGTAAGCTTCACAAAATCAATTATCTTACTTTTCAAATTGCCTATTCCATTTTTCTGATGATATGTTTTAAATTTTCTAATCCCATCTACAATGTCAACTTGAAAAAAACAAAAAACAAGTATTTCTTGTCTTGTTTCTTTGGATTTTAAACCTAGTCACGTTTATAACCTTCACTCAAACTTTAAAAATGTCTTGTAAGATTTAACAATAACATACTTTCCTACGAAACCTCAAAAAATAAACGAAATGTATACGTGGTAAATCAACTTAATTATTTTTCAATTGATTCACACATGTATTCAATAGTAAAAGCAAATTCATTTTTCCAAGTTAAGCAAAGCACTACTACTTGATAGCAAATTATATCAAAATTGCTCATAATCGAGCAATTTTTTGTTTTAACAGAAAAATATGTAAATAAAAAAAAAATAAAAAGACTGTTGTTACTGTTCCCTTAAATGAATCTGCTATTAAACAGGGATATTATGATTTAAAAAAATAATAATCATCATTTACAATACATTTTAGGGAGTTTTTAAAATAAAAATAACCCAACTTCAGTTTTCACTTTACAATTCAATGGAAAAAGAAAAAAGTGAAGAATTTTTAAAAGCGCTATTAAGTTAATAACTTAAGTTGAATTAACGATTACAGTACACTGACAGTGTAATCGTTAATTTTGTTTTTATTTACTTACTATATTAAATTTCAATTTAATTTATTTTTAAATGTAGCAGCTAGTTTCTTTTTTCTTACTCTTAGTGCAAAAATTATGTCTGATAGGAATGGATTTAAATTGAAAAATAAATTAAAATTAGGAACTTAAAAAGTTGAAAAAAAAAACGAAAAGAAAACAGACAATACGGAGAAATTAAAATAAATTTTATCACAACGTGCTATAAAATAAAATAAAAAGCATAATCAGATGTTAAAAAAAAAAAAAAACATCGGAAGAAGTATATAAAAATGTTTTATCCCATTCAAATTTTCAAATTAGAACTGGAATTCCAAATGACTACTTTTTTAGCGTTTAACAATGTTTTACAAATAAATCCATTGTTTGTAATTTTTGTTTAATTATTTGGTATGCAGTCGATTCAAACGTCGCACACACTATGCATGAAGGAGAATCTGACAGGGGAAAACTTTTTTATGAATCCGATATATCCTAAAAGTTAAAATAAAAAGCTATTTGATGAAAAATATAATTGCGGTAGTAAATCAAGAACAACAGCTTTATAGTCAACTTTAAAAAGACTCGTCTGCTCGTAAAGGTGCCGTCACTACTAAAAATGATTGTGCAAGAGTTAAGTGCAGTGGTAAAATATAGACAGAAATTAAAATCTTTGGCCATTAAATTATACTTAATTGATCATTGTTAAAAATAACTTACGGAAATGGGGACTGTTCGGCGCGCGGTATGCATTATATTTTGCATCCAGTGCTAGAACTTGTTGCCAAACAGAAGCCATGATGCTTGTGGCCGCTTACGTCAACGATCCAATTACATCCGTTCGAATAAAGACAGCCGGAAAAAGTGAATTCGAAAATAATTTTTGTCAAAAAATAAAATAAAATAAAATAAAACTTGATTTAATGCTTTAAAATTTTGTAATACTAAGTGATTACATTTTCTTAATGGTTTCTTCAATGTAAAAATTGTGCGAAGCGGTCCCTCGAAAATGTTCATAGGTTTGTTTATCGGTGGACATGTCTAAAAATAGTAGTCTACTTCGTATATAAGCTGAGGGAAGGCAGCCATCTTCCATCCTATTGATAACTTAGAAAGTTAGTTTGTAAAGTAGTTTGTGTAGGTTAAAAACAACAAAAAAAAGACAAGTGTCAAACTTTACGAAATTGAGGTTTGTAAGTGAATTGTGCAACAGAATTAATCCAGAATGCAAGCGATCAAATGTGTGGTTGTCGGCGACGGGTAGGTAGCCAAAGCTCTTTTTTTTCCTATTAAACTACATTTTCTCTTCCTTTCCATATCAACCAAGAATTACACACGCACTTGTTTTTTTCCCCACTTTTCAAACACTTATCTGCATACAAACTTACTCGCATTTTGAACTTTACCATATAGCTCTACTCAAGCTCATTAACCAACAGCTTGAACTGCTTTTTCGGAATTAAAGAATGTTTCTCATTACTTTTTCTTTTTTTTATTTTTTTTATCACCCAACTCTTCGCTTTAAACACACACACACACACACAATAATGATCACTTGTAACAATTGTTCAGTTTTTAAATGTTATTTATTAATTTGATTCGATTATTTTATAATTATCTGAGATTTTTTTTTCTTTAACCAGTAGATTTTGTTAGCGGGGTTAATCATTTTTGCTTACTATTTTTAAAATCGATTTCGAAAAATAATGGAATTAGAATTGAATAGATTTTTATTTTTAGAATAAAACCTAAATGAGACTCACAAAAATCTGAACAAATAAAAACTCCTTTATTTATTTATTAACGAATTGTTTATTCGATCATCAAACACATTTACACTGTCTCTAGTCTACTAGTAGCTCCTGTTGGTCATTATTTCTCACTTCGCTATCATTTCCATTGATTCATGCTTACTCACACTTGACAAAGTTGTATGTTAAAGCTGGTAATATATTTTTCTTGCTTTTTAATTACTTAAGTCTAAAATTTAGTTCTTACTTTTGGTTCGGAGAATGTTTTCTGTCTTTTAGTCGAACTCCATAGTGTGAGACCAAATTGTAGATTTCTTTTTTAACTGATTATTCCCTTGAAGCTTTATCTGACAGACTTTATTGTTGAAACTCCAATTTTTTTTCACTTTTAATGACTATATTAAACTAGAGAAAACTGATATATTTCCTACAGGTTTTTAAATATCTTACTTTACTAACAGAAGAACGATGTATCGGTCGTCTGTAGCCGTGCCGAAGACTGATGTGCAACTCAATTTATAGTACCACTCCTTCACCCCACCACCACCACCAGCCGTTGGCAATCTTATTACTATAACATTCAAGATTTTTTTTTTGTCTGAATTTAAAGACCCTTGACACTGGATTTCTTTGACCCGTATATAGTTAATGACATTCGAAACCATGTCAGTATGTGATAGGGTGAGTATCTTAGATTTTCGTTAAAACACTTACGCTCACGTAATGCTGTAGACTAGAGTACACATATACGACGAGGATTAAGTCAAGGGTAGGCAAGATCGCCTAAATTTGTTTCTTATGAACCTCAACGTTTTTGTTCCCCCCCTTTTTTTTTAAATAGACAAACCTCGTATTGTGCATTGCGTTTATTTCTATCTTGGGAAGTGGGTGTAGATATGTGCATGATGCATTATTTTTCTCTTAATGCTGACTGGATTTCTAAAGTTTGGAGCACGCCTGCCACATACTGGTCTGTTTCCTGTTCAGAGAGCTCTTCCTGTGGAATGGCAACTATGCCACACACACACACACACATTGCAGCTAGACCACTTACTCACTGAGATTATATATATTTACTTACTTACTAGGACACAACTTCCGTTAAAGGATTGCGGCAAACAGACTGACTAGTAATTGAGAATGCTCGTTTTAAAATACATCCTCTTACATTTTTTGTGTGTGTATATACCACTAATAATCCCTACGTAGCTATATCTTACATTTATATATTATTATTATTGTGTGTGTATTAACAATAACATTTTTAAACTGAATAAATTGGAATAATACACAAGAAGAGTAAGATAGAGAGAATGCATACACAAGTTTGTGAACTGAAAAACTTCAGAAAGAAAGACCCAGGACAGGTAGGAATTTGTTGTAAAAGGCCAAGGGTGTAAAAGACTAAAGAAAAGAGTGTTAGAAAAGTAAAACCAGGTCCTGTCTATAAAAAAGAAAATATGGCATTTAAAAAATGGTGGAGATTGATTAAAAAAAGAACTTCTTTCAAAAGACTTTGTAATAAGTTTAAAAATATCCATTCAGCTGACAATGACAGTATTGTGCTACTCCTTTTATTAGTTACTTATGAAATGAGACGTGCACATAGATGTTCTCTTATATACCGGATCACGGGAGCTGCCTTCTTTTCATAATTTTCCCTAGTAGTAGTAGTATTAGACACTCCTTAAACTGGAGTACAAATTCAGAAAGACCTGACTGACCTATTTTTCATGCTACGGATGGCCAGTAACGCGATAATATCTGGTTTTACAAAGAGAGGCGATATTGTCACACATCTGCTTTTAATCGCCTCCCAAAATTCAAACAGTTTTACTTCGTTATTTATTTATTTATTTTTTTTTCCCATAAACTATTGCCATTGACCAACTTAGTTTCGAGAAATGACACTGACCAGTTCATTCTGTTACAAATATTGTTTTTACTGGTCATCCACAGTTTTAAACCGTTGGAATTGGAGTGAGAACGAACACGGGATACTCTGTGAATACTCTACCTCTCAATAGTTGGGTTGGGAGTATTAATCTTGGTAAAAGTAGTGATAAATTAATTTGATTAGTTTTTGAAGCCTGTTTAAATCTAGATTTATTTTTTACCGTCTCTATTGTTTAGGAGGCTGTCAAGTGTCAATCTTTATTTTTGTAACGTGTTCTTGTTCAAAAGCGGAAAAAAAGCTCTTAGTCTTATGATGACATCTGCCTCCCAACAAAAGTTAGTCGAAACGAATTTTAAAAAATAAATCTATAATTACTTTTTTCTTTACCATTCTGCTTTACCGTAAATGCATTGCCACTCTCCATTTATATTTCGTCTGCTGCTGTCTTGTAAAACGTATTTATTATTTCATTAATGTTTACGATACACGCTCGTGCGCGCACACGTGTGAGTGTGTGCCTGTCTTGTCGTATAAAGATGACACTTCATCACACGACTACAATACATATCATCAATTGTTATGAGTATTCGATACATTTGTTTGTTATATAAACGTATGAGTACTATTGCATTAGTCTGCACTGCAGTAAATGACGATGAAATCACTCGGCCATAGTGAGTGAGTAAATTGTTTTGTCGTTTACAGCTGATCAGATTGTTGAAATCAGCCAATCATTTTTTTCTACTGTTGAAGTTAAATGCCTCGGAGTCTTACAAATTTTAATGGGTACATATTTTCAATAAAATAACAATGACGTTGCATTTACTAGCGAGCAAACTTGCTGGTCATGACATAAATAAAAATGTTAATGAAGATCTGACTGACTGTAAGTGACTATTATATTCCAAAGTCTCTTTTCTTGCAAATACAGGCCATAAATTCAGTATCGTTGACTGATGAGTGTAAGTTACATTGCATATCTGTTAATAATTGTGAGTAAGTTGTATAGTTTTACTACACATGTGTCGACATAGCATTTATACAACGTTGCTACTGTCATCGTCATGTACCTCCACTTTGACATGGGAGTGTGGGTGTCTGCAACATGAATCTTTCGTTCGCCTGCTAGAGTTACCGGTTGACACGTGAATCAAAATGACATTGAAAACGAAAAAAAAATAATAATAGATTCTGAGTTTTACTTCATATTATTTAAATAAATATACATTTCTTTCACTTTCATTTAGTAGTAAAGAGTAGTTAAAACTTTATTTTATTTAAAGCTCTTTCATAGCTCTACAATAAAACTGAATTGTTGAAAAAAAACCAAGTAGTAAACAACAGTTGAGGAGTATATTTTTTTTGTAACTGTTGCTTTTCGACGTAGGTTTTTAAGTTTTAAAATCTACTTTATTTGAATGTCAACTATTCAATATTTTTAAGTCTTTTCAAAGTTGATGTCTTTTTTTTTTTTTTTTAAACATTTTTGCAGCATTGCAAATTTAAAAATACTGCATTTTTTCTTAGACAATGTAATGAGCAACTTGGTTGTAATAAGGAATTTCTTAACATTACTCGTAAAAAATAACTTTTTTGTTTGTCTGATTCTAATTATTACTTTAAAATGCATAAAACAAGAACAAGATAAAAATTGTTTCTAAACGACTTTTTGAATTCGTTTCTCCTAGCAGATTGTAGTTTGTGAATAAACGACCCATCTAACTCTTTAACTGCCATTCAAAGTATAATTAGCACCTGTTAAGAACCTTTATTTCATTTCTTAATTTTTAGTTTGATTTATGGCGAGAGAACATAAAAATTCTCAAGTTTTGTATTTTTAATCAGGTGACTCACTGTGAGCGTGATCATATGAGATCATAACTGTGACCTCTCACCCACCAAAACGCACACTTTGTCTACTAACAGTGCATACTTTGTTAAATTCTATGCTAGAATTTTAAAAAAAATAGAAGGGGTTAATTTTAAGGTAGAGGACAATACCACATGATAGTAGCAACAGTATTGTAATACCATATCAAAGCATGGCATACCTTAGTTAACTCACAACAGTAACACTTTGTCACTAACAGCTGTGAAATATAGTACCCCTAGTCCTTAGTAATAATGAAAATAAATTTTTAAAAAAAAATTTTTGTAATGTATTTATTTATGAATCTTTACTTGTGTGAATATTTTTAAAGTAAATTTAGGCTGATAAGAAATATAGAAAACGGCATAGATCCAAAGATTAAAGTTTGAATTACTGAATGTTTTCATTGAGAGTCGATAGCATTTCAGCAAACTAGATTTATTACAGAGTTTTTTCTTTATATACATGAGTCGGTACATTGAGATATTGATTTCACTACTCAATGCTGCACACTGTGACAAAAAATATATCAGAACTATTCAATTGCTATAAGATTTAATTTCTAATATTTCTAGTTTGATTTGGAAATATTCTAAAAAAAAAAATACTTTCTTTTGAGTGATATTGGGGAATAATTTAGTCTCTCTATCACTAGTGGTATTGAACAGATTTACTTATTCCCCCACCTGCATGTTATACTTGAAAGGCAGTTTTGTTGAGACCACTGTAAAGTCACTTTTCTCTGGTGGTGGTTTTGTTGTGATAATTAAGCCAAAAAGTTGTTGGGTGTGGTTATTTTGAAAGGGTATTCTGTGACTGGTATTGGTGAAATAAATTATCTTCAGAATTTGTGCATTTGGCCAACATAAATGTGTTGTGAAATGGGAAGTTTAAAATTATTAGAATGTTTTTGAAAATTTAAATTAAATGCTTATCTCTTCAAATTTTAGTTTTTATTTTAGTAATTTGTTAGTAAATCATTTCTTGGATGTTGCATATTCTTACCATAATGTTGACAATTTGATAGAAATCTGAGATAATGACAAATATCTTTTTTTTAATATTTCAAATTTTATAAACTAGTGCTTGTGAATGAAGTACATTTCATTTTTTTTTTTTTTTTTTTTTTTTTTTTTTACAAGAGGTTCATTTATTCAATTTATAAAGTGATTCTTTGTTAAATGTGTACACCTGCTTCATATCAGATGATTTTGAAATGTAGTCTTGAGATATAGTCTTGGATATATCACATCTTAGAAGTAGAAATTAACTGAACAAGAAAGTTTTATATTTCACTTTGGTCTCAAGATAAAAGATACTGAATATTGTCTTATAACAAAATTTCATACAAAATAAAAAGTGGAAACAAAAGGTGTAAGGGGTGTGCTGAAAATGTTTGGCTACTTGTTCAATTTTGGGAAGTGAGCTAAGCCAAGAACTTTTCATCAGCATCCTTGTATATTTGAATATGCCAAACAAAAAAATATCTTTATCCTTAAAGAAGTCAATGTCCTTCAGGATTGCTTATGTTTAGAAACTAACATACACAGATGACTTATTACAATTAACATAAGCATATTATTTACAATATGGTTAAAGTGTTTCTAAATCTTATGAATTTAAAATTAAGAGGATAGAGAATTTGTCTTAATTGAATTTATTTTTTTATTGATCCGAACTTTAAAATTAATGAAATTTTACCTTAAGCATAATCATCTAATTAGGATACATGTTGCACATTTTTCAATGACTCTTACAAAGGACATCACATTCTTTGTTTTTTCCTTTTCTCATTTGTCTTTGCTCTTTTAATAAAAACTTTTCATGCTTGCAAATGTATAGAAAGGCCTAAGATTACTTGTTTAAATAGAATAACAATGGGTTAATATGAATTTGTTTCATTTAACAAGGTTAAGCATACTTAGAAGTCATGTGAGGTGATTTTTTACTTGAAGAATATCTAAAGTCTGATATTGTTTATTCTTGGAAAAACAGGAGCTAATTTTTATTTTCAATTTTGGCAGACAAAAAGTTTTGCTTTGATTAATGTTAGGTTAGCTGTCTTTAAGACCCATCTTGATTGGATAATATAGATAGTTTTTTGTTTTTTTTCTGCTCTGCTAGTGTTAGTTCAGGTTCATATATCAGTCAGTTCAGTACCATACATGCTTGGGCGATCATATCTTGAAAGAGACATGAATGACTGGGCAGAAGATTTTCTTGCAGTAGGTTGCCATTACTTTCTGCAGTAAACTGGTTGCAAATCAAGGCTATAGTCAAATCTCTCCTGCTATTCAACTTGTAGCTGGAGGGAGAAGTGATGGATTCATTCTTTTCTCAAGGGTATTTGTAAGTGAATGCAACAAATTCAGCTAAAATTCAAACTTGGCAGCATTTGCTTAAAAAACAATGTTTAAAGATAACTCTGCAAAAATTGTACTGAATACTGTCTTAGAACAAAATTCATGTATAAACAAATTGTGTACAATAAAACTGATTTCGCCAACATTTTAGTAATTAAGAATGATCATCAATAACACAGAAAAAGGCTTACTACCATGAGATTTGTAACATTTTTGAGGTGTTGAATCCAATAGCTACATTTGTCTATCATGTCTAGATTTTTCTCTGTCAAAATTGGCCCAATTGTAAAAAAAATAAAAAAAATAATGAAAAACAAAATTCTATTTTTACCCTGGGCGATTACAGGATCTTAGGTTCTCTCCAAATTTTTGGTATTACAAATGCCTGGCTCCTCACAAATTTGCTATTTTTCACAAACTACAAGTTGTGGTGGATAAATTGTCGGCATTTTTATATTTGTAATTTTGTGCATGCGTGTTTTTGATTTTTGTCAACTGCACAAGGTAGTAGGGTCAGTTGGGTACCATCTGTGAAAAAAAAAAGAACACAATGATGCAATTCACTCCACCAGAAATTTGGAAATGGTATGATGTACTCTTTGGCCTTCACACAGGAAGATCTAGTCCAAGCATCTCAGTGTTTGGGTGTAAATCTGAGAACAGTGCAGAGGCTTCGGAAATATTGGGATGAGTCTAATAGCGATTACAAAGGAATGGCAGCTTGGAAAACTTATTCTGATAAGAACTCTTGAATTTGTTGGTATCCAGTCAGTCAGTTAAGTGCCATACGTGATACACGCTTGGGCGATCATGTCTCGAAACAGACATGACTGACTGGGCGGTAGACTGGTTGTTGACCAAGGTTATAGAACCCAATCTGTCCTATTATTTAACCTATTACTGGAAGGAAGACACAGATTAATATCTTTCCCAAGGGTATTTGCGCATAAGTGAATGCACCGAATTCAACTAGAATTCGAACTTGGCTTCCCAATTTCTCATTTCAAGTCGATATCCACTGCACCACAACGCACATCCAGACCATGATTGAAAAGAATCCATTGAAGTCAATTGGGTCCATAGCCAGGGAGGTACTGCTGACCTTGGTCAAGAAGGTGGCTGCTGGAAGACCTAATGTCTAGCAATAGCACTCTGCCCTATTTCACACAAGCAGAAAAACTAAGTCATGGCTGTCAGACAATATCTGCGACCACATCACTTCTTACATCTGGCCACTTAGCTCCCTAGACTGCAACCCGCTTGATTATTATGTGTGGGGGAACAGTTGGGTGAGATGCCAACAAAACTCCTTGTAACACCAAAGATGAACTGAAGAAAAGAATTATGAATGCATTCACCAACTTGAACAAGGAGATGTGCAGAAGATATGCAGGAGATTCTGATATTTTTAATTTTGGTAAATATATCTGTTAAAATGTGATCCATATTATTTTCACTTTTGCATAATTTAGACAATTTATCCATCGCATTCTTTATATGGGGAGTCTAATTCTTATGCTAGTCTCTTAACTTAAGGGTAAGAAAAATATAACCATTTCACCCTATCAGTAATGTTTCTTTTGTTGCTTTTGCAATGCCCACAAGCTATAGATAAAACAAGTGATCTGGTGCATTCAAACATATTTTTGCTCAGAGGCCATATATTATTTTTATCTGAAATTGCAAAACACACATTCAAACATTAAAATTGTCGCATCTCACATTTTAGCTGAACATCTTTACACAAAAGCTTGTCTGTATAGAGAATTTGAATAGTTGCTGAAAAAGTACTAAATGTTTTTTTTTCTTTTTTACATTACTAGTCATGCACAGACAAGGTTCTTTCAATAGTCTGTTCAAAAAGTCTTATATATATTCAATTATCCAGAAATTTTAAAGTCTAGTTCACTCAAATACTTGTTTTTAATATAGAAAATTTGTCACACATTAATGCTAGATGGTGAAAAACGATGGCAATTTTGTTGTTGGCCTGTGTAATCATTCATGACTAAATGAAAATTCAGTTTTTGGCTATTTAAATTTTGACTGTAAATTTTATATTTGAAAAATGAATTTTAAAAACTCTTGCAATTATATATAGCGATACATACATTTTTGAACATTAAGTTATGAAAGCTGTTATGTAAAATTATATTTTTTTTATCACTTTAAATGTTATTTTTAGTGGATGCTTGTATTTGAGTAGACACTATTTATTAAATAACATTTTTCATTTACCAGCGTGAATGTCTGAGAAATCTTAGTTTCTTTAAAAAATTTGCTTTGTTAACGTTTGGATATAAAATTATGTCTGACTCAAAGTCAGTATGTGAATGACAATGGTGGGGGAACTTTGGGATGTTTTTATTTTAGCAGAAACTTTCTTTAGACTAATAATTTAATGGAATCAGCTTTATGTATACAAGTCAAAAGTGGGGAGAGAAATAAAATACTGTTTTACAGTTTACATTAAAAATAGATGCTCAGTTAAAAAATTTTCATACTTAATGTATCTGGATATTTAACTTCATTCAGCTTTTTATTGCTTTTGTTCTTATTTTTGTAACTATTGTTTTTTTAATCTTTACTCTCGGAACATTCTATCTAAATTAAAATCTTACCAGTTACAATAAACTATATAAAAAAAAAACAATCTACAAATCTGCTATAAATTCCATGTACTGAAAAGGTAGTCATAGCAAAAACTTATTGAACATGGTTATCCAACACAGAACTCTAAGCCTCAATTTTGAATAAAAGTTTTCAATCAGGATTAAAGATATATGCAAATATTTTTTTTTTTTTTTTTTTTGTGTCATGTCCCTTTAGGACATAGGCAATCATGGACTTGCCTGTCTCTTGTCACTACCAATATTTTTCCTCTTGATATCTCTCCCAAACCCCGCTCTGCCATCCATTGGCTCAAGCTTATCAAATGTCTCACACTACTTTTCCCGGTCTTTCTTTCTTTCTATCTGTCCTGTGAGTATTAGATTCTCCAGGCTCTCTTTCCTCATTAAGTGACCCAGAAATCTTGGCCAACACTTAAGTATGAGTTTCTTGTTTGTATCCTCTCCAACACCTCATCATTGCTCATGTGTTCTGTCCATGGTATCCTCAGCATTCTTCTATAGAACCTCCATTTCTACTGACTAGAGCCTCTCCTTCATCCTTGAAATTGCCCAGCATTCACTGTCATACAGAAGGACAGATATCACATAGCATTCCAGCACCCTTTGTTTCCCATGAGATTTTCCTGTCTTTCAGTATTCTGTATAGCTTTTGAAATGCGTCCTTGGCCATATCAATGCACCTTTAGATCACAATGTCATACTTTCCATCCTCTGTCAGAATGCTTCCCAGATATTTGAATTTCTTGTTTCTCCAACCTTGTAGTTGGCATTTTGGGGTCTTCTTTTTTGCTGATGACCATACACTGTTTTCTTGAAGTTTATGCTCAGTCCTTTCTTCTTGCTTTCTTTTGCTACCTTTTGTAGGAGGTGCTGCATTTCCTTTTGCCATGTTTGCAATTCGCATCGTGTCATCTGCACATCTTACGTTGTTGAGATTGTGGCTGTCAATGACAAATTCTGGCAAGGATTTTATTTCTCTCAGAATTGTTTCACTGTATAAGTTGAATAGATTTGGTAAAAAAACACTTCCTTGCCTTATGCTCCATTCTATTTTTGTATATCTGCTGAATTCATTTCCTATTCATATGCAAAAGGTTTGCTACAAATATAGGTTCTTGATTATCCTAAAGTCTTTTCCAAAAATGTTGAGGTTGTCAAGCACCTCTACAAAGTTTTTGTGGTGTACTTTGTCAAATGCCTCTGTGTAGTCTATAAAGCACAGATAGAGGTCCTTCTGCATTTGTATTGCTCTTTCAGATAGCATTCTGAGCATAAATATCACATCCCTTGTTTCACTATCTTTAATGAAACCACACTGTTCTTGTCCTATCTCTGGGCCAATTCTGTTGTGCGCTCTGTTCATCAGAATCTGGATAAGTTTTGATATATGGCTCATTAAGGTGATTGTTTGGTGGATTTCCCATTCCTTTTGCATCTGGCTTTTTAGGTAGTTGCCTATAAAAATTGATCTGCTTAGGTCCTCTGGTATATTGCCACTGTTGTAGATTTCATTTATTGTTTCTGTGATCGTGTCTATCCCAAAGCTGTCTAAGGATGTCAGTATCTCTATTACAATACTGTTGGGTCTGCTGGTGAGTTTCTATTCAATTTAGCCATTGCCAATTCTACTTTTTCAATATTTCTAATCTATCTGTATTTCTGTGCATGGCTGGTTGCTTTCTCTCATGTTGTGGAAGAGATCTCCAATATAATCATCCCATCTCTGAAGTATTTTTCTTTTTCTAGTATGAGTGTTTAGTCCTTTGCTTTTATACATCCTGTTGGGTCTTTTGTTCTGTTAGTTCCTTTATATTTTTATGCATATCTCCTTTATTTGTTGTGCTCAGTCTCTCTACTTTGGCACATTTGTTGTTGAGCCTTCTTTAGCACGTCTGCATTTGCTCCTTATTTCTTTATGTAGTTTCCTGTATTCCATTCCATGTCTTGGTGTCATTTTCTGTCTCTTGCATCATATCAAGAATTTCTTCAGTGATCCACTCATTTTTTTTTTTTTTTTTTTTTTTTTTTCTGATGTGCTTTTTCCTTTGGGATGGATGATGTACATTAAAAAAAGTTTCACACAGAATCTCTGCTACACAGGAAGAACAATGTTACTGCAATAGCACTAGTAAATCTGTCCAGAAATAGTTTTTATCACTACCTCACACAATTGAAGTGGGAATTTTATGAATAAGAATACTTACAATGAATAAATTAATTTTATTCAGTGATACAAGTGTCCATTAGGGAGGGGGATCAATGAACATTAAAATTTCTGAAACATAGAAATTTAACAAATCAGAAAGCTAATGAGAACAAAACCTGGACAAAATTGATTGAATACCACCCTAAAATACTCAGCTTTGTCTACCTGAAACACAAAGCATTTCTATATGACCTATCATATCTGGGATTGGAAGTGCTCTCAGATAATAAAAAAAACTATGGTAAAAATTTTAACTTCTTGGAACAACTAGTCCATCACATAAGACATCACATAAGAATTTGGAGATTTTTTACAAACCAGTGTTTTTTCATTTTTGATAATTTTTGGATAGAAATTTCATTTACTGGCATCACATCTTAGCATTATATCAGCACATTTTTTTAATTTCTAGAAACTGATCCTTTGAAAAATATTTTATCTACAGAACATATTTCTCTTATCAATGATGCTTTATATCCCCACAAAACAATATTACCTGATCTTGTAAATAAACTAAATCTCAAACATACACTAACTTTTAATTCTGAAACAAACATTACTATTTCTTTCTTGTTAAACTGCACTGATAACTATTTAGAAGTAAGCTTCTACTGAAAATCTTTCAAAAATGATCTCCTGACACAAAAAAAAAATTGAAATAATTATAGGTTTCTACTTAAGAGCACTTAGAACTTGTAGCTTTTATATTTCTAAAGAAAATACATGGAAAACACTTCTAAATTCCTTCAATATGCTGATTATTCAATATATAATACAAAAAGGAAAGCAGACAAAAGCTAGGTACATGCAAAGTTTTTCTTACAAAAAAAAGTGTATATATAAAAAGAAAAATGCTCAGAATTTAATAAAAAAAAAAGTTTTGTCAAAATCTTCATTAAGAGAAACAAAGGATTCTTTTATGCAAAATCAGATAATTGTTAGATTATAATCACTTTCAAGACTTATTCACAAATGTATGAAATTTTTATTGAAATTTAATTTCTGTTAAAAAGAAAAAAAATTTTGATCATGAAATTTTAAAAAATTCTATTGTAATACTTAATGTTTGTAAGTTATAAGGGCAAGTCCTCAGAATTTAGATTGTGAATGTTTTTTTTTTATATATAAATGAATACATACAGAATCTCTTAAAATTCTGTAATTTGTAGTGATTAGGTGATATTAAATTAAGATTTACTTTTCATAAATGAAAAAGTTCACTATAATTCAATAACCCCCATGTTTTAAAAAACAAAAATTGAATTTATTTTTGTGCATATAAATGTATTGATTTTTGTAAATACAGATGTTCACATGTGAGATCAGAAAATAAGGGTGGTAACTATAGTAAAGTTTATTAGTAATTTTCCTCAACAAGTGTCTTAATAAGTTTCCTCAACAAGTGGCTATAAAGTTAAAATACCTAAAATTCAATAAAATATTATAATGCCTAGAATGTTTTCCTAAATTTTGAAGATTACTGGGTATTAAAAAAAAAAATATATGTATATATATATATATATATATATATATGCATGTGTGTTACTGTTATGTTCAAGTAATTGTTGCAGTTATGTTCTCCTTAGAAAGAATTCTAGACTTATGTTTTAGTCTAGAATTCTATCAAGAAAGTTATCAACACCTTATAAAAATACACACCTGTGTTAAATGATTTTCTGTGATATTTTAAACTGAAAAAATAAGTAATGTTTCAAACCAGATTGGTTAAACTTTAAATCAGTAATCCTCTTCAAAATTGCAAGTTGTTGACAGATTTGTCAATATAACTGATTTTAGCATTAATAAAATAAAAATAACTATAAAATAATAATGATAATAATAATAAAATTCCAATTCAGCTTGAAATACAGTGAAGTATTTTGCTTATTGGAAATATTAGATTTAACCTAGCTTAAAATAAGATTCTGGAAAATTTTTTTTTTTTTAAACTTTAGGGAGATCACCTTTCTTTGGAGGTACCTATAAAAAAAACTTCACTGATTCTTGATATTTTTACTTGCTTTCCAATTCTAACATACTGACACCTTTTGTGAGCTTCAGTTTAATTAAGCACAGTTTAAAGCAAAGGCATGTGTTAGCTTAGTTTGTCAAAGAACTTATTTTAGTAGCAAATAATCAATTGAAGTTAGTTTTGTTTCCAGGTGAGAGATGAATACATTTTTCTTTTTTCCTCCTTTTCTTTAAACTAAATTTTTGCCATATTAATTAACTTTATCCTTAGACCAATGAAATCATGAAACCAGATCTTTTATCATTAATTTTATCAATCTGTTATTTAGGGTAAAAACTCAAGCTACTCTAACTGGACAAAATAAAGTTATACAAATGATCTTTTCATCAGTTCCATGATTGTGTGTAATCATAGTCACTGCATAGTTGAGCACCTGACCCTATTGCCTCCACATAATTGGGCTGAAAGCTGGATAAGTATTCATAGGCTATTAGCCCTGACAAGGCCTATCCCTCTTCCTGTCAAACTACAGTCAATGTACTTTGACATAAAGGCTTGTCTTGGTCATGGACACCTTGTTATTGATTCCATTGAGTTAGGATAGTGATGGAGTTCCTCTACCCAGGGAAAAAAAAACCCAAAAAACTTGTGAGCGAATTAGTTTTGTCACCATTCGTCCAACTACAGTATATTAGTAAATACTCAGTTTAATTAGGAATTTGATTAGATATTTCAGCAATATATTTTTGGAACAGTAACCCTCAGAAATTCACAGAAATAAATATCTAAATTTCCTAAGCAATTTTATTTGCATTTTACAAGGATAAAAAAAAACATGAATATTCTGAAAATGTCTGCATTAATTAATATAAAGACTTTAGTGTGTATGTGTGGGAGGGATTGTAACTTTGTAATTATAAAAGACACTGTCCTCTCACCAACTACCATTTTGTGTTTGTGTCAGTTGTCACAATTTCAAAAACTTAATTTGAAGCAAATGATACTGTTATAAGACCATTTTATCCTTTCCAACAATGCCAAATATGTGACTATACAATATTTTAAAAGGTGCAGAAGAAAATATATACTGAAAAAAAGTACAAAACTTTAAGTTACAAATCTTTTCTGATAAAGGTTGCTTTTCTCTCTGCCAGTTTAACCACTTAGATTTCATTTTTTTTAATTTTTTTTTTATGATAATGCAATTCCTCTTCTCCTGTTTAGTGCACAACTCTTTAACACTTAGCACTCTGTTGGTGACTTTGTTTGCTGAGTAAAAAATCAAGACACTATACAATGGTAGTGGAATGACTGGCATATACATTAGAAAGAGAACTAATACTAATAAATAATTCAGAGTGCTAAAGGTTATCTCTCTCTTTCTATATGCATTTTTATGAAAATGCATTCAATCTTAAAATCTTAATCCATGAAGCAAAACTGTTGGCATCCTGGTCACTTGTAGTAAAAGGATGAGAATATATGTATATACAAGGTGCAATAGATGAATTGTCATTTAAAATACATAAAAATGAAAACACTGACATCTCATTTTAAGATACATTTACCAAAATTACACAAAATATCTTGAAATACTAAAGAGTAAATTTATTCAATTACTATTGGCTTCAACCACAGTCTCCAGACAACTTCAGAATCTCTTGCAATTATTCTGGACGATCTCCTTGTTTAAGTTGTTGAATGATGCCATAATTCTTGCTTTCAGTTCATCTTTGGTGTTACAAGAAGTTTTGTTAGTGTCTTGCTCAACTGCACCCCACACATCATCAAAGGAGTTGCAGTTTGGAGAGTCAGGTGGCCAGATGTAAAGGGTGATAGTCATGGAAATTGTCTGACAGCCATGACTGGGTTCTCCTGTTTGTGTGGTATAGTGCAGAGTTCTGTTGCCAGACATAAGTTTTTCCAGCAGCCACCCTCTTGACCCAGAGTAATACTATTTCCTCAAGGCAAATGATGTAGGCCTCTGTGTTGAGTCTGAGGCCCTGTGGGAAGAAGAATGGAGGTACTAGTGTATACTCCAAACACCATGATGTTGACTGGATATATCATCCAACTCCTTCCGAATTTTCTGCACTGTCCTCAGATTGACACCCAAATACTCTGAAATCTTTGCATTGGAGCTTCCAGCACAAATACCAAGCATTACAGCATGCCATTTTCAAATTTATGGAAGTGTGAATTGTCATAAATCTTCTTGTCACAGGCAGTGTCCACCTGACCCAACTATACTGTCCTTTTGGGAAAATCAAAAACAGCACACATGTGAAAGTAAAAATATGTAATGGCAGCAGTTCACCCATCACACACAATGTGGGCGGGTGGTATGTATAATGGTATCTGAAACAAAAATAAACTTTTCTTTTATATATTCAAATTTTTTTCATCCCAATTGAGATAAAACTTGAAAGTGATCACTACTTTCAGAGAGAAGATATATAATACAAAAAAGCCTGTAAGCTCTTAACTAATTTGCTGTAGAACCTATATAACATATCAGTGCAACTTCCTATCTTTTGTTGTTCTAAGTAATTTTTGTTCTTTTATTATTCTTTGTCTTTGTAACACTTATTCTTCTGTCATCTATTTGCTCAGACACTTCAAGTAATTACTTGTCTTCTCTTTTTTGCATTTGGCATACCTTCAGTGATAAATTGTCTATATCCCCAACATTTAAGCTATCACTTTCTGGAGATTAATATTTTTATAGTTCATATCCTCTTTAAAACTTCTATGTTTCTCACATAACCTGTCCATGGTATTCTCAAAATTTGTTGATAGAGCTATATTTCTCACTTAGTCACTTCTGTGAGGAAATTGTCCAGCATTCACTGCCATATGAGAGATTAGATATTACAGTGCAGCCGAGAACTTTTCTTTGTTCTTCATATTTTCTGATCCTGTAATATCTTCAGTTTCTGAAAAGCTTTTTTCAATATATGCTTTCTCCCTCATCTGTTCTTATACTGTATAAAAGAATTTAAATTGACTATTGTTACTCTAAGCAGGTTCATATCAAGAACAATTTATATTTGTTGCAATGCAAATTTTTGCTTTTCTTGTAAACTAATCTAATTGTAAATAGAAACAAATTGTCTTTTGTTGTCTTTGTTCCATCATTATTGGTGAATTCTTAATGGTTACATTTATAATTGCCACCCAGTTTTTGCACTTTGTGTTCTATTATGTACTCATGGGTTCAGTTCAGTTCAAGTGCCATCTCGAAAGAGACATGACTGACTGGGCAGAAGATTATCCTGCAGTAGGTTGCCATTGCTTTCTGCGGTAGACTAGTTGCCGACCAAGGCTATAGAACCCAATCTGTCCTGTTATTTAATCCATAACTGGAAGGAATAGACTGATTAATACCTTTCCCAAGGGTATTTGCGCGTAAGTGAATGCAATGAATTCGGCTGGAATTGGAACTCGGGGGACCCCCCCCCCCCCGTTCTTGTTCCGAGCCAATATTCGATGCTCCACAACGCATATCCAAATGGCCAAAATAATCTACTGGCTGGTATCTTTGGTCAATTTTTGTACTCTAAATTTACTGAAGTGTATATATTGAATATTATTTGGTCAATTATATCATATGGTACCAATAAAAAGGACTTTTAATTATTTTATTGCTATACAACTTCGTGAATAATTACAACTTGTCTTGTCAATGACGTGCAAATACCTTTGGGAAAGGTATTAATCCACCTCTTCCCTCCAGCTATGGGTCAAATAACAGGACAAATTGAGTTTTATAGCCTTGGTTGGCAACCAGTCTACTGCAGAAAGCAATGGCAGCCTACTGCAGGATAATCTTCTGCCCAGTCAGTCATGTTTCTTTCGAGACATGATCGTCCAAGCGTGTTTCACATATGGCACTTAAATGACTGACTTGTCAATGAACTCTATATGCTATTAATAGCTTTGATATTGCTGATTTTAACCTAATCATTTTATGAAAGCAGATACTTCTATTTTTGTACAGGTAACTATTAAATTGGCTTTTATTTTATTTTTTTATTTTTTTATTTTTTATTTTTTTTTTGTCTAGGATCTGTCACATCCAATAAATTGATCAGTTATATTTCCTTATTCAGAAATTTTCATTTAGTTCAAAATTTAAAAAAAGAAAGATCTTGAAGATAAATCTCACTTAAGCAATTTTCAAGAACTTAGTGGGTGAGATGGGGACACTACCAATCTAACCTAGTTCTCTAATGTTGGATATTACTCTAAAACTTGATTTATATTAATCTGACAATTCTTTATGGTGTTTGTCATCAATACAGGTTAATGTCATAAAGACTGACCTTTTTGGTGTCAAGGGTTGCATTATCAATCCTTTATAATCATACTATAATATTGTGCTTTAATATTTTTAACTTTGTTTTTTAACAGTGTCACTGGGAACAGTGATTTCATACATAATAATAGTAAATTTCAGCAAAATAATCTAAAATACAGTTTTTTTTTTTGTTTTGTTTTTTCTAATAAAGATTCCATGTATGTGTAATATAATCTGTTGCTTCTTGAAGGCATAATTTAGTACTGGCTGGAATTTTAAGTGCCCATCTCAATAAGATCTTTACTAGATTAAAAATTCTGGACAACTGGAGGTTACATGCCAGTTCTTGTATCTGTATTTATACTTTTGGTATCTTGCGTCTCTTTTTTTGTAATTTACCTGTAAAGATGTTAGATGCTAACTTTTAGGATTTAATTGTACACATTAAAAACTTACAGTATTCATTGTATAATCTAACATTGGCAGGGAAAATGTTTTATATTACTAAATGTTTTAAGTTAATCAGTTTGCCTTTATTTTCTGCACTCATAAGTACTAATGACAACCTTTTAATTTTCAAATTTTTATTTGATGTGCCAATTACCCAAATAAGTTGCCAATGACATGCTGTAACTAGTGCCATTAATCTGAAAATGCCATTAAATGAACATTTCAGGTTTCTTTCTCATAAAATGTTTTCTGAGTATGTGAAATTATGAAAAATTCTCATCTATTTAGTAACACTTAAAAAAAAAAAATTCTCTTTTTAATTTTTAATTAATTTAATTTCTCCTGACAGTTTGCAGATATGATTGGATGACTCTTTTGACAAGGTTTCTTTATCTCAATATTTAGTAAGTTTTTAAATGTTGCTTCAATTGTTGTACTTTCCAGACTTAAAGAACTGAAATGGCATACTCATTTTGCAAGTTAATATAACATTAGGTTAATACTGACATACTAGCTAGTTTTATTTCAACTTTAACATTTCTTGCTGCAGTATTTAGATGGAAGAGAAAACTGAATTCAAAATAAAGCAAGAAAACCTAGTGAACTATTTTATTACTATTCGAATAGTAATAAAAATCCCAAATAACAAAACATCCACTTAGTACTATAACCTTTAGCTATACATTGCTGTCTATTGATCTATTCATTCTCACCATCTAATGCTTATAGAGAAATTTTCTCACTAAGTGACCAACTCAGTTTCAGATATGCTTTGTGATTTTAGTTTTGAATTTGTATGCAGGGTGTGGTAGGTATTTGAAATCACACTTTGAACAGGTCATAAATAATATATTACATGAATCAAACTTTTTAATGTTTTCATTTCTTTTTTTAATTGTATTGAGAGCATTAAAATGGCCTTTTCTAATGAAAATGCATACTGTACAAACCACAGCAACTCGAGTAGCTAACTTTTGAAAAATGGCATTTATGTTCATTACTAATCAACTAATTCAATTTTCAAATAAACCTGAAAAGTAAAATATTACCTTACTGCAACAAATTGTTGTCCAATTTCATATGAATGTTATGTTTATAGATTCTCAGATTAACTATCAAGGTATCCTTTCAGTAAAAAGAAAAATGCAAGGCAGTTTGTTAGACAAAGGAGATAAATTTATTTCTTGTACATGTTAAATTTGAAACTGGTTGTATGTAAACAAATCCAATGATTAAAGTATCTTCAGTTCGATGAATTTCATTTAACATTTTGTAATTGTTAGAACCTGCTTCTGTTAAATAACATAATTGAACATTTTACAGAAGGCTAAAGATTATCAAAAATGCTTTTGACCCCCACTCTGCTACAATTTTTACGGTTATGTAAAAAGTGGCAAAGTTCCAATAAATAAATAGCAAACTAAAAAAAAAAAAATTATAGGTAGTTTAATATGGTTTCAGCAATCTTTTTAAGAGAATTAAATAAATTAACTGGAGACGTTATAAGTAGGATATTTTGACATTTATATTGAAATCAGTGGACGAGAAAAATTAAAATCTTTACAACTCTTAATTTCCTTTGGAAACATTTAATCATTACTGAATTTAAAAAAAATAATTTAAATATGATTATTTGTTGGATGATTAAAGAAAACTAAAGATCTGCAAGGAAAATGCAAGAATTGACAATCTTTGAATTGTTGTTAGGTGTACAATAATTGCTTAATTTTTCAAGAATGAGAAATTTATGTATATAGAAACAGCATGTAATTATACCAGTGGTAATGTTCATTAATTTTTACCTTTTGAGATTAACTGAAGTATGGCTTATGATAAATCATCAAAGTAAAATTAGTGTAGTCCATTTAAGAATTTTGGCATAGACAAGATTACAGAAATAATAAATGAAATCTACAACATTGGTGATATATCGGATAACATAAACAAATCTATTTTCAAAGGACTGTCTAAGAAACCAGGTGCAAACTAATGCGATCTCCAGCAAACAATCCCCCTAATGAGCCACATAGCAAAACTCATCATCTAAATTCCAATAAATAGCATGTCTAGCAGAATCGGGCCAGAGATAGGACAAGAACAGTGCAGGTATGCAATATTCATGCTTAAAATGTTATCAGAAAGAGCAAATGCAGAATGTGTACCAGTGTTTTATCAACTATGCAAAGTTGTTTGACAAAGTATGCCACAACAATTGCTTAGAGCTGCTCAGCAACCTTGGCATATTTGGGAAATACATTAGAATAATCAAGAATCTATACTAGCAGCAATCATGAAGGAAGGCTTGGAGACTCTGAAACTCACAGGATAGAGGGAAAGCATCATGTGACTTACTTGATAGGCCTGAATGGATAGTTGGCAAAGTGAGATTTGGGAGAAATAACAAAGACCAAACTTATTCCTGTCCCTTGTAGCTCTTAATATATGAAGGGTCATGATCAACTACATCATTAAGTGCTTCGACATATAAAAAATGTCTTTTCAATTCCAAATTTTTTCAAGGTTACCTAGATCAAGTACCTGTTGAAACACTGATAACAGCTAAAATGAGGATAAGTCTGCATGTATATAGTGAAACATTAACTGCATAGACTTTAAATATATGGGATTCAGCTGCGATTCCCAAATGACAGGTGTAATATTTATGCAAGCATTACAAGAAATAATGTTTCTCATTAAACTCTGTGAAATCATTAGCTAATTAGTAGTATTTATACTTAATATGCCCCTTAAAATATATATTGGTGACATTTGATGTTTTCTTTTTTTTTTCTTTTTGAAAGTGTCTAATAACTATAATAGAAACTTCAAGTTTTTCAGTGTTAGTATTTTTAAGTTCTTGAGCAAGCTGTTATATGCAATTTGCAGGAATTGTTTTAAGTTACTTTTCTGCTTTGAACTAATACAGGCTATAAATGTTCTGAATGATCTAAACTTATTTATAAATGGAACTTTGGGTGTGTTTATCCGTTACCTCTAGACTCTGAAACGGCTGAACCGATTTTCTTGAAAATTTACACAGTTCTACTATAAGCGTCTGTGAGTGTTCTTAGCTAGGTTTTGTGATGAGGTACTCCCGATAAATATTAAAAATTGATAATCGAAAAAATTAGATTATAGGAGTGGTCCAATTTTAATCAAATTTGATACACTCATAGACAAAGACATAAGAAACGATATTCAGAAGTTTCAAGGTTGCAATTCTTATAATAGTGCAGAAAATTTGATATCAATACCAGGAAATCAAAATTTGACTTACATCCATTACATTCATTTTTCTTTCAGTCTACGGTTGCGCTTTAACTGAAAACAACTATTGCTTTTTAGACTTTCATGCCAACGTCCAAAGAGTCTGAGCTCCAGGACCATGGATTAGTTTTAAAGCTTTCACTACACCTGAGCAACGCTGGGCTATACTGCTAGTTAAGTTATAAGAATAGCCCTAACTATATGTATTTATTGATGACATTCAATTACATGTAGAAGGTTACATTTTAACTAAATGCACTAAGGAGTGTCTTCCAAAAACTATGATTATGCTACTTTGTTTGTAACTATTTGTCTAATGTTATAGCCTGGCTTTACAAAGATTTGGGATGGTTTTCCGCGTCTATTGCATGCTCAAAATGTTTCACTTGTAATGTCAGCTTATAATAAATTTGACTTCTAGTTTCACAACTAGTCACGATGGTTATTCCCCTTGCTCATGTAGTTGAAGAAAAATTGTATAAAATGTAAAACATTGCAAGTGCTAATTTTTCACATTATCAGGATTAACATTTATTTAATACCATTTTTCCTTCTCGGATGCTAGAAATTTTATTTCTAGTCTTGCATATTTAAATTCTTGGGAGTGTCATAATCAGAGGAGCAATAATGTTCAAATGATGGAGTTTTAACTATTTTATATCCCAACGGTGCCAAGTTGAATGTATGAAGGGTGGTGTCACTTTCTCCCCTACTCCTCAAAAAGAATGGAAGCAAATGACCTATATTAGTCATAATTGTGGGCTTCCTTTATTTAGTTATTGAAGTCATTTAAATAAGTATGTCCAATTATTTCATGACTGCATGCTATTTATTTGTATTAAATATGCAAATACTAAATACATTTGAGCATGATATTATCTTTAATTATTTTGATGAGGTCTTAAAATTTTCCACTATTAGAGCTAATGTTCTATGCTTAATTTTAATACACTATCTCTTGTGCATGAATCTTTTTTTGTTATTTTATTTATTTTTTTATTTTTATTTTTTTAGATATTTCATTATAACTTTGATTATTGGTATACTTTTACCCCCATCCTTATCCAGAATAATAAAACTTAAGGCATTACAGAATTTATTCTTTTTAAAACTAGCTAAAAATTTTAATTATGTGATTCATAATTGTAATAAAAAAAACAAAAACGCTATAGTCCTCACCTTGCTTTTAGGTGAAACTATAAGTGTAGCTTATGTAAATCTGAATTATTGGATGCAATAAGTTCTGATGCAGTACTAGTAAGGAAGGAGGAATGGGTCAGTTCCTGATTGTAGAAACTTATTGCCTTTTATTATAGTTCGCAAGCATAGTGTAACTTTTTCTGATGGTAGTGCTTCAAGAAAAGGAAAGCAATCATCAGGGAATTGAATTAGATTATTACTTTACTATTGCATTAATATAAGTGAGTGACATGAGTACCAATTCATGGAAAATCACGGGTATATTGTCACACAGGATTACACTGTGACACAGAACACTGTCATAGATCAAGGGGGTCCCCTCTATGCCCTTCATTGAATGATATACAATTTTAGTTATGTTTCAATAGTGAAAAGCCTACTAGTAAATTTTAGGTAATTTAAAAGGATCCTATTTTGATTTTTTTTTTTTTTTTTTTTTTTTCTGAACAAAATATCAATTTTTATATTTGTATTTGTCATCTGATCTTTCTTTCTTTTGCTAGTGCTGTTGGTAAGACCTGTTTGCTGATTAGTTATACAACTAATGCCTTTCCTGGAGAATACATACCTACTGTGTAAGTTAATTCTATTTATTTACTAATGCAATATTACTGACATTTCTCTTTTGAACATTTGAAAACTGTTCATGTTATTTCATACTGAAAGGTATGCATTTACTTTTATTAATTGCCTGATCATCATCCAGATTTTTTTCTTTTTATTTTATAGAGCGGCTCAAATATTGGGCCTAAAACAATTATTTTTATAAGTTAGGATCAGAGGATGTAAAAGCTAGAAACAAATTATACAAACTGATCTCTGGTAAAGCAATATGGACAATAGTACAATTATGCCCTACGAATGCTTGTAATAAAAAAAAAAAAAAAATCACTTCACAAGACAGATTACTGTGGCTAACAATGTTTGTAAAGTTTTTTTTTTTTTTTTTTTTTTTTGCCTCAATGCTTCATTGAGAAACTAGTTATGTCTTCAACATTGGGATGGGGGTAGTATAAAATGTTGTTGTCATAGGTTCATAATTTATACTTAGTAGAGAAACTAAGAATTGAAAATATTTCTAAAAAAATATTCCAATAGACTAAAAATACAATGTGTGAATATGAGTTAACATTAGTTGACACGACATGAATTTGCTGGGAAATCAAATTGCTATTCTCATCACTACCTGCTTCTTAAACAAAGCCAAATAAATTTGTATTGGAGGAGCAACAGTAAAGTTGCACAATTGTTAATAATGTAAATCATCAGTGAACAAAACTTCCTGCTAAAACCAATTGTTCACTTTACACTAGTATGGAAAAGGTATGAATTTCTTTGGTCTAATTGCCAGAGGTTTTAACTAAATGTCCCTATATCATATGGTAGTTAACTGATAACACTGACTAATGAGGTGAACCACTCTCCAAAGCAAAATGATATTAATCTCCTCATAGTCAATCTTGACAGGCTACAATAATTATCTGTAATATTTCATTTGTGCTTATTTTTTTTTTTTAATCCTCTTTTATTTGTTAGTTTGTTAACTTATATGCACAACATTTTCTTGTTGGGTATTTTATTTTTAGATGACATATTATTTTTAAACAAATATATGCACACAGTGTAATGTCAAAATTACACAAAAATGAAAATAACTTGCATCTCATTTTAACAGATATGCTTACTGAAATTGTACAGAAATGCCTTGAAATACTAAAGAGTAAATTTATTCAATAAAATTGCCATTGGTTTCAACCATGGCTTCCAGATAATTTTGGAATCGCTTGCAACTCTTCTGGACAGTCTCCTTGCATAAGTCGGTGAATGTTGCCTTCAGTTCATCTTTGATATTACAAGGAGTTTTGTTGATCTCATTCAACTGCATCCCATACATGAATAATGAAGGGAAGTTGTAGTCTGGGGAAGTTAGGTGGCCAGATGTAAAGGATGATGTGGTCACCATGTCTGACAACCATGACTGGGTTCTCCTGCTTGTTTGGCAGGGTGCAGAATTCTGTTACCAGACATAAGGTCTTTCAGCAGCCACCTTCTTGATTAGAATACTGGTTGCTTGAAAAGTTTATTTACATGCAAATACTATTTATGTATATACTTCAGATTTGCTTTTTTTTTTTTTTTTTTTTTTTTTTAGTCATCAACCATATATATAAACATTGTGTTGAAATTCTGAAAGTTTAAAATAGTTGGCAATGTGAAATCACACCGATTAAAATATCACTTTAAAATTTATGAAATTTGAGATAAGTGCTTCAGCTTAAATAAAAACCATGAGTTTAAGTGCTCATTTTTCAAAATCTATAAACTCTTATAAAACTGCTAAGCACTCTTTCAACATTCTATTTGCATTTTTGCTGACCAAAGTCAAGTTTAATAGGCATTTACAAAAAAAAAAAATTTGTGACTTGCTGTTCTGGGATGGGAATTAGTATTACTCGGACATTTCTCAATTATTAGAGTTTAATACTAAATGATCATAGCTGTGATGGAGGTAGTAAGATGTTTAAATTTTGTTTGCTTTGAAATTTGTCTTCTACTCAGGATTTTTCACTGAATACCATTTGTATTTGAGATCAATCAAATGATGGTATTACTAAAGAATAATAGCCAACCAATTTAAAATATCCAAGCCAGGCATGGAAAATCATTTACCACCAGCTTATGTTGGTTGCTTTCACGTTTGGATTCCATATAAATGGATCATGTTTAAACTTTTTAACATATGTTATACATAAGCTCTTAATCTACTACATAACATTGTCCACTTTTCTTACATTTTAAAAAAAAAAAAAAAGTATATACCTCTATAAAAGTTAAGCCTTTGATATGGATCACCGACTTCACTATGACAAAATCTTTGTTCCAGGTCATATTATTCCTTTAAAGAATAAAAACTTGTATGCACATTTATTATAGAATTCAGTAAAAACTTTCAGTATTTAAAACATGCCCATAATCTTGCTGCAATCAAAAGAGGTTATATATATATATATATATATATATATAAAAATGTGTGTGTGTTACAACAGCTGGGCAATGTATTTGTCAAGCATGCAATCACTTTTGTTTACAATTATAACTATTAAATAGCTTCTATAATTTCAAGTGTTTGGTTAAAATTTAATGAAGAAATTTTAATGTTGTCTGAACTGGTCAAAAATCTTGTTTTATTCTCAGTTTAAATTCTTATTTGTAATTATTTTTATTTTTTTATTTTTTATTTTTTTTCACTTTTTTTTTTTTTTTTTTTTTTTTTTTTTTTTTTTTTTTTTTTTTTTTTTCAAAATTTGTTACTTCAGTTAAAATGAACTTCATACTTTAAGAATTGTATGCATATAAATTTAATACATAATCCATTGATAAATTCACTTCAGATAACTTTAATTCTTGTTTCTGACATCTAAAATACCTAGTAAGTTTTGATATAAATTCAATTCACAATTTTTTTTTTAAATATTTAAAAATATTTTAACTTTTTAAACAGAACTAAATATTTAGGCTAAATACTGCAGAATTTTAATTTATATTTTCTAGTATTGTATTTTAAATTTTAGTACAAGCAAAGATGCATATTCATAGTATATATAGTTTCAGTTGGCCATATTCTGATTTTATTTGATTAGTTGCTGTTTTTACCTGTGGCAGATTGAATTGTCATGTCTATTTCCTGCTGTCTATTTAGCTTTATTTTATATTTGCCGCTCCTTAATTTAATATGAATAAAGTGTCACTGTCAAGTTTGAATACAAATTGCCAGAGAACAATCATAGTTGACTTTGTTTTAATGTAATTAGACGAATCATGCTGCTGGGATCACATGTCGTGTGTGTGTGTGTATATATATATATATATATATATATATATATATATATACACACACACACACATACAAGCATTCAAGGCAGCAAAATGTCTGACAGTATTCTTCAAAGGTGTTTTTTTTAGTATCAGTGACTTTACAAAGTGGTGATGAGTATTCATTTGAACTTAGGTGAGGAAACAAAAAAAAAAAATTATCCTATACCTTGTAATAGGATATTCAGTTAGTCACACATAACATTTCTTTTGTTGGCAAAACTAAAAATGTGGTGGTGATGGTATTAAAGAATAAGCTAATTTATTTGGAACAGATTGGATTGCATTATTTGATCTTTTAGCTCTTCCTGCAGCAAAATATTACCTCCAGCGCTAATACGGCATCTGAAAAATTAAAGATGAATTAAAGAAGTTTTCCAGAAGGTTTAGACATACACAAAAACAGAAGTTAAATTTAAAGTAAAAAGGAATGTAACACTGGTATTTAAGCCAAAAAGTGTACCTTTTTTTTGCTTTTTTTTAGAACCAATTAATAAGAAATTAGAGAGATTAGAAAAATTAGTCTTTTTGATATCACACCTATTTCAAATGGGCATCACCAACAGTTTACATTATAAAAAGAAATAAAATCTGCTTATTTGCTTTTTTTTTTTTTTTTTTTTTTTTTTTTTTTTTTTTTTTTTTGCCAAATTAAATTGTCCAATTTTTTTCTAAATTGAACCTGCCATATGCTTACCTACAAGTACTAGTAGATTAAGAGTGCTTAAAACTATTAAGTTAACTCTCACAGAGGACTATACAAATTTAACCAGCTTTCTTTTGGTATAAAGGTAGCACCAAGCATATTTCAATAGATTATGAATATGCTTGCCAGTTTGGATTGTTCACAAGCATATTTAGATGATGTACTTATTAAAAGTGAGACCAGAAATCAATGTACGGAAGATGTAAAAAAAAAAAAAAAAAAAAATTGTGATAATCAAAGAGTACAGTTTTAAGATCAGTGAAGGAAAATTTAAATTATGTCCAGAACTAAATATCTAGGACAAATTATCAATGCAAACAGTAGATGACCAGATTCCTCAAGGTTGAGTGCAATAAGACATGCCCGTCCCAACAAATGTAACAGTTACAAGCATTTTTAAGGTTTGCTAATTACAATCATATATATATATATATATATATATATATATATATATCTCAAACATGCATGAATTAAGGGCACCCTTGAATAACCTGCTAAAAAAAGATATTAAATGAAATTGATCAGATAAATGTCAAAGTGCTTTCAAAGAGATTAAGTCTTAATGTCAGACTTGTCAATAGTTCATTTTGACCCTAAATTAAAAATTGTGATTGCATCAGATGCAAGTGATTCAGGTAATAGTGGTGATACTACACAAATTAGGATAGAAAAACTAAACCAATAACTCATGCTTCAAGATCATTAACTGCAGCTGAAAAATGCTACAGCCAGATAGAAAAGGAAGCATTGGACCTCATATTTACTATGAAAGTTTCATAAATGTATACATAGAGAATTCATATGACAGACAGACCATTGTCCATTATTGTCCATATCAGTCAGTCAAGTGCCATATGTGATATTACATGCTTGGGTGATCATGTCTCGAAAGAGACATGACTGGGCAGAAGATTATCACGCTGTAGGTTGCCATTACTTTCTGCGGCCTATATATGGATCAAAAATGGGTGTTCCCACACATGGGGTAAATAGACAGCAGCACTGAGGAACTATCCTATTAAACTATAATTAGAAAATGGAGTTTCTATTATCCAAAAAATTGAGTCATGCAGACAATCAAGACTAATACCAAAATTCTATGAACCACTTGAGGACACAGTAATTGCAGCAATAAGGGTCAAAAATGAAATCAATAATGTATTATTCAATAAGAGTACTGCTCATAGCATTAGAAGAAATAAGAATGACTTTATAAAAAGATAACTTTATAATAAAAATGAAGAAGCAAATAAGATTTAAAGAAAAACATAGAAAAGTGAACATTACTGGAAATAATGCATTTTCATTATGCAATAATATATAAGTATGCAGAAAGAATTGTGGTACCAGCATTGTTGCAAAACTGTATGTTAAAAGAATTTCACATAAGACATCCATGAATTTCTAAGATGAAATCCTTAATGAGGTATTATACATATTGGCCAAAAATGGACAGATATTGAAAATTTAGTAAAAACATGCAGAGGTTGGGCTCTGACAGTGAAGTCACCACCTAGAAAATTTCAACCTTGGCTGAAAACTGATATTCCATGCTCCAGAATACATAGACTTTGCAGGACTGTTAAACAGACCATACTGTCTAGTGGTTGTGGATAGTTATGTTAAATGGCTAGAAATATTAAAATGTAGAAAACCAACTACTGTAGTAATGATGATTTAATTTTTTTTTTTTTAACACAAGATTTTTGCAAGGTTCAGTGTACCTTAATCTATTGTTTTAAATAACAGGTTACAATTCATGGAAGGTGGATTTAAAGTTTTCTATAAATCATTAGCAATAGAACACATAACACCCCCTCCTCATCACCCAAGATCAAACAAAAAACAGTTTGTTGATACATTTAAAAGGGCTCTAAAACAAGTTGGAGGGAGAGAAGTCAGAGGAAGTGATGCTGCAATGATTTTTGAATTTTCAGAATAACACTAGATTTGAACACTGTGTCTGGAATGTTGTCTGCAGAATTGATGTTCACTAGGAAGATTTAGTCTGTTTTTAATAAATTACTACACAGCGTAAGGTGAGAGCATCAAGAAATAACAATATAAGTAAATACTTTAAACTTGGAGGTAAGGTGCTTCTTAATGTATTAATATGGAAAAGAATTCTGAGATGGCATTATGAAAAAAACAGATTGAGAAAATGACAAACATGGTAGAGGGACATAAGTGACACCTTAATCAGTTAAAACAGAGATTCACTGATTTAGAAAGTCACTGAAAACAGGTACCTATTGAAATATTTTGACACAATTTGACATACCCACATCAGAAATTGTTGAACCAAGGTTTTACAGTAAGAGAAAATGAACAGCAACAGATTTCTTATATATTGAACCGAAGCTGAAGAAATATAGATTCCAGAGGAAGTAATTTCAAAGGGAAGGTGTCATATGTGAATAAAGTGTTGCTGCCGACATTTGAGTTTGAACACAGATTGCCAAAGACCAAACCTTGTTTTGATGTAATTAGAGGAATCCTGCTGCTGGGATCATATTGTATAATGTTCTTCATTTGTAAATGAGATATTACGCTACCTAGATTTCTACCATGTGGTGTCTTCATGTGATTTGCAATAATTGATTTTTGTTTTTTGAACGCACAATTGTCAAAATTAGAAGAAATTACGTTTTCATCCATGGTTGTATGACCCTGATAAGTATTTTATGGTATGGTTACACTTAGTCACAATTTCTGTTCTTTCATTCAGTAATTCATTTTTGTTTTGGAATAACATAATAGCTAAGTTTTCTTCTTGGCACAGTCTAATTTTGAAAATTGCATGTTAAAAAAAAAAATCCCTGTTCTGTGAGTGTTCTTTTAAAATCAGTTATTGCAAATCATCTGAAGACACTCCATGGTGGGAATCTAATTTTATTATGACCAAAAATTAAGTAATTATATAGAATAAGCAATCAAGGCAGAAAAGGGTCTGACAATAAAGGTGTTATTTCTAGTATATGTGACTTTACTAAAGTTTTTCTAAGTATTGAAGAGTGGAAGCAAATTGGTTAAATTTCTAAGTGATTTTTTTTTTTTTTTTTTTTTTTTCTCTCACCTATCTCTCTGATGCACATCTAGTTTTGGAATGATTCAGTTTGAGTTAAGTGTTTGTGTCTGTCATAAAACTTAAACCATATAAAACGATATGAAAGAATGTATCTGAGGTATATCTTCATTTTATTGTTGCTTGGTGACTCTTGTTGATTTCAGTATAAATCTGTTTTTTAGAAGCAGAATAAATTTTTTGTTTTATTTGGGTATAGACCACAGGTGTGCTTTTTCTGTTGTCATTAAAACTGTCTTGAGGCTTGATCTGACAGACAAGTAACTTGCCCATGATCAGGCCATCACATAGACATGAATGGTAAATGATTTTTATCTTAGTCTGTTTTATGACCAGCAGTAAAAAAAAAAATTCTATGAAGAACTTCAAAGTTAGCCATCCAGTAATTAAAAGGAAATAAAAACTTTTGGGAACAAGTGCCACTTGGCCAGAAGTTAAAATTCTACCTGTAGGCTTGTACAAACAATCATTTAGAATAGAAGGTAGATCTTATGCTACCTATTGGATTAGTTTCTTAAGCCATCTGCAGTCTATTTTCAAGGTGTTATATTCCTCATTGGTTAAAGGAGAAAGCTTATCCATTAATCTGCCTTGACAAAAGTAGCAGAAATTCTCCAAACAGTCTACCTACCCTCTCCCAAACCATGTAAGTGAATCTTTGAATAAACTAAATATATGGGGAAAACCAAATTCACCTTTCCATGGCTATGTTTTTACTTCCAATCAGCAGAGTGCAAAACCTTTTGTGCCATGTCTGAGTTGATAAGCTACTTAATTAATAGAAGAATGAAAAAAGATTTTATCAGCATCTCTGATCAAAAACTTCATCTAATTGTCGAAGTTTGTATCAGCTCTCTATCTCCCTAAGCAGTTTTTTGCATTCTAATCTCTCATTTTCATTATGCAAAACTAGGAGTCTCTTTCACTGGTGTTATTCTCCATGGACTGTATTTCTGTGTATAGAGATTCCACTTCATTTGATTGGTTATAAGTTAGAAAATATACTCTAATGAAAATCTTATTCTAAAAAGTAATAGTAGCAAGCCTGTCAGATCTACACTGAAAATCAAAAAATATTTATGTACCAAGTTTTTGTTGACCTGGAAACCTGCCTTGTTTGCTCTTTAGATTTCATTACTTAAGTTCTTACCACAAGGAAGAATGATGAATTCTTTTAATCAGATATTTTCAATTTGAACAAACATCGCATCAAGATCAGGACTATTCCAGTCACTTTATGATTAGAGGTTGTGTGTACATGTGATGAGAAACTTCTTTCCTTTTTTTTATCATAAGTGCATTCCACATGTCCAAGTCTGCACTTGAAGGCTCCTGAATACTGTCACATTGTCCAGGACTGACAATGCACTCTCATCTTGTTATATGTTGGTGAACAAAATGTTGCATTATGAACTTTCATGTTAGTTTTTGTTTGTCAGTACTAGCCTAACAGGTGGCTAATCTTCCAAATTCTGTAGACTTAAAAGTTAGTATGATTCTCAAACATTTCTTGAAACTAAATTATTTTATTACTTGCCTTATTTTATTGAAATTTAGTTTCTTTTATTAAAAGTAACCTTTTGTGCTTTTTATTCTTGAATTAGCAAGGGAGGTAACACATTCTTTGTATATTTGATTTATTTTTGTAATCTTTTTAAAAATAATTTTTCTGTAATATAAATTATACTCTAATATATGAAATAAAATGACCGTCTCTATAGACTTCATTATTTCAATTTAATGCTAGCCTATTGTGTTAGATACAATTCAATCTCATGGGACATGGTCATAGAGAGGTTATTGGTTGGGTGTAGTGTTTTGATTTTTGTTTAATAATTGAAGATAAAATATAAAACACTTACAGCTGCAGTTTTCTACATTATCTTTATCTTTTTTTTAATGTGTAGCTGTCAAATGTTTATGCCTGAAGAATAGTTGTAGATTTTTTTTTTTAAGCTTTAAACAAACTTCTAAGACAGTCTAGTCTTTAAGTTGGGAGTTCATTAAATAGAAAACTATTATAACCTGCTTATGTCATTGGGTACAATCTACTTTTACAAAATGTTGCTATATTGTAATTTTTTGTTCTATCTACTAAAATGTGAATTGGAACTATTCCATTGGCATTTAGTGTAGTATCTTGTGAAAAAAAAAAATTTCTGTCAGACAAAAAATCTAGCTACATAATTTTAGTTTGCTTTGACAGAAAATCAACATGTATGCTATTTTAGGAGTAATCTTGTGTTAATAAATACTTGCATAAAATTGTTGAATACAATTTATGATTGTACGTGTTCAGTTACATGTAAATATTCCATAAATTTTAAACTTCTCAGATCATTCACTTATGAAAAACATCCAATTTTAAAGCCTACTACAATCTTTATTTTTTATACTTAATGCTTGTGTAGTTAAATCAGCAGTCTAATAACTAAATGTTAAATAAACAGCTGTATATTTAGTAAATTGACTACACAATTTGAATGCTTACAATTTTAAACTATAAAATATTGAAATTAAATTTTTGTAGATAAATGTAGCAATGGAGATCATGCATTTTCAGTTGTCTTTTTTTTCTGAAACCTTATATATTTAAACTTGACAGCTATAAACTCTACAAATAAACCCTAATAAATTTAACAAAATAGGTTATTTTTCCTCTGTAGAATAAACATAGTTACTGTGCTAAATAGAGAATTTTTGATTTTATACAAATAAAGTTGAAAAATGAAATAATTGTGATAGCTGTTTTTAGAACAGCCTTGTTTGTTGAAAATGTGATGTAGATCTTGTACACAATGAACACTAACTACATTAAAAGTACAGTATTTCAATATATTTATCTAACAAATTTCATTGACTTCATTGATAAAATAAATTTTTTTCCTAAAACCTTAAAGGTTAGAATATTTTTATTTACGATGTTTTCTTTACCAATAAATCCTAAGAAACTTGCAATCATAAATCTACTATACATCATAATTCGTAGTTTACTTTAAGATTGACATTGCTTTTCATACTTTGACTGGCAAAATCTCAAGATAGAAAATGTAGAATGAAAATTTGTTTGTCCTATTGTCATAACATTTTTTGTTGTTCAAGGTAGATAATCCTTCAGTAAGATGTTAAACTCTGTAGCTGTTACAATTAATACTGTACTGAATATTCAAAGAAACTTATTCAAAACTTCTATTTTTCTTTTAATTATCACCTTTTTAATGAAAATTATCACTAAGTAAAGTTTGTTGATAAAACATTTTGGACTGTTTTCTCTTTGTCTGCAAATCTATTCTTTGGTTGTCCTAGTTAAGCTTTATTATTACAGACATTTTGTCACATGATAGTATGTGATTATATATTTAATGCAAAATATAAGCATTTTGTAATGAGAAATTTTAACTGCTACTGAAACACAGCCAAGAATTGAATTATTATAATGATATATTAATTTTACTTCCAGATTTGATAACTATTCTGCCAATGTAATGGTTGATGGTAAGCCAATCAATTTAGGATTGTGGGATACAGCTGGTCAAGAGGATTATGACAGACTCAGACCTCTATCATATCCTCAGACGGTAAGGTTTTATTTTATATCTAAACATTTTCTAATGCTTACTTCTAAAGGGAAATTCATAATAGGTTATTTTTGTAGAAAAGAATTTCTCAAAAATAAGTTGTTGGTGCAAGGACTGCTGAAAAGTTTTATTTGTCCTACTTTTCAAAATGTAACTAAATGATCACTAAATTTTGTTTAATTTTTTTTCTTAGGCTTCTACTGTCAATAGTTAAACTCCTTAATTGGTTTGAAAAGTACACGATTTTCCTTGTATATACATATTTTAATTAGATTAAATAGAAAGTCATCTGGAATTTAACACTTTACTCTATTCTATTTTGCTAAATTGACATATATTTTTTGTACACCTTTTTCCATTAAATATCAGAATTTCTTGTTTAGTATGCCAGAAATCTGACAAAATGTGTACATAGCGAAAGTTTTTTACTTTTTCTAGGCAGGTATTGTAGCTTTTATGTTCAATAATACTGATAAAATTAATGATTGGGAATTTGACTGAAATTTAAGCAAGTCTTCTAGCATTCTTCAAATTTACAATTTTTATTTCTAAAAGTGTCATAGTGTAGGCATGTATTAAATTAACTGAGTGTTCAAAATCCCTGTCTGAATTGATTCTGCTTAAACAGATAAAACTTCCATAAATACAGATCTTGATATAAAGTTTAAAAGGAAAGCAAACAAGTGAAAGAAATTGCCATAAACTTCAAATAAGTTTTACAGTATGGTGAATCTTTTAATTTATGTATTCTAAATGAACTGCCTTCAGAACTCCACTTCAGAGTTTTGGTCTGATGTACCATGTTTCAATTGACCGCAAGGCAGTGGAGGTTTAAAATCTACTCTAAGCATCTGTTGCCAGTTTTCCACTTTCACCCATTCTTTGGCTTGAAGCTGGTATTGGTTGCTAGACTATTCGAGATGCATACCACATTTACAGACAGTGAGTGCTTGTCTCTGCTATCATCCTGGCTATGACAGCCTTTGGAACCTATATAATGTATATAAACATGTATATACATTACATGTTTTAGGTTGGTTGTCAACAGTGGCCACTTTCTGGCAACTTCAAATGTAATGCCCAGCATTCTTTTGGATCTTATTGGTATTGTCAAAAGAGAGTAGAACCACATAGTCTGGGCAGCACATGCCCTCCCTATACCCTTTCCCAGGCTTGTACTCTGAAGAGGTCACTCTAATTTCATTACTAAATAAATGAATTTTGACCAAACTAGGTGCTACCTCACAAAATAAATGGTTGCCTATTACTACTAATCCTAAGTGAGTTATGACATATAGAATTTAAAGCATGAAAAATGGTAACAAATTTATCCTATCCATCTTTATTTAACTTGATTATGACATTCAAAATTAATCAGTTCCAAACACAGGTCAACTTTGCCTGTTTATATAAGTTTCAGTTCATTCTTGCAAATTCTTACTGCAGAAGAGATAAAGGTAATTTCTCCCCAATAAAGGCAAAAAACAACTTGTATTTACACCCAGAAAAAACAGCTAGAAACATGATTTGATAGTGCAGAACAGATCAAAACTTTACTATCCTGAACTTGCCATAAAATAGTATCTGTTGGTGGTACATTCCTGAAACTTTACTTATTTTTGAGTGAGAAATTCAGCAGTTATTTTCTCTGTAATTTAATTACATTTTGTCATCAATGTATTTAATTTTGGGAAATATGAAATTTATGCAATTTTCAAGTTGCTAAAGAAAAAAGACATTAAAGACTACAAAACTTAGAAATTTATTTTAGGATAGGAATTTTTAATTTAATCTTTCAAACATGATTATTGTGCAGCTTTAAACTCCTTTATTTTCAGACGGGGGTGAGGGGAAGGAGCTCATCAAAAACTTTTCTGGACATTTTGAATGGCGCTCATGTACTTGCTCTCCTAATAGTGATTTGCAATCAACATCTGTTTATAAGCTTCTACTAAAGCCAATTTTCCTGGAAAATCACTTGAAATTGACATTATATCACAGTCCCATCTAAAGACAAATGTTGACTTCATTTGCAGTCATTTAAAAAAATCCATTGAAAACAATCATTTGTTCTTGTTTGGAGCTAAAAACTTGTTTACAGCACCGGACAGATATAACATCAGTGCCTTGGCCAATGTAAAAGTTGTAACTTGAAGGTCATCTGAAGTGGTTCATCATCATGATTGCTAAAGTTGTTTGAATACTTCAATCCACTGAGTACCTTTTCTTCCTTTCCTAGTTGGTATAGAGGTGGAGGTTATATATATATATATATATATATTAGTCATCCGCAGACAGATCTGTTTTGCTGTATCACAGCTCATCAGTACAGTTAGACATCCGATTGCTTTTTACCCAGGATTGAAACCTGGCCGAATTGGCATCGGTCAGCGATTCTACCTCTGAGCTATGAGTGCTTGGTAGAAGGGGGCAGATTTTTAGCGTGTGATAGCCCATGTATTCATATGCCAGTAGTGAGTGTTCTAATTCATTACTGAATGAAATCCCTCATCAAGTAGTTGCAATGAGTAGCTTCTAGCTGAGCTTTACTTTCATTTGCATTTACTTCTACCCTAAGAACCTTCAGATATTTTGGTTAGTCTTTCAATGCTTCCATTACCAGTTAACATTTGCTGAACTTTTTATAAATCTTTTTGGTGTCAGGAAAGAGTTTGCAAAAGCAAGAAAAATCTGTAAGTAAATATGTATAATTTTTATATTCAAGGAGGAGTAGGAAAAAGTAGTATTTGATAAATAGTATTAACAATGATGGGTTTTATGAAATTATCTTTTCTCCTAAACCTTTGAAGTCTTGCCTATCTAAAGTGCTTTCCATATTTCATTAGGATCTTTAAAAACTATGAAAAGAGATTGAACACTGACTAGGTAATACCTCACCTTGTTGCCATCAAGACCAGAGCCAATGTCAAAACTCCATTTGGATTACTGGCCAAGTGTGTTACCAATAAACTCAAATACTGAATTCTATTAAAACTTGCATCCCTATAATATATTCCTTTTAGTTTCTTTTATTTCTTGATACCAGTCATACTGTATTAGCAACCTACATGCTGTACATTGCAAGGAATTTGGGGGTTTTCTTTGGACTGCCTTACTCATTTACAAGAAAACTCTCTTGGAATACAGTTTCATTCACTGAATAGAATATTAAATTTTCATAAGTACATCCGAATTTTATTGAAAACAGGATAGTATGAAAAGCATGAATACATTTTTTTAAAAAAATGAACAGACCTTCTTAAAAATATTTCTCTTATCTTTAATAAACCGTGTGCATTTGCAAAGGTTAAGAACAATAAATTTTTTTTGCAGTGTTAAAGGCATAAAAAACAGTTACGGCAAAAATGAATCTGTTTAGGCAAAATAGAATGAATAAACATTTTTGTATAGTGTTTTAAAATACCTAATTACAGAAAATATAAAGGGAAAAAAAATCACATTTTAATATATCAGGCCTAGCAGTTTTGCATAAAATAAACAAAATAGACCCTCTTTGTGATTTAATTTTTTTTTTTAAAATGCACTTCAAATGATATGGAACTGATATCTTTAAAATAAGATTTTGAGTTGTCTATCAAACTGACGAGAATATTTTAAATTTTTTTCAAGATGGGATTACTTTGACATATGTAAGCATACACCACCTGCGTGCATTTTTTGAAAAAAAATACCAATATGAAATTTTACTTTTTTAATGCACGAAAGAAAGTTAAGCACTTGTTCGTTTAAATAGTGAGAATTTAGGCATGAAATAAAAAAAATAATCATTATACAAGGGAAATAATTTTCTTTTGTATAAAGAAATGATTAAACTTAGTTTACATACTAATTTTATCAAAACAACCTTAAAAACAAGTGAGCTTTCACCAGTGAACTTGTGAAGGATATGTCACTATTTTGACTCATTTCTGCAGTATAAACTAGGATGGTTTGGTATATCTATTCAAAGCATGTATATGAAGTATACTGATACTTTTAAGTAGTAATATTCCTCAGTTATTATGCATTAATCTATTTAGAATATCTTCTTGGTTGGCACAAAGTTTTGGTTAAAGAGCCAGGGCAGCACTCCCTTTTCAAGGCACTTGATGTAGGTCTCCATGTTGAATCTTAGGTCCTTACCAACAAATTCAGGAATTTTCTGATCAGAAGAATCAGTGGGACTTTTCTGAGCTGCACTTATCACCATCAGATTCATCCAACTCTTTTCAAATTCTCTGCATTGTCCTCAAATTGACACCCAAACACTCTGAAATGTTCATATTGGAGCAAATTGTGTCATGGTGCTCTTGTTCTCACAGACAATACTCAACTGACCCAACTTTACTGTGCAGTCAATGAAATCAAAAGCAACATGCATGCACATAATTAAAATAAAATGGCAACAATTTACTCCTCGCACACTGTACATTGGACTGCAAACAATTTATATCTATACGGCATGAAAAGAAAGTGATGTTGCTTATAACATTGAACAAAATTAATAATTGGTGACCCAGGTACATAGATGCTCAGTTTCGGGTACATGGTTCATAGTAACTATCCTGAAACTATATTTTCTCTCTCTCTCTCTCTCTCTTTTATTACTTGTAGAGGAAGGAGAACAATAGTTGGAAAACTACCAGTTTACCTTATATCATAAGCATACTGGAAAAGATTTGTAAATTCTGTGACGGTATTTAAAAGTTAGTCTTCTTTCTGGATACTTTACTAGTCAAGCCACCATCAAGAAGAAAACTTGACTAAGAACTGTATGCTTTTTACATGCAGAGAATACAAAGATGACTTAGTTGTTCTTCCATAAGTATAGCTTGAAAAAAATAAATAATTTAAGATTGGTAGTCTTTCATTTGTGATAATTAGCAGGTGAAACCATTCAATGAAAATGTACAAGTTGTTTACCTTTTATTTCAATCTAATTTAAAATCAAGGTATTAGGTATTCAAAACTTTATACTTAACCTGAATTGAATCTGCACTGCATTTATAATTCTAACCTTATGTTAACCTTATTCATTCGTAATTCTAACCCCCGTGTAGCGGAAAATCCGGGATTCTGTCACACAGGCACTGGAAACACCCTCGTAAATAATCCTGGGTTTACCTATACTGATGTGAACTGCTCTGAATGCACAAATTCCAACTGCGTCATTTTTTAAATTTTTTTCTATTTTTCGTGCATTATTAATTTAGCATTTGCTGCCAGGCTTGATCTGACTTTACTGACTCCTGTGCCTTGTCATTCCATCGCCAATGCTCGGACGGTCTGTCCCACTAACAATCTGCTCATACATTTAGGCTACTCTATTTTAGCCCTCTCCAATCTCTGAGGTAATTCTCCACACTAACCCCCTCTCCCACTGATCTCCTGGCAGGTGGGTGGTGATTGTCTTTGCCAGGTGCTTCTTCGCAATGGTGGGGAGGGTGATTCTGCTAGAATCTTCAGGTGAACTATCCGACTCCAAATCTTCATTGTCATGTAGCACACCCCAACTCACTTTCTGAAGATGTTTTACTGTTGGAGTCTTCTTCTGGGGTGCTGACGCTGCGACGTGGGTGCATGTCTTTCACATGGTGAGGCATTCCATTCACTATACAGGCTGTGGGCTAATTATCATTACCTGACCCCTAACAAACTTTGTGGTACACTGACTCTGTGGAGCCTTGAGCCACATGGGATCTCCAACCTAGTAAGGGCTTTGTCATGGCATCAACCCACCTTGCCCGAATTTTGTGTCAATAGATCACACTGGCCGGTGCGGTCAAGTGTGAGTGGTCATCTTTTAGTGTCACATTGTGCCAGTAGACAGCCTCCTGGATGGAGCAGTGCATCCTGGCTGCAATTCATTCCTGGCTGAAGCATACATGCAGCGAAATTGCAGGGTTATTCCCCCACTCTGAACTCCCTGCTTGTCCATAAGAAGCCCACCGTGTGGGCTATACTCAAAGAAAACCATCTCCAGCTGTCGAATCACACTTACTGAGTCTTGCTTTGCCAATTGCTTCCAAATGGTGAAACAATGGGCAGTAGTCTGTGATGAGTAAGAAATGGTGCGAACTGTAATGTGTTATGGCCGTTCCTATCCTCTGCCAATTACTGTTCACCTCCAGCTTTCCCTTCTCTCAGTGAACTGGTACTGGGTCTATTGATTGACATTCTTTGCTCTCCTGTATGGCTGACTTAACTGCTGCTTTTGTCATTGCTGGACACACTCTCCTGATGAAGTAAGTGGTGTGCCACTACTTCTATGAATGAACAGGATCTGTTGACAGATCTGTCCAACTCATTCAAGTGTACAGCACCATTGTGTTGAACCACCGCTGTGGCACCCTGGGCAGTTGGTCGGCAATGTTTTCGGCTGATGTAACCAACATCACATCCATGGTCAGCTCGTACTCCATCACTAGCTCCTTGTGCCTCTTCGACATTACACCGATTGCTAACGAACTTGCATCGATCCACACATTCAGCTCCCAAATATCCACAGACCAATCCCCACGAGCTGGATCATTTCACTTCACTACATCTGACATCATATGCTGGAGGAGGGTGTCCTTTACTTCATCATCCCTGCCCATCATGACCACACTAGCTCTCCTCTTAATAATTCCACATGCCACATATAGCTACTCACACACCGGGAAGTGCCCGGCAAGCCTCCCACACAAGGAGAATACAGTTCATCAAATGACGATGTCAGGAGCTTCTGGGACCATGCTTCCTCGCTTCCACCACAGTTTGCTACATTTGATTCCAATGGTCAATCCCAGAACTCACGCACTGTCCTCTAACCTTTCTGGATCCTTGCATTCCAGTCCAAATTGAACCAAGTGTTTCCTGATGCATGGTCCTCTGACCACTTCCATGCTGCGGTCCATGTTCAGCTTTTATAGTTGAAGGTAGCAGGGAAATCTGGTTCTTTTATGAAAATCTCTGCACATATAGTGACTTTCCCGGTGCCAATCTGTGCTGATACTTTTGGCCCAGAAATGATGCCTCCCAATGCTTTTATCGTATTGATCCCCAGCAGCAGGTCAAAACCCAGTGGTTTACTGCACATTATCACATCAACCTTGGCAGAATCGCTCTTTTTCATGGGTATAGCGACCACTCTGGCACTGCAACGTGCGCTGGTCATGCCTGCAATAGTCCTGATGTCCACCCTTTCCTGCCTCCAATTAGCACTGTACACTGCGTTCTGGCAACATAAATGCTCATCTCCAGGAGTGCTGCATTTACATCTTGGTGGGAGAGAAGGCTGGTGCTGATACTCCATCCTCTGGCTCATTTCCTGGACAGTCTTGAGCTCAGTGCCTGACCTCACCACATCAATAGCAACGTGTTCCACACTTTTTGCAGTCCTTTGCTATGTGACCCTTGCATCTGTAGCAGGTTACACTGGTTCTGGGACCACTCTTGGTAGGGGCTATGTTATTACTGCAAGGTGGACACACGGCTGCAACCATCTCTTGACTTTGATCCCCAGCCATTGTCAGTAATCGTGCTCTCGCTATCAAGTCCGCCATAGGTAGGGTGTCAATATTTGGCACCTGTTGAAGTCTGAGGGAGATGGCATCAGGGAACCCAATAATGAAGTTTGAACCTTTTCAGACCAACTCCTTAGAACCCAGCCAATCTGGCCAATTGCTGAAACGCCCACCTGCTCAGGGTCAGTTTCCTTGCCATCAGAAAATACCTCCTTCAGCCAGACCTCTATCTTATCAATATTCCTTTAATCATCTTCATTCATCTCCATGTAGAGGGCCAGTGCGTCAGCATTCAGATACAATGCAATAACATCCACCAGCTGAAGTCTTGCTACCAGTCTTCCCACCCCCAAATCACACCACATCTATCTTGCCAGTAAATGGCCTTATCATGTCCCTGCTTATGAGCACTTTCGCCATGGTAATGGTGCTGAAATAGCTTGTAGCAGAAAATCTGGGATTCTATAGCACAGACAAATGAGCCTGGCCTTACCTATGCTGACATGAACCTCTACTGAACACACAAATTCTAACTTCGTCGTTTTTATTATTATTTTTTATTTTATTTATTTTTTTGTGCATGCTGCCAACCTCAATCTGACTTACTGACACATGCACCTTGTTATTCGAGCACCAATGCTCAGACAGTTTGCCTCACTAGCAACCTGTTCTTACATTTAGGATACTCTACCCTAGCTTTCTCATCTCTACGAGGTAATTCTTCACACCCTGATCAACTCAGATATGACAATGAAACTTGTACTTAATGTCTTTATGATGTCAGTGTATAGATTTGATTTCTATTAATATTTTAAATGATTTAATAGATTTCAAACTTTGATTGAATCACTAGTTTGCCTAAATCTTTGGGTTAGTCTTTACAATCTCATAGTAAAAATTTTAATAGGTTCATACAAGAACCATTTTTAATAGTATCTGAAATATAATTTGACACGTTAATTTTAATGGATAAGAAATTAAATTGCCCTTTTGAATATTAATTTTTTGTAAGATTAAATTCAAACTTAGCTTCCATTTAAGTTCTGAAGTTGAAAGACATGTATAAAGATTTTTTTTTTTTTTTTTAGATGTTTTGATATATTTGTTTTCTTAGATTTTTATATATATCTTGACCATTTCTACTGTTTATAGTATTCTATTTTTAACTTCAGTTGACAGCATTTTAACATTTACTATTATTAATACATTCATTTGTTTTGGACACGTTTAGCAAAATATTTTTTTTAAAAAGATCAGTATTTATTGAACCATGAAATTTTTTGACATATAGTCTCTTACTCTAATTAGTTTAAGACATAACTATTAATATTATTGTCTGGTCCCTCTATAAATGCAATTAATAATATGTAGCCTAGTACTACTTGCCACATGGTCAAGTTATTGACATCTAAATCGGTTTCCTATCAGGCTTTTTTGGGTCAGTCTGAAAAACAAGATCTGTCAAGGGGCAGATAAATCTTTTTGTAGGTTGAACAGCCAATGAGTAGACTTGGGCTGCATAAATATGTTTGCAACCTGTACAGTAATCATGCAGCATCACTATGCTGCATGATTACAGGTAACTACAGTAATCATGTTGACTCCAGTCTAGAAAGCCCTAGACTAGAGTCAACAGACAGGGAGGAAGGTTTCAGTGTTAGAATTCAAGGCCACGTATCAAGTTGTAGGACAGCAGTTGTGGTTTTTACTTGAAGAGTAGAGCTTTGCTGAGAACAACATTCCCAAGATATGCTATGCATGAATGAATACCTCTCTGGCTTCCAGCTCAGAATTTTGAAGAGAACTAGTCAGGTGCTCAGCTGGCTGTGACCCTATAACCACACTCGGTCATAGGAATGATGATGAATTATTGATAAGTTAAAAAAAGTGATATTTTTCCAAACATTAGATACTGTCATTGCTTTGACAGACCAAGTTGTCATTTCATTTTTTGTTTTAGATAGTAAAATAATGGTTTTTCTATAGTTAAAAAAAAAAAATTAAGTTTTTTTTTTTTTTTTTTTCTATACTAAAATATTGTTTCACAAAGGAAAATGTAACATTTTTTTGTGTACAGGCTACTTGTTTCTTTCATATAAGCACATCTCTTTAGTGTCTGATCTAAAGCCATATTTGAGTATCATACTCATTTTGGTTATGTTGACAATGCTTCACTTCTTGTACCCTCTGTCCTTCTTCAGGTGTCTGTTGTTGTACTTTATAAATATAGTGTTCTCATTTTGCTTTTCATACTTAGGGGATATTTTGTATCACTGGTTTTCACCTTTGTTTTTTTGTAGTGAACCATAGTATAATTTTTTTTTTTTTTTTTTTTTTTTCAGCACTATTATACCCATTGATTGAATCTATTCTAACCAACACTTTAATCCACTAGGCCTTAGTTGATTAAAATGTTGGTTAAACCTATTGGGTATCCTGACAGTTGTGAGTTCAATCTGAAACACAAGTATAATAACTCTGATAGAATAGTCTTAAAAAAAAAAAGTGGGGGTACGAAATTTATCTTGGTATCTCAATTAGGAATGAAGTTATGACCATTCAAAGCTTGGTTGAAATTTTCTGTCTCTTGTACTATTGGGCTGGAAGCCAACTTAAACATAGATAAAATTAAGATACCAGCTTCAGCCTAGTTAAAAATAATTATAAATGTAATGTCATATAGGTAGTCTTAAATTAAAATAAATATAATACGAATGAAATCAATAATTAGATTAGAAAAGCTGAAACATTGGAAGAAAACTGCATTCTCAAAAGCTAAATAATTTTTTTTTTAAGTCAGAATGGCTGTTCATATAAATTTCATTTCAACAGTTAATTGCCTTGCAACTCCTTGTTATAATTTATAACATATGAGGCTCTCTCTCTCACTCTCTCACACTCTGTGTCTCTCTCTCACACTCTGTGTCTCTCACTCTCTCTCACTCTCTCTCTGTCTCTCACTCTCTCTCTGTCTCTCTCTGTCTCTCACTCTCTCTCTGTCTCTCACTCTCTCTCACTCTCTCTGTCTCTCACTCTCTCTCTCACTCTCTGTCTCTCACTCTCTCTCTCTCTCTCTGTCTCTCACTCTCTGTCTCTCACTCTCTCTCTCTCTCTCTGTGTCTCTCTCTCTCTCTCTGTGTGTCTCTCTCTCTCTCTCACTCTCTCTCTCTCACTCTGTGTGTCTCTCTCTCTCTCACTCTCTCTCTCTCACTCTGTGTGTCTCTCTCTCTCTCATTTAGAAATGTTTCATGAAATGAATCCTTGGTCAATCCTTCAACCAAATGGTTATTGTAAAGTTTGAAACTCATTTATCATAAAGTTTAAAAAAATATTAATAAAATTACTTATTGGAATTGAAAAGACTATTCTTCTAATGGTGATGCAGTTTGAATTTGTTTATAAGCCTCTGATATGGGGTAATATTCCTGGAACATTCCATATCCTATGATCACTCAAAGTGGTATTATATGAAAGTCACCAATTATGCAATATTATCCAATAATCATTTCTGCTTTTGGTTGGAACTCTTATTTTGATTACAGTACTGGATGGAGATGTAATATCAATAACTTGGTCAATGTAAAAGTTTCAGTAATAGGCTTTGGTGCATGTAACTGAAGGTCATTTGAAGTTGTTTGAATACTTTGATTTGCTGAGTGTCTTTTCTTCTGTCCTTTGTTCCATTAAATTTGAAGATGAAGTTCCATTAAAGTTTTAATGACAACTAGAGTTGAACAAGAAAATACCATGGCTTACTTTCATTAGTTTTGAAATAGTCTATAAATTTAAGTTACATAGAAATTTTTTTTTTATACAAGCTATAATAAAGCTTGACCATCTGGGTATTACTTAGAAATAAAAATGAGCAAACAAAAGTAATATTGGATGCTTACATTGTTGAAAGTAATTGTAACTGTTCAAAAATAAAGATAATGATTAAAACATGAACTGGATTATTTGGCATACAGCAAATTATTTTATGTATTCATGAAAATTATTTGTTGTTTAGGACTCATCATTCTTTTATTTTTAGTTAGTGTTATCACGGCATCAGAAAAATGATTGAAAAGTGGCATTGTCATGATGGAAACTTGAACATGCTCTTAGAAAAGGGACACACATTAATAGACAACTGAATGCTGACTATATGGCAGAGTGGGGGGGTAATGGTTTTCCATTTGTGTTCATAAACACCTCTCAATTCCAATCCCCCCCCCCCACCAAAAAATAAATCTAGGCATCACTGATGAAATATGCTAAAATTAGATATAGCATGAAGGAAGACCTAACGTGGTGACTCATTAGGTAGATTTTATTTGTTCTAATATACTTGCTTTTTACAATTCATTAAATGTCCACACACATGCACTAATGGATCACCTGAAGAAAAAAACTAGATTGGCCATAACATCTTTATTCTTTTATCAAGTTTTGAGTAGATTCACATTATTTTAACAGTTAAGGATAGTATGACACCAAAATAAAGAGTTGCTACATTCTGAGATTTTAGTGTATTTAAATGTAAATTTGTGTTAACCAAAATATATAAAACACTATTCAGTAATAGTTTAGACTGATCTTTTGAATTTTTATTTCTTTTTTTAATAGGATGTGTTTTTGATTTGCTTCTCCTTGATTAGCCCAGCAAGTTTTGAGAATGTGAGGGCAAAGGTAGGTGATTTGTTTTATCAAATGTTTTTGGTTAAATGGCATGCTGTTTACACATACTTAAACCAAATTGATTTATAAAAATATGCTTTAACTGACCACATGAAACTCATTTCATGAATCTCATCTAAAATGTTTGATCCAAGGAACTTAATGTTTCTAAATTTAATTATGTCATCAGTTAATTTTATTTTTGCATTTAATAAGACTGTACATCAGATGCATTTTTTCTTTACTCATACATGATATGCAGGTTTCATTAAAAATAACAAAGTATGGTTTAGTTTTCTTTATGTAATTTTTCCATGTGACTTTTTTTAAGGATATAAATTATATAAAAATGGCTAAAAATATAGTCAAAAGCAGTCAGACAAATAAAACATTTGGACAACTTTTATATAATTTATGTACTCAAAAGAAAAAAAATATTACATAAAAAAAAAAAAACTCAATCCTAATACCTTAATGAAACCGGCATAAAAGAAAGATTGCTGTCCAAATACACACACACTTTTTACAGGTTGTTTTCCTTGTGATAAGATGCTGTCTTACTATGTGCTAATGTTTTCTCTGTAAAACTGAAATTTTGACTGCTTGCTATTTATACAGTAACTATAGCATACATACACATATGCAATTGCTTTGTTCTTTGTGCAGTTGATAATTTAAATCTTAAATTTGTTGGTTATTATATAAATGGAAATCAACTTGAAGCTCTGTGTTGTGTTGCTTTTTTTTTTTTTTTTTTTTTAAAACCTTAGAGGTTCTATTCATATATTTATAAGCTTTTATGGTTTATGTAAAAGATGTTCTAAATCCAAACTAAAATCCTAGTTCTGTATATATCATTACCATATAGAAAACAAAACTGGTTTTAGTGGTAATTGTATAGTATAAATTTGAAGATCATTGTATTGAATCTTATTTGTACTTATTTAACTTCACTATTAATTAGTTAATAGATGAGAAATTTAAAAAAATGTTTTGTTTTTAAATTTGAAGAGAATAATTTGTTGATAATAAAAGAACATTATAAACATTTGAGAATTTTCACATTTATTTCAAAAGGTCATGAATATCATTAAATTCTGCCATTTTTGAAAATTCAACCAACTTGTTTAAATTGTTTGTCTCGATGTTCTGCCAATATCAATTGAGATTTCAACCTATAACCTGATTTAAATATTCACTGAATCTTTTTTTCTTTTTTTTTTTTTTCTCCAGTGGTATCCTGAAGTGTGCCATCATTGTCCAAATACCCCAATTATTTTGGTAGGAACTAAGCTTGATCTGAGGGAAGACAAAGAAACTGTGGAAAAGCTGAAAGAAAAGAAATTGTCACCAATTACTTATCCTCAGGGTTTGGCCATGGCAAAAGAAATCACTGCAGTGAAGTACCTGGAATGTTCTGCTTTGACGCAGAAAGGTCTCAAAACAGTATTTGATGAAGCCATACGCGCTGTTCTATGTCCCAAGCCAAAACCCAACAAAAGAAATAAATGCAAGATTTTTTAACTTGTGCTGCTCATGCAATTACTATTACTGCAGCAATTCTACAATTAATATTCCTACTACTATTACATACACTTGGCAGATGTGCTGCCACGTATTCTTATCATTTCTAACTACAAGCAATTCATACGTCCTGACATTTTTCTATTTGTGTATAAAGCAATGATATATTCTGGCTTCCATTCCTACTTTAAAAAAAGTTTTATTTCAGAAGTGTTGCCTTGCAAAAAGATTTTTAAAAAATCAGATTGGATTTAAACAAAAAGGTTATTTCCATGGGTACACAACTTCTGAGAAGGGGGATATGATTTATGAGCACAAAAAAAAAAAATTTAAAACAAACTGAATTTTTTTTTAATTCTATTTCTTTTCAATTTTTCTTTTTACCCTGACCATTATTTTCTTTTATCTCATCTTTCTCTTACTGTTAGCAAATTCAGTGCTTCTCTCATGTTTATCTAGAACTTTTTCTTAACTGGTTGAAAGTTCTGGCTCGTTGATTCAAAGGAAAAAAAAAGGTTGTGTGTGTGATTGTTTGTATATGTGTGCATATATCTATAAATAGCTACTTGTATGCATACATTGCGATGTTTTGTGGTTGATGTGTGTTGCAAATGTTCCTTCTTTATAACATTTTACTTTGTTTATACATTTAAATTTTTTTTTGTGTATGCATCAAAGAAAAAAAACTCACTCCTTCACAATTTCTATGAGAAATTCATAAACCAGAAAAATGAACTGACACTGTATAGTTGAATCTTTTTCTAGTTTATATTTTGGTTACTTTCCAGATATTTTGAAAGTTTTATTTTACTTGCTGCCCCTCCTCTCCATTTCTCAGACTCACATGTTCATGCAAAGAAAAAGAATGTAGTAAAAATCCTTTTTTTTTTTTTTTTTTTTTTTTTTTTTTTTTTTCCCCCTCAATTATTTTTCTCAATCTGGGATTTCTTGTTTCTACAATCCATGATGGTGTAGGGTTAATAAGAGCATCAACTCAAATGTAATTATAAACATGTAATTTTTTTTTTCCTCCAATCCCCTCTATCTTAAATTGAAAGCTTAATTTTTGTTAAAACTTGTTAAATATCATGTTCATTGCCAACCTAACTGCATTTTCCTCTTTTCTCAGTTTCAACCTTGTTTCATTTAGGTTGCCCTTTGATTTACAAGTTTATAATCTCTAACAAACTAAGATACACAGTAAAAAAAAAAGAAAAAAAAATGCCTGTTAAAAAAGATGAAAACAAAAAAACCTGTTTTGTAAAGTGTATGTTCCAGGAAATGGATTGCAGAATTATAGGTATGTCTTTTTTTTTTTTTTTTTTCTCCCAGGGGAGGATACAACGATCATTGTTTTAATTGCAACTGCTTATTAAGCTGCTAGTGTTTCTTCCCTTATGTCTATTGTATATTATATTTTCTCTTGGTCCTCTGTCTCCTCCACTTTCATCTTTTTCTTTCTCTTTCATATCTTCTGCCGTAACAAATGATTACCCTATGCTTACATCAATGGTGGAGGTATCTCAGGAAATGCCTTAAATGGATGCTAGTGTCTTCAAATGAAAAATTTCAAAAACTGTTAACAATTAAGATTATAAATAAAAAAAAATAAATAAATAAATAAAAATGGAATGTTAGGTTTTTCATTCAATTTCTCTTTCTCTCTCTCAATATTTTAAATTCAACTAAAAAATCCGGTTTTCTTCTGCTATACATTTTTTTTCTCTTTGAGCTCTCCAACTTATTTTTCCTACTGTCATTCAAGATATGGATTTATTTTTCCATTCACTTTTTCATTTTTAAAAATGTTTAATTAATCCAAAACTTTTGTGAAAGTCATAATATACAACTTCACTACTTTCCACCTTCCCACCTTTGAAATTCATACAGACTTGGTTGGATCTCAAATTAAGCATGTTTCTTCTCTCTCTATCTCTCTCTCAAATTCTTATTAGTTGCCTAACATTTTTCTCCTCCCCATTTTCAGAGTTAAAATGTTGGGCAGTGGGTGTTGCATTCTGTTTTCCTGGAATTTCTGTAAATAACTTTGTCCCTCCCCTGCCTCTTCTGTATGAGTGCCATTTATTCTTCCTGTACAGTTTGATAACCTCTTACAATAACAATTTGCTTTCAGGGTTTTCTTACCAACCTACCTACATAATCTATTAATTCAATTTTTCTTTTTTATTTTGATATCTGAACTTTTTGCTTATCTATTCACTTGGAAAAAAAAAAGCTATTAAAATGCATGGCTTTTTACTTGTTTTGGTTCTTTAAATTGTAGACAGTGACCTGATTTTTTCTTTGAATTTATTAAGTATTAAAAAAATCTGATTTTTGCTGATTTGTCCTAAATTTTAATCCCCCCCTCAATTATCTCCATCTTTTTTTATGACTTCTCCTAATAAAGCAATGTTTTTTTGTTTTTTTTTTATACACATTCAAATAGAATTTTTAAATAAGGGGTCCATTGGACAAGAGATGGAATTAAAGTTCACCTTACTCCAATACAGGTGTTCTGTGGAGCCTCAAAATAATCCACTTCCTACGTTATCCTGTGGTGATTCAGGCTATAAATAGCCTTTCTTGAGAATATCAACTTATTCATCTTAACCCTTTTAATAAGTTTCAAAAACAAATTGTGATAACCTGGTAGCAGAAATTGAATCTCTTTATCAAGCTAGTTATGATTTCTTGATTATGAAACTACTGAGCTTTTCAAGAAAATATTCATTTTAATGCCTAATTTGGCTTTGATATCTGTTCTCAGTCACTATGGATTCATATAAATTTAACACTGGCAGCAATACATTGTACTGCTTTTTAGTGATGTATGGGAGATAACTGCTGAAGAGCATTAATGGTAGTTGAAAAGCTGAAGACAGTTTGACTAGAATTTGGTTATCGGGATTTTTTCTTTTTAACAAGCTTTCATAATGAATGATATTAGTTTAATATTAGCATAGTTTAAAAAGAAACCAGAAAGTAAGCATACTTAACTCTTTAAAGGCTTTACTTTTGTAGAAAAACTGACACACAAGTGTTTTTTTTTATTAGTTTCAGCTGAGGAGAAATCTTTTTCACCCCCTTACATTTTCATTTTTATATATACATATACACACACACACACACACACACACACACACACACACACACACGCCACGCCATGTTATTTTTCTCAAATCTGTGAATAATTTAATTCCCTCTCCTGTTCCCCACAATTTGGGACTAATATATAATTTCAGGATTTGACAATATGTACTTATGTGGATATGTATATATTGCCTTTTGTTTTCAGTGTGATTCAATGGCTTCATTGTTTGCCTGAGTTGATTGCACTCCTTAGGCTACAACTGAAAAAAAAAATTGCAAAAAAAAAAAAAAAAAAAATTGCCCCACCCTACAAAAAACAAACTCTTACCACATCATTGAAATTTGTAGAAAGGTAAGGTTACCTGACCCAACTGCAGTGTATTTCTGCTGCTACTTGTAAAGGAGACTTAGTGGACATTTATTTTGATAAAATAAAGTAACTTTTTAATTTAAAAAAGATACTTAAGCTCTCCTATATTTGTATGTGATTTTGTTTGTTTGTTTGTTTTTTTTATATATGTACACGCAACAGGGATGTGATGATAACTCAAAAGAATCTTATTTTTAGATATTTCTTTTAGTAAAAAAAACATAGCATCAAATGTATCAAAATTGACAACTATTTCCTCAGTTATTTTTACTGTCTAACATATTTAATAAAGTGTTTTTAAAGCTTAAAATTAATTATATAATGTAGCTATTTAGTAAACTTGGTTTTTGATACAGCCATATTAGAGGGACACCTGGTGAGGATTTATCTTTTGGTATAACTGGTACTCCGACAAATACATAGCAATGCTGAAAATTTCATGACCTGACAAAGAAGCCTTAACTAGCATATTCAGTTCCTTGTTTTATAAAAACGGCACATTTTCAGTAAAGATAATTTAGAAAAGTAACAATTGGAAGAGAGATCAAAATACCTAAATTGCTATTTTACCCACAATTTTTGTACCAAAAAAAAAAAAAAAAATGAAATCACTGAAGGTCAGTTTTTTTTTTTATGAAAAACAAGATACAGTAAATTTTACTGTCATTAAGAGTAGGAAATAGCATTTACTTAAAAAGAAAACGGGAATCATTTTCCAAAAACAATATTGACTCATTCAGTTAGAGCTATTGAATGAATTATAGTATTATTAGATTTTTTTGAATAGTGAAAAACTACTGATCATTAATACTCACCATTTCTTCAAATAACTTGGTATAAATAGTAATACAGAAAATACTTACAGAAATAATAAATTTAAAATAAAACTATCTAATGATAAAAATATAGTTTTTTTAAGGATTTTCCGAATGAGAAATCAGAGCCAAGTTCAAATTCCAGCTGAGTTTGTTGCAGTCACATACACACAAATACCCTTGGGAAAGGTATGAATATGTTGCTCTTCCCTCCAGCTATGAGTTGAATAGCAGGGCAGATTGAGTTCTATAACCTTGGTTGGCAACCAGTCTACTGCAGAAAGCAATAGCAAACTACTGTGAAAAATATTCTGCTGTCAGTCATGTCTCTAAAGAGACATGATTGCTGAAGCATGTATGTCACTTTACTGACTGACATTTAAGTGCTCAATATTCAGGGATAGAGCATACATAAATATGTTGACACAAATCAACTATCACCACTTAGCATTGACCTTTATTTGGATATGAGAGAGAGACAGACAGACAGACAGACAGACAGACAGACAGACAGAGAGAGAGAGACACCGACCGACCGATCTTGAATTTCTTTTTTTATTTGTATAATAAATAGCTGGAAGTTTGTTTTTTTTTTTTTTTTTTTTGTTTTTTTCCCCCAGATTCATCAAATAAGCTGAACTTAAATGCATATTGTTTAAAATAATTTACACTTAATTTCTCTCTCTCTCTCATATATATATATATATATATATATATATGAATTTAATTTTTCATAATTTACATCCTTATATTTTTGTCTTCAACAGCTATGCTCATTATTTTAAAAATACCAACTGCATTTATTAGATATACTTTATACCAATTGTGTTCTAACTGGGGTCTTCTATTTAGAAGGCTATATATATATATATAATGGTCAGGCCAAAGCAACATATATTTAACTTCTTCTTACCCCTCTGTGCTAAAATAAAGATGGCTTTCATAAAATTGTTACCTTGAATATTGTTCACATAATTAATTATACTTTATTGCTATATGTAAAGTTTAGTATCTCTATTTTTTTAACATGTCAAAACACTCATGAAAACAAAAACTATGTAATAGCACCTATTGCACAGGCCAATTTGAATGAGCAACATGAATTTATGAGGTTGTGCTGAAAGATTCTCAGCCTGACTTAAGATTTAAAACCATACTCTTTGGTCATTTGGAGAAGTGGGCTGAGAATTTTTCAGCATTCCTTTGGATATAAGTGAGGGATTCTTTTCAGGAGGTAAATAACCTTAGTAGTGTATCTGCAAAATGACATTTGAATCTGAAGTCAGCAATGATAGTGGGTATTTTTTTTTCTTTTTAAATGCACCAATTGTTACTTTGGCTAAACTGATTTTCAAGTAAGACTTTAAAAAATCAAATAGTTGGCTGATATTTAAGATAAAAGCAACATCTAAATTAAACAATTATCACTGAAAGACATTTTAAATCAATGACTTGTTAATATAGGAATTTAAATGTTTGTAATGTATAAATCCTCTAGTTGTTTACTTATCCTAACCAGAAATGTGTCTGGTTGAATCTATTTCACCCTTTCTCTGCCAATTTTGGGGAAAACATTTCACCTTCCCTGACAATTATTGGGGTTATTTTCAGACTTTTTTTTTAGTAACCTATAATAAAAAATGGTATGTATTAGTACTAAGTACCCCAGCAGTGGCTAAGACCTCTACCAGATGTATGAGTTGACAATTAGAATGGCATAAAAAGAATCAAGATTGATGTATAAGTTGGTTTTAAACATGTTTATTTACCTGTCTGAAAAAGACACTTTTGGTAAAAACCCTATATCTACATCTAGGAAAAAAGTTAGGCAGAATAAAATATTATATATATATCTTTCAGCTATAACTTTTTTTTGGGGGGGGGGAGGTGGAAAACTGAATGTCAGGAAAATTATTTACTAAGTTCTTGGTAATACAGTCAATATATGAACCCAACCTTAATGATTTTCCAGCCTAGTAGGCACATGAGAACCTGAAAGAGAAGCTAAATTTGAAAAAGCTTTGGAAATAATTTGTGATTTGGAAATTCACTTATGCCAGCTTAGCTGGGCTAGGCTTAATTCATTGGATACAAGCTGATTATGGCTTTTGAGGCAGCAGTTGCAGTTTGGATTATCAGAGTTGTAGACCAACTTTGTCCACATGCCAGATACCAGTTTCCTGACTGAATTATCAAAGTGATTACTAATCATCAATCCTAGGCATTAGGTAGAATTAAGACTGGTGAAACTGTGACCCTTGACAAATAAATTTTTATTGTTTCTACAAGCAGGAGTTGGTTGCCTGTCCCAAATGTTGCTTTCTTTAGTTCTTTTATTTTTTCCAAGATCATTTAAACCAACTTTGCTTAAGACTTCTCAGATCAAAAACTAGAATGAGAGTAGACTACATTGGGAGGCAAGTGAGGGTGTTATATTTTCCAAAAGCAGGCATGCCCACATTATTATTTCTTTATTATTACTGTTGTCTGTGCCATTAAAAAAAAAAAAAAAAAAAAACTAAAATCAGAATTAAACATACTGCATATAGCTGGCAAAATGATCTAATTTTTTTTTTTTTTTTTTAGTATTATGGGAAAAAGAAATCATTCTTAATCTTTGTGAGAAATGACAGAATTCCTAACTTTCTTCTTTGCAAAGATAAAATAACAGACAACCTATAAATACTTAAATATAAATTAAATTAGCTTCTGACTGAATCTTTCAAGTTCAAAATCAAGTTAATTACAAAAACATCACAACTGAGCAATAATGGTTGTCTTGTAAGCCAGAATTCACTTAACAGGTTCTTTAAAAATACCTCATAATCAATGATGTCAGAAAAAAAAACACCTGGAAAATTTATTTTAATGCTCATATTCAAGAGTATATAGTCACACTGATTTCATATATTGGATATTATTAGGAGACATTACTCTGAATCAATATCCCTTCTTACCCACAGCAAATGCAATCTAAACTTATTTATAAATGGAACTTTGTGTGTCTGTGTCCGTTACCTATAGACTCCGAAATGGCTGAACCGGTTTTCTTGAAAATTTACACAGTTGTACTATAAACATCTGTGAGTGTTCTTAGCTAGGTTTTGTGTCAAGGTACCCCCAATAAATATCGATAATCGAAAAAATCGGGTTATAGAAAGAGTAGTCTGATTTTAATCAAATTTGATACGCACAGACATAAACGATATTCAGAAGTTTCAAGATTTCAGTTCTTACAATAGTGCAGAAAATCGATTTTTTTATATATATATATATATATATATATATATATGGCAAGATGTGTGTGTGTCTGTTTATCAGCCTGTATGTTTTGTTTGTTTTTTTTCCAGCCCTTTTGAATTTTTGCTTTGAGTTTGGCGCTTAGTAGGTATAATTGTAGTTCTTAGTCTCAGCCATTGATACCAATTACTCAGAGGACTTATTTAGCCTTCAAAATTCAGTTTACGATGAAAAAAACTTATTTGATATTGACACCAGGAAATCAAAATTTGACTTACATCTATTCATTTTTCTTTCAGTCTACGGTTCTGCTTTAACTGGAAACAACTATTGCTTTTTAGTCTTTTGTGCCAACGTCCAAAGAGTCTGAGCTCCAGGACCGTGGATTAGTTTTAAAGCTTTCATTACACCCAAGCAACACCAGTCTATACTGCTAGTATTGCATAAGTGGAGATGAGGTTGCTAATATCTTTGTATTTCTTGAAAAGCATTTTCACTAATTTTATAAAAGAATTCTTACCTGCAACAAATGTATCAACAAAAAATAAATTCCTAGATTTTTTCCTGCAGAAAAACAACCAATTCAGCAGCAAAATTTCTTTATATATATATATATATATATATATATATATATGAGAGAGAAAATAAAATAATCTTTGAATTGTACATTTTTCACGCAATTTTTTTAAAACTTTCTGGTGGTTGTGACTTCAAATAATCTACCTTTCTAGACAATTTTAAAAAATTGCTATTACATTAAAAAAAAAAATTCAGCAAATATGTTCCTTGAATATTTCAGATTATTCCTGCGTTAGGAATTGCTGTAAATATTTAATATTGGAAATAAATTGACATTTAAAAAAAAAAATCTGGATGAAATAAAAAAAACTAATGGTGTTGTCCCTTATTTGGGTCAAACTAGTCTTAGACTGTTACTGCAATAGTAATTCCAGTCCTCACAAAGTGCTATACAGTTGTGGTTTTATGCCATGCCAATCTTTAACATCAATAAAAAGAATGTACAGTAGGCACGTGCATTAAGTGAAATGTAAATGTTTTCTGTTATAATACATGGAAACAATTTCTTTCATTAAAAAATTAATCTAAATGAATTATAAGACCAGAGACTGTTGCTAGAACTTTTCATTAAGTTTAAAATTTCTCAACTATTTACAAACAACAAAAATGAATGGAAAAAAATGTCAGAGCAATAATAGAATTTCCTGACGGATATTAATATTTAAAAAAACAAAAATAGATAAAAATAATTGTTAAAAGAAAATGAATGGTGTCAGTTCTTTGCCACAATTACAGTCATTAAGATATTGAATGATTATTTTTCTTAGTTCTATCCATTATTTCTGTTAATGAAAAGAATCAAGAACTAATACTACTTAAAATGAGGTAATTCATTGCAGATGAAAGAAACCAGCTTTATTCTCGAATTATGAAACCATTTTTAATTGACAATGGAAAAAGTTGGAATTAATAGAAAAGCTTTGCACTATTTGCATAAGTGAACTCTTCCCCTCCCCCTCTCATTTGGTCATTATGATGGAGTGCAGACAGAAGTTAAGTCACAAATCTGACCAAACATCAGAACTTGTTTTTTTTCTCTTGGTCAAGTTGGGACTAACTTGTATGTATTTTTATATACACATTCATGTACATATATAAAAAAAAAAAAAAGTTGTTACTTATACATTCAGGAATTCTTTTTATTGAAATCTTTGTGAATAAGTATTTAAATGTCAGTTACTTCCCTTTTGAATGATTAATCTTCAATACAGCACAGACAATGAAAGGGAGTTAAGAGCAAATTAATTTTGTGTGTGCATATTCTCTCCAGTAAGATCAGAGTTTTTATTGTTTGTGTGTTTATATTTTTTTTTTTTTTTTTTTTAATCTATTTTTATTAGGGTGTGCCATCATCATAGCCGTTCATTCATAGATGTTTCTTTTAAAAAGCTCTTTGTAACCATTGACTGTTTTTGTTGAGGGAAGAAAAAATATTTCATAGAAACTTACTTGGCATCAGTGATTAAACCACAGACTTTTCATTATACCTAATTCCATATTTTGTCTATAGAACTATTTCCCAATGCAAAAAAACTCAATGAAACAAATATTAGATGCTTTGGAATTTCTTTTTTGTTTTTATACATTAAAGAATGTTTATTTAAGTGCTAAGTTCTGATATTTTAAAACTTTCATTTTCTGTTTGCTCTGTATGGTTGAGGACGAAGAGGTAATTATTATGATTTAATAAAATAACTGAGAATTTTGAATGATCAACTTCAGCAAACTAAGAAAAAAAAAATGAGATTAAGATGGACAGAATTTTTTTTTTCTGAAATAATATGCTGCATAAAAAAAATTCTAATTCGTTCTGAGATTGATTTGAAAATGTAGGTTTGTTCATTATTGTCATATGATTAATGAGTTACAATCTGGCTTACAGACACAAAACAATGGTCATATCAGACATATATTACACATAGTCAAGCATATGTATAATATGTGTGTGTGTGTGTGTTCTTTTTTCTGTAATGGATGTATATGTAAAAACACATAGCTGAGTTTATATGTATTTATGAGCATAAATTCACACATTTAAAAATATGTATTATAGATTCAATAGCCACAAGATGGCTAGAGCTTATCCTCAGAAATCCACTGACTAAAAAGTTGTTGTTTCAACTCTTCTTGTGGTCAGCAAATTGAAAGTCTATGTAGTAGTAGCTTCAGTACATTTATTTGTATCAATGACCAAGGTAACATCACTGTCTGTGACTTCTTTCTCATCCTCTTCTTTGGTCGCTTTTATATCTGATTTCTCATTCTTCTTATATGACTGACCCTTAGACTTTCCTTCTGTTTCTAGAGATATCAGTTGAATGTCATTTGAAAAACCTCCAACTGCATCACTCTTTTCTTTTTCTGCCTGTGGCTTTCCTGCTGTGATTTTTTTCTCATTTCCTGACATATCCACTTTGATCTGTTTTACTGTTTCAAGTGTAGCTGCAACCATGGCTACTGCTGCCATCCTTTCTGATTTGCCCCCACTTTCCTTCTTAGACTTCTCTTCACATGATTCTATGTTAACCCGTGCCACCTTGTCAATCAGCGTAGCTTTTTTGTCTGTGGTTGCCTGCATCACACTTTTTTCCAGAAGACTTGGGATGTCTTTCTCCTCAATAACACTTGCTGGTTTCTCATTGTCCAATGATTTCCTCTTTTCTTTTGCTTTGTCATCTTGCAAAAAACCAGAATGAGAATAAGTTATCTTGACATGGGGAATGCAAACATACACAGGTCGATAGAGAATAATTTCTTCAGGAGTCTCATCGTCATCACCCATGTAAACGCCACCAAATTGAAACTCGGAACTGATATAAATACCACCTTCCACATGACTAACTGCATTCTCTGAAAAAGAAAACATAAGAAAAATTATACATTTTATTTCTTAATTATTATTTAAAAAGACTAGTACTATATTTTAATTGCAATTTAAAAAATGCAATTGTGCATTTCAGCCATTTTGGTATTGTTAGAAAATCAAATTGCTTAAAAAGAGGTTAAAATATCTGAGAAGTGAGGCAAAGATTTGTAGTGTCATTCAGTTTATAGAAAATCAAGAACACAATTTGTGGCTTTTGTAATAAACTTGAAATCTCTCACACCTCAACTATGTAATTAAAAAAAAAAAGGGGGTTTATAAAATCTGTCAATTCTTTCCTACTACCCTTTTTTTTTTTTTCACATACAGATTGAGTAAATCCTTGAGTTTCAATTACATTACAATTATCTAAATGATTAGGTAAAGAATTTAAGATGAATTCCAAATGTTATTCAATCACTTAAAATGTTCTCTCTGAGTGTATATAAAATTTGACCTCTGAAATTTGCTTGCAGCTATTGAGCCAACAAGTTATTTCATATTATGCAGAATTAAGACACTTACAATGATTTAATGAAAACTATAATAATTTGAAATTATATTATATGGACATGTTTTTGACAGTCTTACTGGGTAAATTTGTACTAAATTTAGTAAATACCTGTTTGATGTTCATGAGAGGTGAGTATTTCTCCACAAGCATTAGTTTCAAATCTTGTAAGTCAGTTTGAATGCTGATTTTCAAAGCTTGAATGCATTTAAAAACATTATCACAAGATCCTCCTCTTCTTTATGGTTTTATGCTCACTTAAACTCTATTTAGTCAATAAATACAAAACTGATTCAAGTTTCTACATTAATTGAAAAATGACAATTTTGCTTTCTATTAAACATTTATGAAAAAAAGGAAATGAAAACCCGCACTGCCACTAAAATTGTGACAACTGAACTTTCATCGCGTTTTATGAAAATTTATAACCACAATAGTTAAGTAATATTATAAACAACAATGGTGTCAAAATTTGAAAAAGAAAGTGTTGCATTTAGGCGAATCATTTTCATCAATTTCAAATTTGCTTCAATACCCAGTGTTGAACACTAACAACTGAAAAAACATTAAAAAATGAGGCCTTCTGTACAAGAAAGTACTTTCTGCCATGTATGTGAAAATCATAACACTGTATTCCCCAAACCTTCCTCTACCTCAGCATTTCTCAACCTTTTTACCCTTGCATAACACTTAAAATAAGTTACATGTCTCAAGGAACCTCTGTGCAAAAACAAAATGATATACCATATTTTTCTCATCTTATTTTCATTGTAGTTCATGTGGTAGATATCAAAGTATATATTTTTGAATAACTGATTTAAAGAAAAGAAATACTTTGTCAAATTTTCGATAATGTTAAATAAAATTCATACTGTTCGTTTATAATGCTTCATCAGAGAGTTTTCATTCACACAAAAAAAATTCTAAAATCAAATGTAAACATAAGAAACCAATATCATATATCTAATAATATAAATGTAAACAGATAATTGCAGTAGTTTATTTATCCTTTACTGGTAATATTGAAAAGATATAAGGTAAATCAAGGCAAAATATCCTGTGAATCAATAAATGGGATAAAAAAATATTTTCAGAGCCATTTGATAAAGTGAAACATACTTCTCTAATGTGAAACCTATGCCTGTCACTGTTACAAAACAAATACTTAATTCAAGGTGGAACTTTAGATAAACACACACCGATTTCACTCTCAATTGAGAGGAAACAATTTCTGTCTTTGCTTGTGATACTTGTTAAATAAGCAAAGGCTTGCTCACGCATGTAAGACATTGAAAACTGCAAAAATACGTTAATTGCTTTCCTATGAATAGTAGGAAACCCTTCTTTCACAGAAATCCAGGACTTGTCCAGAGATAAGTCTGTAAATTTTATCTTGAGCGTATGATCACACTGCAGCTCAAAATTCTTTCATTCTTTTAATGTGATTAACATTCCCCCAAAGAGTCCTGCATTTAACTAATAAAACAAACTTTCAGAATGGTAATCAATTTCAGAAAATTAATTAGAGTGGAGGAGGTAACATGTTAAAAAAAAAAAAGATTTACCAGGATTTTATAAAAAATAATGATTTCAAAAATAATTTATTTGTGAATAAGTCGTAAAAGTTTCATCAAAATCCAACAGTTGCTTTTTTGCAAGAATTTTAAAATTAATGTTTTTCACCAGCAAAAAAAAAAAAAGTTGTGTAATATTATGTTTGGCATAGTAAACTCTTGTAAAAAAAATCTGATCACTCACTAATGAAAAAACAAGATTTTTAAAAATTTTAGATGTGTTAGCATTAAAAAGTTTTTAAAAATAATTTAAAATATTTTGATCTTTCCTCTTACTAACATTTTTTTACCATGAAACTTTGTTATTGTTAAGTTTGGGGTCTGTTAACATCATGCTATGCTGTGTTTTCAGCAAATGAGCGGAGGTTTGCAGAACCTTTAAGGTTCCAGAGAACCCCAGTTGAGAAACACCACTCTATCTAGAAAGCAAATTGACTGTATCATCAGATATTCACTACAAGGTCTAAATTCCTATGGTCCACAATGATGTTGAATGCACTCCTGCCTGACTGTGCAGGCTTGTGCTGAGTGTTGGTGTAGAAGGTACCTTCTGCCACATCTCAGTAGTGTTTGTTTATGTTAGGAGGGCATGAGACATGTTTTTTTCAGCAGTAACAGTGTATGTTATGATAACATGTCAGATTATTCATTTTTTTCCCTTCAAAATATTTTTTCATGAAAATTGATTAGTATGTTTATGTGCAAGCTTATGTTTGCTGTTGGACATATTTTAAACCTTTTATCTGGCTTGGGGGAACATAATGTCACCATTTTGTTGAGCAAAAGTTGTACTAGAGTGGTGCTTAGTTTGTGTCATACATGTATAAAGTTTTTGCTTCAAAATGCCACACAGCTTTTCCATTGTAAGTGTTTGTATGCTAAAGTAGATGCTTTTAGCTTCCTTTAAAAACTAATTGAGTGGTTTTATCTCAACTAGATCAAAAGTAATGGCATTTTGAAAGGTTGACAAACTTTAAACACAAGTTTCTCTTTTTTTTTTTCTTTTCTTTTAAATTTTGTGGCAGAAAGTACCTTCTAATTCCAAACACCTCAAATATTGCTTACCATATTTAACCTCAGGGGAAGGACTGTTAGGAATTCGAAAAGGAATTGTTCCAACTGTTATTGGAAAATCAATGTGGAGAACATCTCCTGTCTTCTCCATGCGAAGAAATACCTGAAAGACAACATTTTATATGCAATGTGATTTTAGAAACAAAGTATATAAATTATTTCTTGTCTTATTTAATTTATATATACACTTTAAAAATCATACATAAAGCATTTTTACTTTTGCTTTAACTGATTTATGTATTTTAAGGTGAATGGTTTAAACATTAATTTGTCAAAAATGCTATAAACAATTTGTCTACCATTTTATTAAATAACAAATGCATGTAAATAAAAGAATCAAATAAAAACAAAACAAAACATTAATGCCAGTAAAAGTAACATTTTTAATACATCATCACATTAACAGGCATCAATACAATAAGGCTCCTTACTTCTATCAATGGGATTTTCCTAATATTCTACCACTAGAAATACCGGCTATAAAAAGTTAAGTCATTTGGTTGGCCACTGCAGTACATCAATGATATTGCCTTCCATATAGGTTCTGGTTTGATTGGAACTGTTATAGGTTGAGATCTTGCAATAAATCTATACATATTGTTTAGGATGTATGGTCACATAACCTTATCCAATTATATTTAGATAAATTTTACTATTCATACATAATTTCCTTATGGATGGATACTATTTCTAGATATCCAGTTCTTCACTGATACTTTCACCTCTGTTGTTACCCATCACTTTAGTTGTAGTGCAACTATTATTCTTTGTCTTTCCTTCTACTAATCTATTTCTAACTCTCAGATCCAAAGTTGCCTTTAAAAAGTACAAATAAAAGAATGTAAAAAATAATTTTTGATACTAACTTTACTTTAATTTTTTTACTTTACTTTAATAGTTTCATCATTTCAGACATTCACAGCTAAGATTCACAATGCCATGTAGACTGGGATGAATCATCCCCATTTCATTCAGTAAGAAGGAAGTTCTATTCAGACAGCTTCTTCTCAAGTACTGCTACTTTTGGGAACAGACTCCTGAGCTGATGCTTCCCTGATCAATGCAAGACCTCAAGTTTAGGGTTACCCATTCTTTCCTACATATCCTTATAAACTACACTCCTTAACTTTTCATGTTACACTCGGGTACAATAGACTCATTCTGTAACCCCCCCCACACACACACACACCTTGAATAGCTCTTGAGCCTTGTATTAGATGAACCAAAAAACAAAAGAAATACTTTTCCCATCTTTCAAGTAAATTCATAGTTCTTCCCTCCTAGAAATTTATCTTCCTCAACAAACTGCTCCAGGTACATGTTGCAGAAGAGAATTCTGTATAGACTGGAATAAATGGCAGTTTGAACATATAATTGCTAAATTAGGCAGATGACTGAAAACTTAACAACCAAGCTGTAGCAATGTTTACCTTGTTTGCCTCAGCATAGTATATTTCATACTTTGCTCTCTTGATGTTTTAGATGATTACTGCCTTCAGGTGGTTTAATTTTGAACACTACCTGTTTGAATCAATTATCATTTGGTTTATTACAATCTTACTGTGTGTATGTGTGTGTGTATATATATATATATATATATATATATACACACACACACACACACATATATATATATATATTAGTGTGTGTGTGTGTATTTAGGCAGCTAATTCTCTTTTAGGCATGTCAGATTTAATAAATTGCAAACATTATGTCTGCTTATTTTTAATAAAATCCATTCATACTCATGGATAATCTTTCATATATTTTAATTAAAAGATGCAACAAATGTGCTGTAACTTTTAAGTGATTAGCTTAATATATAAAAAATATTTTAACACAATTTCTTTTGTCAATAGATTTAACTCAATACTTCTCAAAAAATCTTATCAAACATTATACACTGAAAATTGCAGATCAAAATTTAGTTAATGACTGCATCAGAGTATGAATTTAATCTGTCTTCATGTACTGTATAATCTTTTTTGAAAGAAGACTGATCGACCTTTTTATGGCGATTGGTAGTTCGTTTTACTTGCCAAACTTTTCATTGCTTATCACAATTTATTTCAGATTGAAAGACAGTAAAATAGGGGTGCTATTATTTTATTTTTGGCCTAAACTCATATGAAAGCTACAACTAAATAGCACACCAAACTGGTGCAAATATTTAAAAATTATATAAAGAAAATAATTATTAAAGTTTGTATATTAATATTCCTAAGGGATTTTTCTCTCTCATAACTGAAATAGAAATTACTATTGAAATTAACAAAATTCTTTAATTTTCAGAAATTTAACTAAAAATGATAGAAAATGATAAAAAGAAAACTAATGTATTTTTACTGATTTATTTTATGCAAAAATTTTAAGTTAATTTTAATAACTTAAAATTTTAATAATAATTATTAAGAAATTCACTCAGATATTCTTCAGTAAATTTTCTTGAAATCAAAGCTAAAAAAAAAAGCTTAAATTAAATTTGATATAAAAATTAGAAAATAATATGAAAATTTTAAATTTGCGTAATTATAAAGCATATAAATTATGTATTATTTTATTTTTAGAAACATCATTAAACTAAATTATCTTAAAATTATCCCCCGTAACTAAAGACAGAATTCATAATGAAAACAATTTTAAATCACCTGGGGAAATGGAATGAAAGAAATAGTTTATGATGCAAGGGGAATAACTTACATTTGCTTTATGTTTAGAAATGATAATTATTTTCAATAAAATGCTAAATTTATAAATGTGCACATAAAAAAATGAAACTATATTTAATATGAGCCTACAAATATAAAATCTTGGAGGTAAATTTTCTTTTAGAGATAAGATTATTTCATTAAAAGAAACGTAAAAAAAAACATTTGACCAAATCATTATTTCTGAAAAATTATGGAACATTTTACAGAGAAGGATGTGCATTGTGGTGCATTGGATATTGGCACAGAACGAGAAATTGGGGAGCCAAGTTCAAATTCCAGCAGAATTCATTGCATTCACTTACGCGCAAATACCCTTGGGAAAGGTATTAATCCATCTATTCCTTCCAGTTATGGGTTAAATAGCAGGACAGATTGGGTTCTATAGCCTTGGTCGGCAATCAGTCTACCGCAGAAAGCAATGGCAACGTACTGCGGGATAATCTTCTGCCCAGTCAGTCATGTCTCTTTCGAGACATGATCGCCCAAGCGTGTATCACGTATGGCACTTAACTGACTGACTGACATTAAACATATGTTTTGGGTGTTTGACTCTGGATTTTTCTTGAAATTCATTTATTTTGGTTATAGAATAGATGTCAGTATATTTTATCAATAAAAATTTGGTTTGTAAGATAGCTAATACTTACTTTTAATGTGTAATATATTTCCACATTCTGACAAACATTTATCAGTGTTGGTGGCATAACAGGGACTTGCAGTTGTTGAACAAGTTCATCTATTCTAGTATTTGTATAAGGAAGCACTGGAGGGCCCTCGACTTCAAATACTTTATGTGATGTGTCTTTATTTAAACCCAACACACCTTTATTGATGAAGAAAACCACATACTAGAAAAAGAAAAGAAAAACATACACAGAACTTTTTAAAAAAATTTCCATTAGACAATTTTAATGTAGGTAATGAATGTTTTGTTTATCAATCAAATATTCATGACCTGCAGGGATATCATTTGGAGTTGTCTTTATCCTTTTTAAGAAACTTCAGTAAAATAAAAAGATTTACAATCAAATCATTTTCTTTTATCCACTCTAAACTAAAAATCAGAAAAATGAAAATATAAATCTGGCTTGAATGCTATTTTACTTGTATTCATGAAATAATTATTGATTGAGAGAATTTATGCTTAATATTTCATATTTCTTAGGTAAAAATAAATGATGCTTAACTGCAAATATTTGATGGATTTTGGGATTCAAAACATGAAAAATCTTAAATACTGAAGTTCATTAAATGTTTCAGATTAAAACTGCTAAATCTATTCATCAAGCCACTTTTCAGTTGAAATGATATAATGAATGCCTCACACATTAAATTTTGAGTAGCATCATTCAGTAGGGAACAAAGAAATAATTTTTAGGCATGCATTACCAAAATATTTTCTTTTACCTGCATTAGTCGACAAACTATCCATACATTTTCATCACTATTATTTTGTATTTCAGCTTTGAGTCGAATGTTTTCCCCACAACAGTAGGCACTTCTGTCAAGTGTGGCTTTGAGAACAAGTGGCCCAGTGCCACAACACAGGCAACATGTATTCCGCTTGTCAGTGGCTTCTTGTGGAGTCTAAGAGGAATTATTGAAAAAATAAAAAGAAGCATACAATAAAAATAGCTTAAGAGACACATCAGAAAATATGTTCAGATATACAGCATGTCAGTTTTGTTATACAAGTCATTGTTGTCACAATAAAATCATTTTTCAAAAAGAGTAATTAGAATTCTTTTTGTCACTCATTGCCTTGATTAAAAATAGGTTACTTAATCTAATAAAATCAGAATTCAATTTGGAAATGAATTAAAAAAAGGAATTTTTATTACAATGATTGGAGTTATTTCCCTTGGAAATAATATAGCGAGCTCGATGACCTCTCATAAAAATTAATTATAAAAAAACTATAAGAAAAAATGTTACAATTGTACTTAAACTACAATCAATTTGAAATAATAAAATTTTAATTTAGAACTGGAAGAACTTCTTGAAGTTTCATGCAATTAGTACTTAATTATCAATTATGTAAAAATTGTATTCAAGTTTCTATTAGTCAACTAATCTTTTTAAGTCTAGCACAGACCTGAGGTTATTTACTAAGTTTAACTTTGTAGAAGATCACAAGTATGGAGTACCCTATGAAGTTTGAACTCACTATTTGGTATTAAAAGTCAACCAGATTACAACTGAGTCTGAGGTTCTGACAAAGATCTTAAGTAATTTATCCTAGTATTCCTGAGTGATGTAAGCGAAATTGTTAATACAAAACAAATATATTTTTTACTCATAAGTAATGTTGTCTTATTCAAATTGAAATTAAATACTTATTTAAGTTGGCTCTGATGCAAATCTTATTTTGGAATTTAGTAAAGAAAGGAATCACAGGCATCTGCAAAATCATTTAAATCCTGGTCAGTTATCGCTCTTCATTTCTTTCAGAAGCACTCTTTTTCCTTGCAGGACGTTTTACATCTTCATTTGATATAATAAATGAAGATCACCACAAAAGGGAGAAAATTGAATTTAAAAATAGATTAATCAACAAATTTTCTAATTTGTTTTGAGAAATATTACAGCTGAAAAAATTCTTAAATGAAATTTATAATTACTTCTGCAAGATCTGCTGCTGCTTCCAATAAACTCAGGATGAAGCTAAAAGAAAAACATATTTATTTATTCTTGGAAAATCTAATGATTTCTTACAATTCCTTTGTTGAAACTGAACAACTGTTATTAATACTGAGCAGTTCAAAATGTCAAGTGGGTCAAGCATTAAGTTGAAATTTAGAAAACCAAATCAGAATTGCTGAATAAAAAAAACCTAAGTGAACATTCTCTAAGTGTGCTAATTTCATAATTTTAGCTTGGGGCTGTAAGTAAAAAGCTTTAATAATAGTTGACATCCTGCCTAAGGGCACTTATATTAGATCAATATTCTATTAGCAATAACAAAGAGTATATATATATCAATACTTTTATATCTTCTGGATTTATAAGTATAACAGTAACTATTGTAAAATTCCAAGATTAATTTTTATGATAAAAGAATCTATATATAATGGTTATTTTGGCATTATGAAATATAATTTTTTAACAATTTATACCAATTTACTACTTCTTCCTCATTTCTAAAAAATAAATAAAAATGAATAATAAACATGATCAACTTTACAAATATTTTAGTTTCCTTTTAGTGATTTAGATATTTTCCAATATAAGAAACATTATCGAATACTTATTACTTATTAGTAAGCAAACTCTCTCTCAAGAAAAACATTCACTTTTAACTTACCTTTCCTGTAATAGATTCTCTCTCTAAAAATGATTCTATTCTTTATTTTTTGTTATCTCTTTCGCTTTTAAGATTCTTCAATTGTTTTATTTTTTCTGTGACATCAGTAAGTATTTTTTTCAAAAGTAAATGTTTAATGCTTTAATGAACCAAGTCAGCATTAATTTTGGTTTCATCATGTGTCAATTGCTCGTTTCTGTTACACTGATTTTTCACCTTACCAATTATTTCTTGTCTCTGAATATAAAAACTGCTAAACTAACATTTCTCCAACTATATGTACACACACACACACAGAGAAATGTCAAAAGATTACAAATGGCTATCTATTAATGTATATGTTGTATTGATATATCTATCCAGCCATTTTCATATATATGTTGTGGTTATTGACTCATAAATGCTGAATCTAGTAAGTTTGGTGTCCAATGGACTATCTGGAAGTTTTTATGGAAACAATTTCATATCATATGAATACAATGGGGTGGATGTGCATTATCTTACTAGAACAGATCAGCCACTTTGATGTGATGTAATGGTTAGCAGGCTTTCTCTTGCTAGATCAATTATGACTGTGTAGCGAGTTTGATCCTCACTGGGTGCTCTATACTTTCAGCCTTGTGCCATATCTAAGCTATGCTTAGAAAATCACCTTACTAGAACAGATCATTACCACTTGCAAACAAGACAAGCAAAGGAGTGCAAGTTGTATGCAACTAGATATGTATATATCACACATGTCAAGATAAACTCCTGTTTCACTAGTAGTCTTGTGATCTCCAAAGCAACCCACACAACATCATTACAGAGCCACTACCATTTTATATAACCCCTGTTGATAGGCTGGATAAAGTTTCCTCCATACAGACTCAATCGTCTGTTTGAAAAAATTGGAAATGTGACTTCTTTGACCAAGTAACACAGCACCAGTCATTCTCAGTGCAATGGTGATATTCTCTGGGTAAGTGATTGATTTACTGATTTGATTTTTATGGCTTATCAACCTTATTTTAGATTATAAAGAGTTGCTTACAGTACTAGGTGTTTCCCTCATCTAACCATGATAACTCTGGTTGGTGTTTTCAGCATGATTTGAAAGTAAGCAGCTTAGGTGAAGTAAAATAACCAATGATGCAGTGTCAATAATGGTGTACTATTGTTGGTCGACAACTATGAAATTCCATGCAATGGAATATACCATGTACTGATGTGTTGAGCAGCATTAGCATTGAATTGGGATGTGATTTAAAGCAATGTTTCCTTTTCATTATATGCTTACCGTCCTTATCATTTGCTGATAGTTCCATACCTACATCACCTGTGAGAATCCTTAATTTTTATGTACTACTGATGCCTGTTCGAAATTCATGTAATCTTGGTATATCTTTTCCAACTTTCTGTTCCCAAGAGTCATTCTACAGTCAAACAGTGTCAAATCCTGTTTACTTGACTGACATAGCTACACTACCTTTTTACTTATGTCACAAAATGCCATCTAGCTGAATCTATTCTTACAATTTAGAGAGTGAGAAACTGTTTGGTGTATTGTTGTCACTTTTTTTTTGCATCCCAGTTATATAAATATAGATATATTTTAATACTGAACTATATACAACAAATACAGCTAAATAGTTTGATCACAGTACTGTGAGCTAATATATCTGAAGCTTTAGTCTTGGTGTAAAAAAAACATTTTCTTGAAAGAAATGAAGCTGATTTTTAAGAAAATATAGTGAACCCTTATTTGCTAATACAATATTTGTAAAATCTACACTATCCCTTGTATCTCAAGAAATTTCTATTAAGGCATAAGCAATTTTCAATTAATATTCCTTTTTTTTTAAAATTTCATTTTATTTTCACTGTGAATAATACTTTCAAATAATACTGAAGAATTTTCTATCATTTTCTATGTGGGCATATCAGAAATTAGATCATTGGTGCTGAAGATGTTAATACAGTAAAAAGCTATTGTTCATGCTGTGATTAACAATCTCAATGTCAAAACATAGCTAATTAGTGTTCCTATTTTTGAAAATTGAATTTTATCTTCATTGTGAATAATACTTATTTTTTAAGCAATGCTGATTAATTTCTTAAGAATTTCTGTCATTCTGTATGTGAACCACACATCAAAAGAAAAAAATGAGTTAATATTGAAATCAAAACCCCAATCCTTACCAAATATCTTTCATCCATACAATCAATATGAGGGCCAATGATAGTAAAGTACTTAATTCCTTGAGGAGAAGAAGCATATGGCATATCAATGATGACTCTAAGATAATAGCGAATTGTGGCCATTTTACTTTCAAAAGAACAAGGTAGAGCAGATTCTGGAAGTTGAAATTGAAATGGATATCTGTGATTGCCACGAGGCAGAATAGGCACACTGCCTTCTTCATTTTTGTCTGAAAGAAACAAAATGAAACTATAAAACTAAACTTTGAAATCTGACATTAAAATAAAAAAAAGTTTTTTAGATTCTTAAGATTATTATTTAAATTTAGAAAAAAGGTAAGGACAAATTTGTTGCAAATATCCAAAGTTAATTTTCTCAGCTTTTAAATATGCATAACATTTAGTTTATAAAATAATTGGGACAAAATTAACACTGTACATTCATTCTATCCTCTCATTTTATCAAAGACTCAGATTTGCAACTTGTTCAGAAACAGAAGCAAATTACTTCAAATTAAATCAAAGATAATGGTAGAATTTTCAAAAAGCAAAATAAAAAATAAAAAATAATTTTTTTACTTTGAAAAGAAAAAAAAAGTCCTTTGTACCTTTTCCCCAAACAACTGTTTTGTCATCAATGTAATAATGATCTTGTTTCACAGTCCTTCGTTCCCCAGTTCGCATAATCTTCCATTCCACATGAACCTTGCCACGGAGTGTGAGACGAATTCCTTCAAAAAAAAAAAAAAAAAAAAAAGAAATGAAGTAACAATAATAATGAAAAGTTAAATAGGTACTTTCAGCTTTATCACAGAATTTAGTAAAGTAGTAGCCCCAATGACCAAATTTTCAACCCAACTGTTATCATTATCACAAAGTCAAATAAAAGAATTTTTGACTTTGATATTTCAGATTTTTACAAATATTAGACAAAATGGGTTGTAAAAGTCATAACATAATTATATGACAAAATATGTTATAAGCATCTTAGAAATATTTAGATTTGAATTATAGCAAAAAAAAAAAAATGCTTGAAAGGTAAAGTATAAATATTTACTAATCCAACATGTTTATTACTTTACAAATAAAACATTTTGCACAGGCCAGAGATACTTTCAACATAGTGGCCATTGAGATTGTAATTTTTCCTCCCATTGTGTGAGCACTTAAATACTATCTTTCAAAAACATGAGAATATGAAACAGCCTCCCAGTTAAATTACATTTGAGGGACCAATTCAAGGAATATAGGGTGAATATAGTAAAATATTCAATTCATATTTGCTGGATCTACTCTTTGTCTGATTGGTCAAGAGAAGAGAGACATTGTTGTAGGAATAAATGAGATAACTTCTAAAATTAAAATTATAAACACAGATTTTAGAAGTTTTACAGCCATATCCCAAAGTTTGTACTATGATCACAATGAACCAAATCTTGAATGAATTTAAGGTTGTCGTATGTTGTTAATGAATACTGACTCATTACACAAGGCATATTCATACATTCCTCTGTAAACATGCTAGATCAGCACAGTACTAGTTTTCTGAGCATATTTTCCATACACAGCAACAAATCCATGGTGAAATTTTGTTGGATTTTGGCCCTTTATATGCAAAAATATTATTATACTTCTCACTTCTATTACTGTCTACTGTTCTATGGTAGCAGTCATCTTTATTGTGACATTATATATGTCTGTACTCAATATGTCTGTTCTGGTTTGTTTATTGAACAGGCCCTCTTACTTAGTGTTTAGAGGTTTTAATATTTTAATTCAAATTTATTTATGCCACTTATTTCCAAACATCCATATTGTCATATTGAATGATTACCTTTCCAAAAAATATATTGTCAATCTTTTCGAGAAATTTAAGATTTGCATGAATATTAAAATGAAGATTTACACAGAAATATATGGGATGTCATTCAATTCAAAAGGATTAATGACAGAGCATAAAAATTAGTAATCATGGCTTTCTCAGGAGGGTTGTGTAAATAAAAGTATCAACAAGAAATATAAACAGTCAATTGTTGGTATCCCCTAACAAGGGTCCATCTATGAAACTGTAACTTAGCTGATTGATGCTTACTTCAGAATCCCATATATTATTGCAATATAATTAAACAATTTTGTGACACAGAATTTCCCATGTTTTGGAATCATATTTTTACTATGACTCCATCTTCAAGCAATCATCTTTGGGGTGACAAACAGAAAAAAAAAATTTTCATAAAAGTTTAAAATTAATTATATTACAATAATATTTAGCTCTATTTTTGTATTGAGCACTGTAAAATTAAAAATAAACATTAAGGAACAGTAAATTTCTTATTGTCCTTTCTTCACATTATTGTACACTAGCAGCCATAATATAAGGAACGAAAACAACAAAGACATAAATATGTGTATTACTTAAAAAGTAATGCATGATTAACAATGAAATTTTTACGGAATAAAGATTAGGGTATAATGCATAAATATTATACAAAGTTACAAAAATTTACATAATAGTTTTTTTTAAATAAAGATTAAATGGAACAAAGGAAATAAGCTACTGGATAAAAGTTAAGGAACAATATTAATAATTTGCATAAACTTTTAATTTACATTGATAAGAAACTTGATGGAGCTTTTCAACAATAAGTAAAAGTTCATTTATCATTAGGACTTTATTTTTAAGCAATATAGCAAATTTTACATGCAAAACGCTATCTTTTGAAGAAAAAAAACTCATTATTGCTAACTATCAAGAAAAAAGTCAATTTCAGACATTTCTGATATTGTTCATAGGTCTAAAAGTGTCATTCATTGTGTAATTAGCAGATATAAAACCGATAAAATGTTAGATGCAAAACTAAAAACCGGCAGACCTCCAGAAACATTGCAAAGAGAAGATCAAAGAATTGTTAGAATATCTACAAAAAACCGTTTTGAAACTGCTACATCAATTGCCTGTAAATTTAATGAAGGCACAGATAATAAGACCTCAAGGAAAATGGTTGCTCGCAGGTTAAAAAATGCAGGATTGCATGCCTGTATTCCAGCTTTGAAGCCTCTAATTTCAAAGCGAAACCAAAGGGCATGCCTGGAGTATGTGAGAGAACATGCTGTTTGGACTGATGCACAATGGGATACAGTTCATTTCAGTGACAAGTTCAAGTTTACTATATTTGGTTCTGAGGGAAAAACTTAGGTATGCCGTAGAACAGGTGAAAGACTGTCTTCTCAATGTGTTAAGAAAACTGTTAAGTTTGGTGGTGGCAATGTGATGGTGTGGGGAATGATTTCATTTGCAGGAGTTGGTCCTATCATCCACATACATGATATTCAATGCTGAGATTTACAAAAGGCTTCTTCAGCAGCATGTGGTGCCAAGATTACATCATAATCTTTATGAATCTCCTATTTTCATGCATGACAATGCACCTTACCACAAGGCTCAGAAGATTATGGTTTTATTTGAAGAAGAAGAAGAAGAAATTGCCCTAATGAAGTGGCTAGCCCAGAGCCTTGACCTGAATCCAATGGAAAATATTTTGAGAAAACGCTCAGAAAAAAAAAACTCCAAAAAACCAGTATCACCTATGGGAGTTATTGAAAGATGAATGAGAGGGAAGTACTGCTGATTTTTGCAAGAAATTAATTAGATCATGTGGTTGACAATGCAGAGAAGTCATTGAAAATAAGGAGATGTTTACCAAATATTAAATTTTGTTGATATTTTGTTCACAATCAAGTATTAACAAGATCGTTCCTTAACTTTTGTCCAGTAGCTTATTTCCTTTGTTCCATTTAATCTTTATTTTAAAAAAAAATGTATTATTTAAATTTTTGTAACTTTGTATCATTTTTAAGCATTACACCCTAATCTTTATTCCGTAAAAATTTCATCGCTAATCATGCATTACTTTTTAAGTAATACACATATTTATGTCTTTGTTGTTTTCATTCCTTATATTATGACCACTACTGTATACACACACACACACACACACACACACACACATATATATATATATATATATATTTTATTAATGCAATAATATCAAAATCTGCTAACCCAATTATTATGCAATAAAAGATTCATCAGGAAATGTGAAACCAATAGTTATAATCTGATTTATATAATCAAAGGGTGGCAGGTATCCACTACCCTGGATGTATGTTTTTAACTAAATACTTATTCCTCTGCTGATATGTGGCCATAAGTTTGTTTCTCATATTCAACAGCTGGTCACATATTCACTGTAGAATTAGTAATTTTTTTTTTTTTTTTTTTACTTAGGAACAAATTACAAACTTTCCAACTCAGTTATATGGTCTAGCTTTAGCCAGTATTTTCTATGTGATAGTTGGTGCTTATTTTCCACTTCTAATAACACCCTAATAGTGGGTAGAAAGAGCAGTGCTACTTTTGTATTTTCTATTGTTCAGTCTGAACTGATAGTTGTAGAAGCATCTCTTTTATGCACCCTTGGTGGCTCCTATATAGTATTTGTAGCATGTAGTATATATAAATGGACATTACATATTTGGACTGCATAAAAATGTTAAAGAAGATAGACATTTCATGTGAAAAGTGGAAAGCAGAAGCTAAGGAGAGAGAATACTGTGGAGGGGTAAAAGAGTAAGGTGGTAATTGAATAAGAAATGTGTTCAACAAATATAAGTGTTCAATATGCACAACTGAAATAAGCAGCTAGAAAGGGAGATGATCTGGCCTTAATAGTTGCACATCTATTCTCATGAAATCTTTGTCTTTCAAATACTGGGTTAATTTAGCACACGACAATCAACCCAGAACTAATTATACTGTTGAAAACAATTACTCATTAAAAGAATGTGGTATGACTGTCAAAAGCCTAGCTAGTCTACCTGCCTAAATACACACAATATAGAGTGTATCAAAAATACTTTTACAAACTTTTGGGAGCAGTTTCCTTGCATCAAAACAATTCCAATCTGCCCACAAAGGTTGATTGCATAAATGTGTTATTCCATTTCTTCCAAATGTTGTCTTATCCATAAGCATGATTGAAGAGACAAACAACAGAACGGTAGTTTGTGAAAAAGTTTTCCTCTGTTGTGCGATCAGAAGGTGAAAGATTCTACAAATAATACAGACACAGATGCTACTCTTGAAGTACTATGAGAAGTATGACATGCTAGGGTCACTTGACGTGTGCTGATACCTAAATTGTCTCTAACAGCTTGTAGAATGTGTTCTTCATGGTCAGGCATACAAGCGGATCTCAGTCTTCCAGTTTGTAATGCCATGGTGTCTCAGCAATAAAACAATAAACAGGAGCAAAAGATGAATGACTCAGCTGTCTTCAGTCTGAAAACACAATATGATACAGCAGTGCAGGCTCATGACCATTACCATTTACATGGCTGTATGTAAAAATCATATCTGCCTGCTCACAATCTGAATATCCTGCCATTGTTAAAAGAACACTTCTCACTACTACACACATTAAACATTGAAAACAAACTAGCCACAAACGTACATGAATGACAAATGTAACCTAGTCTACATAACAACATAGTGCCATCTATAGTAAACTTTCTTAACTAAAAAGTGAAGGATTTGGGTAATATATGTTAAATTGAACATTTGTTTTGGTGTAAGGAACTTGCCTCCAAAGTTTTTAAAAGAATATTTGATACACCTGATATATATTTGATTTATTTGTTTGAGCATTGTTTTTAATAGATACTCATATTTGAGGACTCTTTTTTAATTAAACTGTATATTTATATAGATAACTTTACCGGCCTGAATATTTTTTTAGAAATTTTGTTATGCAAATGTGTGTCACTTGGCAGGATTCAAACCTGCAACCCCTAACAACATAGGGGAAGCCATCAATTGATTTTAAACCACTCAACCACAAATGATTTCACAGTTCAAACTCATATTATTAGTATGTACAGTTTAACATTTTATCAAAAGAGCATAGCACAAAATCTCAGATTTGATTTGTTGAATATAAATAACTTATACAATTTTAAAACAAGATTAACAAAGACTAAGTTTCAATAGTAGCACAATAAGAATGTATATATTAAAATAGGTAAATATAGTTAACTCTGGAAAATATGTTTTTAAACAGTTAATATTTGAACAAAAAAACATGTCATGCATGAGGTTAACATTTATTCACATAATTTCTGATATATTTTTCAGGTTTATCTTCATTGTTTATGTTTTCATATTATTTCATGATTGAAATATGAGAAAGAGAGAGATTAAATAAATGTTTTTCATTTGTTTGAAAAGAAATGGAAAACTGAAACAAGTTATCAGCACAGAAAAAAGAATCAACAAAAGCTTATATTGCAGTTGAGATTAATTATGTCACTTTGGAACTAATGTCTTTGTAAAAGGCATATATCTAACTCATCCAGTGTTTCATCCCATTGTTAGTTATCATGACTAGTAGACTATTATAGTCCATAGAATAGGGAAAGAACTGTAGACAGACAATTTGCTGTTATAACTACCTTGTTCAAGAAGCAGTATTATCATGGTTGCTGTATCTGCTATCAGACTTGACAGACTGAGGCTAGTGCTTATATATTATGATTTTTTTTATATTTCAGTTGCTTATATTGTTAACCAGTTACCTTATATTTGCCAAGGCAGTTCACTCCAAAGTGACGATTTGTTAAGATGCTATATTGGATTTTATAAAAGAAGAAAAAATGAAAGAACATTGGAAAGTGACAAGTAGTTATCCAAATTGATGTTATTTTAAAAGTAGCCATAGGCACTCATTTTTGAAAGACATAGAATATAAGGAATGCATTAAAAATGAAAATAAAATGGTCATCTATTGATGGGAAAAAAAGGGAAAAAAAGATTAATAAAAATAAAATAATTTTGAGTGCCTATTTACCATACTAAAGGTGTTTATTATTTATCTGGGGACAATGACAATTTCAAAAAATTGAACCCGGTCTACAAATAGATACGAAATGGTAAAATATAAATAAAGGAAGAAGGAAGCAATAAATATGAGGAAAGAAAAAGAGAATCCATTTGTAGAAACATAAAAAGATATTTAAATGAGAGGAAGTAAAGACAAAATAACAGAAGTGAATATACTGAAAAAATAAGTAAAAAAGAAATAAAAAATGACAAACAAAAAAATAAAGAGAAAAAGCAGAGAAAAATAGAAAAAGAAAAGAAGAAGAAAATAAAAAATAAAAAAGGAAGGCAAAAAAAGAGAAGAAATTAAAGGTTATAGATGATTTATGATCAGGACAAGATGTCTGATGTAAGTTTAGCAATCAATTATTTGTTTTAACAATTGTAATGGATTCCTCTTGAGGAGACAGTGACTATCTAAGGTTCCAATATTTCATCTTTGGTACAAAATGAAACAAAAAATAAATTCATTTCCTGTCACTGATAAGAGATTGTTGAAAGTCTGACCAAATGTCAAAAAATGACAAATCTTTTTAAAAGTTTCTTGGAATGAAAACTTTTTATCAATCCCACATACAGAAAACTAAACAAAAAAAATTGCTATGAAAATTCTTTTATTTACTTTAATGGCTGAGTAGTTTTTGTGTAAAATTAATTTTACATGTCAGTTTATGCATATGTGAAAGCTTGAGGAAGAATCTGGTCTAAAATTCTGAGAGGAGCCATAGACATGATGCTACAAGTTATTAGGATTAGTATCGTTATCCTTGTTATTTTTATAACATTTTAACCAATGTCTTCTTTAGAACCAGCTAGCTAAAATATGATAAAAGCAAAAAAAAAAAAAAAAAGAAAAGAAAAAAAAAGTATACTAGCTTGAAACAGTCCTGATCAGATGTTTTGTCTGTACATGAACCTGCTCATTACTTTAATAATATTTTTGTACTTTGTCTCATTCATCAAAACTCTTATTTACAATTGAAAAGAAAACTTACTTAAAATAATGCAAGATGTAATTGAATATATTAATGAATTCACTATTTCCATAATTAGATTTCCAGGCAATAATGTTTTGTTTCTGTTATACCCATTGTTAATCATGACAAATGAAAATCAATACTAATTATAGTTACTAGATACAGTCAACTCTTTCTTTTTCAGCATTACTAATATTAGCCAATTCGTGATTTACCACAAATTATCAAGGCCTTATGAACCAAAATATGTATGTGTGTTTAATTTTATTACTTATACTCACATTTGTTCAACAGAAAACCTAAAAACTACAGTTTCTGATATTCAAAATTTAGTTAATAAAATCCTTCATATACAGATTAAAAACTAATTGTTTGGTTAATGAATCTTTTCGTTCATCATAGTTTAGTCATTCTTTCAATGTATACAGGAAAAAGTTCTAAAAGATTTTCACCTTGCTCAAAAAGCCCTTCAAAAACATTTAAATGTTTAGTCTTTTGGTCAGATTTTGGAAATAGATTTGGCTTAGAACTCATCAATACCCATCATATTAAGTTAAATTAAAAATATCCTTTTTGACAAAAAAGAATTTATAAGAATCAATCAAAAAATTATTTAAGGAATTTTACTAAATAACAGAAACAATGAATGCATTCATCAGCAACAACAATTAAAAGGGGATATCACATGTAACTAGAGTAGGAAATAATGACATAATCAAGGTATTGATTTTCCTCAGTACTTCAAACAAAAATCTGGGAAGGAAACCTCCATCAATGCTAGTAAAAGTAATAACAATGAACTATTTTTCAGAAGAACTCTTTAGCGAGAAAGATTTTATAAAATTCAACTAACAGTAATACATTCAGTGCCAATGAATACAAAATGTTTTCATATTAGGAAATGGTTAATTTCATCAATACCATTTTCTATCTGCCATTTTATTATTTGCCATTGAATATCTGGGTTCAAATGCAGTAAAGAAGAGAATATTAACTGTATACTAATAATTATATCATTTTCACTTGAAAAGCTTCAATGAAAAAATTGTTAACAAAATTGATTTAATCTTTTGGAGCAGAGGACATCCTCAGAAATAAGGTACCACAATAAATATGTGTCCACTATCTTCTGATGAGAAAATCATCAGCAAAATGTCCTTTGTACTTGTAGAGTTACAGAGTAATGTTAAAGGTACCTCCAAGACCAAGCATCTATCCCAGATTATATTCTTCGGATGTTGTGTCCTTTAAAAGAAAAAATATATTACCATTTTTCTACAAGCTTGGAGAAAAGATGGGTGTTGATTTCTACATGTTTCTAAGATACCATGTTTTACCAAAGCTCATGGTACTCAGTGAACATATGTGAACCCAGGATAGTGATCTCAAGTCAAGAAGCTACAGAGATTCTACAAAGGTAACTTTGCTGATTTCTGGCTAATGAACTATGCTGTCTAAAGCATTTTAAAGTAGGCCACCAACATGACCTTCCATTGTAACATGAATATCCCTAAGACTGTCATCAAGTAGAAGTGGTATAAGATGTCCAAGGACATTGTGATTAAAAGGTGCAGCATTCAAGATTGCATTGAAGTTTTAATTGAAAATAGTGGAAGCTATGTTAAATAAAATATATTTTGATATTAAATGTTTAATTTATATTGTTTTATAATAATAAGCATATTTATGCATGTGGGTTTCAAAGGTCAAAGCAATTTTTAAGTTTCACTTCTTCACCATATACTACGATGAAAATTGAACCTGATGACAGTTTCACAATTAAAAATAATGTAGAACTAAGCAAACAAAAAAAAAACACATTTAAATCTCACAGTAATTGAAGAAAAATGATAATGGTATATACTTACCTTGAACTTTAAGATTTTCAGTGTTTACCACAACAACATGACCAGTGAGTTTTTCACCTGCATAATAGATATCTCTATCAAGTTCAATATCAAACTTATGAATATAATCCATGATGACACTGAAGATTTGTTGTTACCTGAAGAAAAACAAATAAAAGTGAAAATGGTTAATTTATACCAAAGCTCAAAGGAAAATATCTGTATCTATATTTTTGTTTACATTTGAAATTCACAAAAGAAACAGTAATTTTCCTTTAAATTGCAACAACAAAAAAAAAAAACAATTAAGAACTGCAAATATTTCAGTAAATTTTCTTAATAAACAAATTTTCAACATTCAGTAAAGAATTTCCTATGTTTATCTCAATTCTATAAAGATTTGAAAGAAGGTAAAATGTAAATTTGTGTGACTCCTTAAAAAAAGATAATTAAACTAATGATGTCTTTAAATTTCTCACTTTCTCCATAAAAGAAATAAATATAGATAAAGTATGTGCCTCATATAGTAGAGACAACTAAGAATTGATATTTTAGTGGAAGTAAGGGTATTGGATTGCAAGTAAGGATATTGGATTCCAGCTAGACTGATATTTTAAGGCTTCATTTTCATATCCATAACTAAATGTGCTAAAGATTTTAGATGACGCTAGAAAAGTTATTAGATTCCTGCTGGTGTAATGAGAAATTGGAAAGACAAGTTCAATTTCCAGTCAAGTCCTTTACATTCACTTAAACATACTCTTGGGAAAGATATGAATCTATCCTCAGCAAATGGTAAATAGCAGAACAGATTAAGCCCTACAGACTTGGTTGACAACCAGTCTATGAAAAGGAAAATACTGCATTTGAACCAACCTGGAGAAAGTTGGGACCTGTCAGGCTATGGCTGCAGTATATGTTGTACTTCTATGACCCTAATGTGCTACAGGACTTGTGATCATGATTGTAAGAAATGCAGTAAAACAGTGAGTGGGTCATTAAAAGAACCTATTTGCTGTACTTTATACTAATATTAATTAATGAAAAGAAAAAGACCTTAATAGTAAAAGATTGTTTTGAGTTACATTATTTACATTGTTTGGACTGTTGTCCTCATCTTTATTGCTATATTCACAATGTTTTGTACACTCTGGCCCTCTTCAGATGATTGAAATTTTGAACTGAACTCTTTATTTCAATTACAGGGGTTTACTGTTCTCAGTCCAAACAATATAAATACTACCTCATCTCAGAAGTACAGACAAGTATTTCTCTGTGTTAATAAAACAGTCTGATATGACAGACCATATCTGGAAGTAGAAGGAAACATTCTACACTTTCTGTGATAAACTTCAATAGATATGGGCATTGCTGAAGGATGAGAACATTGGAAAAGCTGTAAACTTGCTAACAAATATATGAATCTTACCAGTATAGATTTCTTAGCAACAACAAAATTGGAGTGCAACTTTATGTATAAAATATGGAATTATTTGCATTATAAATGTTGTATATAGGTTTGGTCCAGTCAGTTTGAAATTGCCTGCTTCACCCATAGCTGTGAATGGGTTGGTGAAATTAGTAGATTTGACATCTCTCTGTTACTATTTTCTGATAAGCTGATCTTCATTTTGCTAATAGGAAGAGTGTTAATGGTAGATCTAAATATCTATTGCCAAGTGAATCAGGCTATAATATTTTTGGATGTCACACCAGAAATATCTACCTTCAGTTGTGTGCAGTATTGTGTGTGTATTACTGATTAGGCCATACTAAGACAAATGGCCAAGAATTATTGGCTTACTTGAAATGGTGGTTTCTTCTTGCTTGTCATAGAGGCAATGTTTCAAATTTTTTACTCTCCAATATTCTTCAAGTGCTTCTTTTATTCAGTAATGTCTTTGGAATCTCAATCTAAGACCTTTCCTCTTTATTCATTGGTAGATTTTTCTGATTTCCCTATCCATGCTAATAAATTCATTACTGTGATTTTGTCACTTAAGCTGAGTATATGAATTTAACTACCTGATCCAAAGATTTTAGCATCAGATAAACTACAGAAAACAAACTAGTAATTATATTCAATTGGCCATTGTTCTGGTGGTGGAACTTTAGAGTGCTATATCTAATATTTGTTCTTTTCTAATCAAAGGCTCCCATATTTTGTTCAAGTATGTTAGACATGTTAGACATACCAAAAAGATTATCAGAGCTTAGTATAAGTGCTAACTCTTTCAGTCTCCTTATTTTCCAATGTTGTTCCCCATCTATTACTAGGACTTAAATCCACAAGAGGTCAACACCTCCTGTGGAATTAAATGTTTTTCTTCATACAAGATTAGCCATACCTGACTCCATAATCAATTCACAAACTATACATTTTTAATATTCTTCCAACTTTACTTTTAGAGGACAACTCATCTTGCTTTTACAATGCACACCAAAATTTTATGCAAATCAGAAAGATTGTAATAATCATAAAATTTTGAAACTTTGGTCAAATATATGTCTTTTGCGTCTGTGAAAAATCCTGAAATCTCAGGTTGCAGTATGATATAAAATTCAGTTTCTTAGTTTCATTTTTTATACAATCATTTTTAAAAATCAATATGAAAGTATATAAGAATAAAAATTAATGCCAATGATCAACCTAACAATACTTTATTCATAGAAATGATATACAACATTGATCTTGATGAGCTAGGTGAAACAACAAAGCAGAAAAGTAATATTAATTTTGATATAATTTCCATTTTCACAGCATGAAGCTATCTACTTTTAACAGAAGTGTAAAAGGTGGTGAACACAGACAACTGGAGTGGGATAAAAAGAGGATTTATTATACACGTGCGTACAGTTCGCGCTCTCTCGTTCGAAAGTGCCGTACACCGTTTTTCGGTGGTAAAACTAACTCCCTTTTGTGAAGAGTGTCCAAGGGAGACAACTTGGTAAAGTTAACAATTCTTCCCCCTTTTTCTTATCTTTTAGATGGCGACTGAAAAAGAAAGAAAAAAAATATTGTTTTAAATATCAGTTTCTTTAGGTTCAGATACAAACTCAAGTATCTTAAATGAAGGGACTCCCTTCTTGGTTAAACAGTCAGCTACTTGTTTATTTGTGGGTACCCAAGAGAACTCTGCTACTTCTTTTCTTTCCAGCATTTCTCTTAGAATAGCCATCTCGATGCGAAGCCTTTTGTCTAATATTTGTGTGGAGGAATGTACAGAGTCATAGAGGCAGGAATTATCTGTTTTGCAGATTATTTTGATGTTTTCAGGTTCATCCTTCAACTGGAGAACTTCCAATAGTAGTTTCCTGTAAAATAGACAGGCCTCCGACATGTCAACCATGGCTAGGGTTTCAGCAGCAAGTGTACTTTTGACCACTCTTCTGATGCGTTTGGACTGCCATGTTATGGGCGTATATTTGTGGTTATCCCCAACCAAAAAGATTATATAACCACCTTGAGATCCTCCATCTGTCAGGTTAGCGAATGAAGCATCACTATAGGCAACAATCTTGAGATGGTTAAGATTTCCTAAGTCAGGAATGTCTATCTGGGATTTTTCTTTCTTGGCTTTCTTAACAACTCTATTGGCATGTTTTATACATTCCACATTGCTTCGTTTGAGGATAGAACTTAATGCACTGACATCGTAGCTGAGATCAGGTCTGGTCTGGGTAGCCAGCCAGTTAAGTTGGCCGATAACTTGCCTGATTTCAGTAATTTCTGCTGTTGATATTTTGTCGTTAATATTCCTGCCTGTTTCTACTGGGATATATTTCAATTTCTTTACATACTCATTTTGTCCGAGTTTGATATTTTTACCATTCTGTTTGATGTCTAACCCTATGTACTGAAACTCTGCAATTTCTTCAGATTTAACTGCAAATACTTGACGGATTTCGTTGATAACTTTTCTGTGAAAAATTTCTGACCCTGCAAAGCAAAAATCATCCACATGGGTAGCAATTATACCTTGCAGTTTGTTTTCGAAATGCCATGTAAATATAGCCTGATCATATTTTGAAGCTATTGCTCCTGATTTCATTAATTCCTCCCTGAGTGTTAGATACCAGGACCTAGAGGCATCGGTCAAGCCATATACACATTTGGAGAGTTTCCAGATATAGCCCTGGGGTACATTGGCTTCTTTGGGAGGATCCAGATAGACTAGTCGATCCAATTTCTTGCTTTGTAGAAATGCTGTTTTAATATCCATGGATTTACATACCCAATGGTTAGATGCCATTATGGCTAATGCTAGGCGTAAACCTTCTTTGGAGCATGTGGGAGAATCATTTCTTAGGTTCTCAGCATCTTTATCTTGAAAACCTCGGGCAACGAGTCTGGCCTTGTATGTTTGCTTGTCATCAGAAATTTTGTTTGTGTAAATCCATCTGGTGGAAATTTTTGCTTGGCCTTGATCAGGTACTTGGATATAAACTTTATTTTTAATCCAGCTCTGAAGTTCCTTTTTTCTTGCTTCCTCTAGTTCCAGGTTATCATTGGCAGAGGTGATCATTACTTTTTCTTCGTTACAAGAATTGTGGTCCTCTTTGTTTTCTTCTGCCTCATTGGTTTGCCATTCGGATACCCCATGTTCAAAGTCCAACCAAAAAGGTTCACCCTGTTCCATAACTACATTCATTAAATGTTTATTTTTACCAGTGGCTTTGCCTGCTCTACTTATGACATTTAACTTCCTCCAGTCTGATTCTGTGTCATTGGCAAGCTTGCATTTGATGATTTGTCCAGGTTTGGGAAGCCTGACTTTCCTGGTGGAGGTGTCCTGCTTATTTGTTATGTCTTGAGTTTCCACAGTGTAGCGTTGTTCGGCGTTGATGTCTGGAACTTCCAAATCTTCATCTAAAATATTCTCTTCGAGGTTTGACATCCTTGAAAATTCTTCAGACTCTTCTTGTGGGATGCCCGATTCCTTGTTGTTACCCTCATTGTGATTCTGGTAAGTTCCAGGGTAGGAAACTAAACGAGACGGATGTACTCTTACATAGGTGCCACCGTGTTTAACAAGCACTTGTTTGTTCTCCCATCCTATGACAGTTCCAGGCCCAAGCCATCTATCACACAAATTTCTTTTGTAGAGAACAGCATCTCCATTTTTATAAGATTGTGTGATACCTGTTCTAACTTGGTGGCGAAGTGCTCGTCTTAGCTTCTCTGAAGATTCACTTGCTATGAAGTGTTTCCTGGCAGCATGCATAGCGTTGAGGTTATTTGCAACGATTTCACTGGTGGAAACACCTTCTAGTGCAGGGAGTTTGTCATTGAGAAAACCAGGTAGGTTAGGATTTCTGCCGAAAACGAGTTGATTGGGACTATATCCATGGACACTCTGAAGTGTATTCTTGGCACTTACTGCCCATGCGAGGGCCACCTCAAAACTGCAATTGGTTTCTTCAAGGGTTTTCTTCACCATTTCCCCTAATATCCCATTGTGTCTTTCATTTAGCCCATTACTCCATGGGCTTTCAGCAGCAGTAGTACGAACCACAATGTTCATATTTTGTGCCATGTCTCTAAACGACTGGTTGTTGAATTCTCTGCCATTGTCAGTGAGGATAAATCCAGGAGTACCAAAATAAGTAATCCAATTTTTAAAAATAGCACTAATAATATCGGAGCTCTCTTTACCAGGAATTTTTACTGCAGCACTGTATCTAGTACCATGGTCAATAAGGTGTAGTACCTTGTTTCCATTAATTTCTTTAATGTCCATAGCAATGCTTTCATTAAAGTACGTTCCCAGTGAAAACCCCACAACAGGTTTGGGTTCAACCCTTTTGTACCTCAAGCAAATTTCACAAGAATTGGGAATTTCCTTGAGTATTTTAATGAATTGCGGGTCTTTCACTCCGGCGCTCCTGACTAAGTCACATAGCTTTTTGCCACTAGGATGACTGAATTGCCTATGAAGTTTGGTGGCGATTTTTATTTTTTCTTGCCTATTTTTGTGGAAAATTTCTTTGGTAAACAAAATGTGTTTGAACTTACCTCGATCTGGTGGAGGTCTTGTTATGGGAATATGATAGTGACCTGAAGAAGTACACTGCAGTGGGATTTTTTTTCCAAACATGGTGACACTGTCATTCTCAAAATTGAGGCATGTGCTGGCTCTTTTCATTGACTTTTTGCTTAGCAAAAGCGGTATGTCAGCGTCCACAATGTCAGTGACAATACCGATTTCAATGCCAGCAATGACACATGGTAAAGTTGCTGTGTGGGTGGATTTAATGGTGTTCCCATCACCAAACTTGTAGCTCTTTCCTCCATCTCGAATTTTTATTTTTTGTTTTTCTGGTAGGGTTTCCAGAAAACACTCGTACCATTTTTTTCCACAAACTGTCCCAGACGCGCCGCTATCCAAGACAGCGGATCCGAGTGTCTCTCCTAAAAACGTGCTGATGCCGCCATATTGTTCTCGCTCGTTCATGAGAACGATGTTGGAGACGAGTAAATGGCCTCCCTTTTCACTGTTGTCAGTTTCGTCATACGGACAGTCGCGAATCCAGTGGTATTTACATCCACACTTGAAACAACTCCTGCTGTTGTCACTTTCAAACTTAGGTTTTGAATTTCTTTTGGTGTTGTAGTGTGTTGAGTTCTGGTTACGACCCCGTCTGCCAGTACCTTGACTGGTGAGACTAGAATTTTTATCACCGTGGCGTCGACCACGACTGGTGTAGTAGGTTTCCTCACTCGTCGTGAAAATAATGTCAGATTCGGTTTTTACCGCAACCGGAGAAGTTTTTGGTGAGGAATGAGCTTGAAAGTCATTGAGTATTTTTTTTAATTGTTTAGACATTTCTCCAAGTGTCAGTTCTCGAACAGTAGCTTTTATTAACCGTTCGTTTTCTGGGGTGAGGTTTGCGCTTTTAAGAGCTCTGTACGCCAGGACCGGCTCGGGCAGAATTACATTGAATTCTTTTAATTTAGCAATATGACGTTCGAATTCAATTAAAAAGGTATCTATCGCCATGCCGCTTTGTCTTCTGTGACTTTCGAACGCCTCGTAAGCCTTAAATGCTGCCTGGTTTGCGTCTTCTAAAAAGAGTGTATCCAGTTTTTGGTATATCATCTCCATTCCATTTTCGGCATTTAGTGAGGTAATATCCAATTCCAGCAGCGCTTCTCTCGCTTTTCCTTCCAAGGACAAAAGTACGACAGGGGCCCGTTTTCTTTCATCTAAACTTGTGGCTAATTCCCAAATTCGCATTTCCTTTTTCCAGGAATTGTATTTGTCCGTGTTTAATGTTGGTGGGGCAATGTATCTAGAAGCCATTGTTTTTACGCTCTGCTACCAATGTAAAAGGTGGTGAACACAGACAACTGGAGTGGGATAAAAAGAGGATTTATTATACACGTGCGTACAGTTCGCGCTCTCTCGTTCGAAAGTGCCGTACACCGTTTTTCGGTGGTAAAACTAACTCCCTTTTGTGAAGAGTGTCCAAGGGAGACAACTTGGTAAAGTTAACAAGAAGAATTTGGAAGTATTTAATATGATTTCCCAAAATTCACATTGGTTTCTACCCTTATAAAATGTCTCTTGACAATGCTGAAAATGTTCTTAATGGGGTTTAACATGACAGCCACATCAAAAACTTTTTGTTTTTAAATCCTAATTTGATTTGAGTTAGGGTATTGGGCATGAAAGTGACTTTTCATTTGAATATCACCATCTGAAGATTTGCCTTTAGAAATTCAATTGTAATTTTCAGATACATTTAAGGGCTCATAAACATTAGTGGATTTGCATAGAAGATACTGAGTTATTTGAGTTAGTATATATTTATTTTTTCTAACCAAACTTGTTAGGTGTTAAGTTTTTTTATTATGCTTTCATATATATATATATATATATATATATATATATATATATATATATATATAGTGTTGAGTTTTGATTATGCTTAGTGCCAAGATTGCTGTTTTTTTCAGTGGTTTACTGGTAGAAACGCATTTTGGCAAGCAGGTTTTGTTGTCGTAAAGTGCTCAAGATAGAGATAAAGCATTAATAGGATTAATGTGGAGAAGTTTGTCACTTAACTTCAAAGTCACCATAAGTCTATTCAGTTAAGTGACCATCTTCTCCACATTAATCCTATATATATATATATATATATATATATATATATATATATATAAAATATGATAAACCTGTAAAAACGGAGAGGATAATCCCAAAAAGTTTTTTTTTTTTTAATCGTATCACCCCGAGCAAGGCAGTAATGCCACTGATGTGCAGGGGGCTACGTAATAGTGAAAAGATCGGAAAAGAGAAAGCCGGAAACCACGTCCTAAACAGGGAACAAGGGATGAGCCTCTTAACCTGTTCAATAGACATGGGTGGAGTGTGAACCGGCGATAGATCTATCAACTCCAATTGAAAAAAAACAAAACAAGAAAACAAAGTGAGAGGATTGGAAAAGAGAAAGCCAGAAACCACGTCCTAAACGGGGAACAAGGGATGAGCCTCTTAACCTGTTCAATAGACATGGGTGGAGTGTGAACCGGGCGATAGATAGATTTATCTACTCCAATTGAAAAAAACAAAAAAAAAAAACATGGCTGTGGATTACTAAGTTTTAACTTAGTAAAAGTCCAGTCAAGAGATATCTGCTAAAATCAAGAATTAAATTAAAGAAAACCAATTAAACATGAAAAGCTTAAAATTTAAAATTAGACCGAAAAAAAAGCCTTACTTTAAGAATATTTCAAACAAAACAGAACTCCAACACAACACCAGTGTCTGAATTTTGGTCACACCAAGATGGCCAATGGGAGTCAAATTACGGATGGCAGAGGGAAAGAAAGTAGACAGACTAATATATGGCTGATGAAAGAGAAAGAAAGAAAGAAAGAAACAGTCAAGAGATATCTGCTAAAATCAAGAATTAAATTAAAGAAAACCAATTAAACATATGGTGGGAGAAAGGGTATCACCGCCCTGTATGCAATGAAATAATTGATAGAGAACACTAATGGAACCTACGTAAACTTAAGGAATCAGCATATATGCTAGGCCACAAAAATCTCTTAAGCTGGCCAAACATAGAAAAGAATACAATATGGGAAGCAGTAATATGGAGTGCTAGAGAAAATCATTAACATCAAAGATTGCTATATGAGCTCTGGTAAAAAAAATGGTTACTGATATATTAGGTTTATAAGTTCCAGAAATTTATACAGAAGATTACATGGCCCAGTGAATATATAGGTGTTGGTTAGTTCCAGTGACTTGACCGAAAGAGTTATGAGTTCAATATCTGGCTACAGCAGTGGTGAACAATTAACTTAAAGAGTCGAGTTAATGGGAGATAAAATCTGGAAGGCATCCAGAAGTGGCATTCATGGAATGAAAATGATATACCCCAGTGATCAAAATAAAGGGTTCAGTTCAAAATTCCTGACGAAGGCTAGATCATCCAACAGCCCAAATGTCGTAAACATGACAATAAAGATGAGGACAAAAGTCTGAACAGTGTAAATAATTTAAATACTACCTCATCTCAGAAGTATAAATACATATTACAAATGACAAATACATATTAGTAATATGTATTTGTCTTTTACTTCTGAGATGAGGTAGTATTTACAAGAGACATAATATGATATTATTAAATCTCTTACTTTTACTTAATTTTATGACATTTTGAGAAAATAAAATTCCAGACTATTCAAATTTATATTAGTTAAAAGCAGGACACCTTGGAGAAATCATCAAATCCTTTTTATCAAAGAGAAACACTATTTACTGAAAATCTGCTCTGAATCCTAAAAAAAAAAAAAAATGCAGTCAAAAAAAAAAAAAAAGGAAAGAAAAAATTGACATTAATTAGAAAAGTTTTTAATTGCTTTTAAAAAATTAAAAAGACTTAAGAAAAAAAATTTTTTCAATGAATAATGAACTTTTACAAGAAGTTTATCTAATCAATATAAAATAGATAAAAATAGAGAGTTTAATGGATATTATCCAGACCAATATGAAATATAGAGAAGAAAACTCAACACATAATTAAATGGTTATAAATCTAGAATTTATTTTGGTAGTCTTAAAAATTACATACTGCTTTGTCAAATCCAATCAATCAAATGTTATATTTAACTCAGAATATTAAAAAAAATTTGCACAGAGAGAAAATAAGGTCAGGTGAAGGGTAGCAGTGTATACAGTTAAACATTGTAACAACAGATACAGGAAGTATCACAGAAATAAAGAACACATACACCAAATCACACATACACAAAAAATCTTAAAGGTAAAAATATATACAAGAACAAACAAGAGAATAGATATAATCATACACAAAATAAGCACACGCAGACATAATTATAAGAGGCTATATATGCACACAATAATAGTACAAAACTAAAATTAACCAAGCTAAAGAGATAGAAATAAAAACAAAGATAGTTAAAATAAATAAATAAAGCAAAAGGGTCTATATAATATAATATACTTCCAGTCACAAATAATAAGCAATCACAAAAACCTTCAAAACATTATAAAATTAACAATTAAGGATTTACAAGAAAAGATATTATACAATCATAAAGAAAAAGATTCACAAAATCATCATAAAGACAAAAAAAAACCTCATACAGATTCTCATGCTGTGAAAATCAACTCCATAATTAATCTTTTGTGATTCTAGTGAAATCAAAACTGTCAGTTTGTTTAGCCTTTAGGACCCTACTCACAGACAAGCAAAAATCACTATTAGCAAATGTGACAATTTTCAGATGACACTTAATGACAATTTGATAATTGCACATGATGTTTCTAAAGATTCTGAACAAACTAAATGCAAAGAGGATCCAAGAACTAATTTAGAAATAACCAGCACTATTGATTAATATATCTAAATATTCCAAAAACACCTATGCATGTGTATTTAGGTCTCAAATTGTGACAAATCTTGTGGAGCCTACCATGTGACTAAAATAAGTATGAGTTCTTTCGCATTTCAGAAGCAAAAACAGTCAATGAGCCTTAATATAACGAGAACATTTTCAAACTGCTAAATTGGACACAATGTCCCAATGACACACATTTGCACTCTTTCCTTTTCACCTAATTGCCATAAACACAACAACAGGACCAAACTTGTCACATGAACCTCTTATAAAATCAACTTTTTAGCCTAAAGTTAATATTTTATTAACACCAATTTGGTTTATGAAACACAATCTCTTCAATAATATTTACATCGCAATATAAACAAACTCAAAACAAGATACCAAAACACACTCAAGAACATTTCATAAATACAGTGTCGATCGAGTATTTATTTTCTATACAAGCATTCTGCAATTTAACTGATATTTCCACATTTTTAAACAAACAGGGCATAATATTAAAAACGTTATAAATATATCATTTACTAAACAACCAGTCATGCAAGTAGCAAGCCAAATTCAACATGATCTTTTTCAATGGCAGAGACAAACCCCAGACATGCACATGGTAAATATATACCACGTGGAAATTTTGCGCCAAATAGAAAAATACGACTTTCATCTAACAAGTTTGAAACAGCTTATTTTCTTCATTAATGTTGCTCACAATTCAAAGAAACTTAGGCAAACCACATAAGTATATGCTAACACCTAAAACACAGAAGATATCAACTGCTTTCTCAATATGACAATAAAATATGTCATTTCTTCCAGGCTTTCCAGGAAAAGATGTGATTTAACTGAATATCGACTCATTGACATTTTTCAAAATTTTAACAAGAACAACTAAAACATCTGCAACTTCAATTTATTAATACTGCAGACACCTGTATCTCCAAGAAAAATCAGCTTTAAATCCAGATATTTTCCAAAGTTCTTAAAAAACATGTGTCAACACTCTGCATCAATTTAATCAGCATCATCAGCTAAACAACATTGCAAATCAAAGCGTTTCTTAGCTTTTAATGTTTTCTATTGCCAAGTTAATTCCATACGCATCAAAACAAACAGACCTTCCAAACAAAATAAGCTCAATGTGGAGCATTAGGAAACAATAAGAAAATTTTGACAGCCATATCAACTGCTGAACTTTTCCAAAGCATGCTATATTATTCTGACTCACTAGAAAATTACAGCACTTTGATAACACACTATTTCAAATAAGTACATTTTTGTTGGAAAATCTAATCACTCACATCACAACTACATCACTACACATCAAGCAATATCTAGTCCCTTTCATCACGATAAACAAACACAATGGTGACCTGCTACTAACAGATTTTCAGTGAGAGCAAATTTACCTTTTGTTCCATGCTTTATATGACCATAACCACTTGGATTTGTATGAACATGCAGTAACATATCAGTACAAACAAAAAGAAATTAAAACTGGTGATCATCACACAAATGGCCATAATGCAATCATCAGATCGTTTTAATTACCTCTTTCAAACATATGGCATCGAAAACATTACACTTCCAAGTCACAGGAGAAGACTACCAAGTTTATACTTACATGTTGCAAGTTTTGCATTGCATTTGAAACTTACAATCTAGGAGGGATATTTTAGGACCCTACTCTCAGACAAGTAAAAGTCACTATTAGCAAATGTGAAATTTTTACATCATACCTTAATGACAATTTAATAATCGCATGTAATGTTTCTAAAGATTTTGAACAAACTAAACATAAAGAGGATCCAAGAACTAATTTAGAAATAACCAGCACTATTGATTAATATATCTAAATATTTCAAAAACACCTACACATATGTGTTTAGGTTTCAAATTGTGCCAAATTTTGTGGAGCCTACCACATGACTAAAATAAGCATGAATTCTTTAGCATGAAGTTAATTCTTCAGTTAGAGTCTCGGAAGTGAAGACAGTCAACTAGTCATGATGTAGCAAGAAAATTTTCAAACTGCTAAATTGGACACAATGTCCAAATGACACACATTTGCACTCTTTTCTTTTCACTTAATCACTGTCAATGAGAGAAAGGAACAAACTAGTCACATGAATCTCTTATGAAATCAACTTCTTAGCTTAAAGTAGATATTTTATTTACACCAATTCAGTTTAAGAAACACAATCTTTTCAATGTCTTCAATAACACTTACATTGAGGTAGTGAGTATCAATAAAGATTTTGAATACTAATTCCCAAGGCAAAGAAGAATGCAGAGAAATTAAACCGACTTTGTGCCATACAATGATAATTTAGTAAATAATTATTTTTACTTAACTGCCAAAATGATCTTGTTCTACGTTTATTATGAATGTAAGAGAAGTCATAACTTTTGTTCTTTATCTTCTGTTGGTTACATTTTGCTATTTTAAACTTAGATTCATGAAATATATAACTCAATAAAAATTTAGTTCATAAAAACAATTTTATAAAATTTGTAAACAAAAAAAAAAACACATATTTAAGAATTTGTAAAATTTTAACCAAACTATATGCATTTTTTTCAATTCATGAGAGATATGTGGGGAGGGTTGTATCTGACTGTGTGCTGCTAACAGAAACTGAATGTCAATGGACCACAATAAACAAAACAAAATGAAGATTTGAGTAGAAAATGAAATCCAATGCTTGTTGATGCATGTGGCTACAAAGCTGTAAGGGTATAGAGAATGGTTGACCTCAATTCAGCCCGACATTTAGAAGAGGGGTATATATATATATATATATATATATATATATATATATATATATATTTTTTACTGAAAAAATCTAAATTGGAAAGAAAAAACACCCCACCCCTATCACGTCTATGAAAACCTAAACATAGGATCAAAGTAAATACATGAATTAGGTCCACTAACAGCAGACATCAACCAATTAAAAGATAGCCAACCATAAAAATGACACTCAACAGCGCGCTCTTAGAAATCCTAACCAAAAGATATACCCAACCGATAAAAAGATAAAACATACATTCCAACAGATAATACCATTAATCAACAATTTCACACTTACACACCAAATTCCTCAAAAGTCTAACGATCAAAACGAGACATTCACTTAATTACCAATAACCCCAACCAACCCCCACGATAACAACGAACCAAATATAAACAGAGAATGATTCCAAACCCTTATTTCCCCTGAGGAAGTGTTTAAATCCAAACACTGAAACAAACATATGATTGTAGGGAAGAGGACATATATAGAAGAAATTATGTACATGTTCTAAAACATAATTTATAATAAATATATATATATATATATATATATATATATATATATATATATATAAATATTACTACATTATTTACTAGAAATATATCAACTCATTCTTTTTAAAAAATGTTACATGTCTTCTTAAGCATGTCGTTCTAGGTTGAGCTTGAGATTGTTCTAATTTTGGGAGTTTTCATCTGGGGTGTTTTTCTTAGCTAATAGTTCATCTTTAGGTGCTTCGTTATCAGTTGTTGCCATTCCCTTTGATTTTGGATCAGAAAGACATATTTTTGATTGTATTACAGGTTTCAGTCTGTCCAAGGACATTTTGATGATTTCCAGAATGAAGTTCAATAACAAAATACTTTTCATGTCTCTTTATGACTTTAAATAGTCCCGTATAAGGGGTTCTAAAGGATGTCTCACACTGTCAACCCATAACTAGACATGTGTACATTTATTTAGTTCTTGGGGAATTAAATACTTTGAAACAGAAAGAAATTTGGTTTTGAGTTTTATCATCTATTGTACTAATTGCCAAATCTTTTCATTGGTAAACTGCGAAGTTATTTCAACCATAGGCTTGGGTAGTAGCACTGAAGTCCCTGTTACTGCAACAGCTATTGAGTAACCTTGGTCTGTTAGTAGTTTTTTTTTTAACACTATTAGCAAGGTATATAATCTGTTTTGTTATCTTGCCATTATGGCAGTTTTAATTGCCATTTCAGTTACTCCATTGTATTGTGAATGATATGTCATGGTTCCTAGTCTGAGAAATCCTATCAGTTCTAAAGAGTTCACTTTCAAACTCATTTCCTTTATCAGTGACAACATACAGAGGAACTCCAAATTGAGATATCCACACATTTAGAAATGACATGGCCACTATTGTAACCATAGTGTTTTGCATAGGTGTACTTTCAACCCATCAAGTAGCTCTGTCTATGCGTGTTAGGATGTACCTTGCTGGTAATGAGTATGTGCTGTTGTGATTGATGGTTGATGGTAATGACCCTACAATGTCAATATGGACAGTTCTGAATTGTATAGAGGGTAGTAAGAAAGGGATTACCGTTGATTTTGTGTGTTGAGTAAGCTTACTTTGTTGACAGTTGAGATAGTCTTTGCTGTATGAGCTTATTTTTTTATCCATATCAGGCCAAATGTAGCAGTTTTTCATGACTGTGGGTCCTGGATTATGGAAGGTATCATAGATCACTCTGTATGATGCTTGAGTAGGGTGTGGAAATGTCACATAAAATAGCTTTTTTGCCAACAGTGTAAACCTTCAGCCTGTCTATATAGGCCTTTATTTCTGTGTCACACTCTTGCTGCTCAATGAGGGCTGGTAAGTCACAAAGTTCAGCTGTCACTGACTTTGCTGGTCTGGAAAGACAGTCTACAACAATATTTTCTTCTCCACAAATATGTAAGGTATCATTTACATATTCAGATATTTATGACAGGTGCCTTATTTGATTTCAGTGGTGTTGTTTTGTGGAAAGCTAATTTGAGTGACTGATGGTCAAGTGAACAAGGTGAGATGTCTGCACTCAATTTGGGATTTGAATTGCAACACTGCCAGTAACTCCCAGGCAAATGTGAACCATTTTCTTTGGTTTTCAAAGAGTTTCTTAGAAAAAAAACCCTATAGGACTTGATCTGTTGTCAATCATCTGATATAATGCTGTATCTATAGCATAGTTAGAACTATCAGACACCAAATGATACTGATTTACATCTGAGTCAGAGTAAGGAAGTGCAGTGAGTTTGCTTGGGACATTTTTAATGTTCATGAATGCTTCTTTTTCAGCATCATTAAGCTGTATAGTTTTACTTTAAGGGTGCTTCTTTATCAACTCAGTGAAGGGTAGAAGAATGTCTGCCAGTGGAATCATTCTCAGCATATGCCAAAGTGATTTTGAATCAATTGAGACTGGGGATTTATCTATTTCCTGCTTTTTTTCTTTTGCAGGTGTCAAGCCTTCTAGACTAACATGATGCCCCAAAAATTCAAGTTCCTTCTTGAAGAATTGGCACTTGTCCAGTGAGATTTTTAGATTATTTTCTTGTAAAATCTCTAGAACTTTTCTAAATCCTTGTAATGCTGTTCTGCTTTGGAGAAAACTAGAACCTCATCCACACTGATTAAAACACAGCTGACCTGGACAAATATATTGTCCATAAATCTTTGAAGTGTAACTTTAGCATTTCGCAGACCAAAAGGCATGTATACACACTCAAAGAGGCTAAACGGTGTTAACACTGCCGATTTCTCTATTTTCTTTTTCTCTAGGTATTTTGTGGTAGGCTTGTAGAAGATCTATTTTAGAAAATATATTTTCCTTACCTAATTTAGCAGAAAAACTATTGATATGTTGTACTAGGTATGTGTTAATTTTCGTCAATACATTTAAATTCATGTGGTTGAAGTGAGAAGAGAATGATCATCTCCTCTCAGTAGGATAATAAAATTCACACATGACCAGAAACCTTTTTTAGTTTCTTTTTTCTTTTGTATTATGGAAAAATTAAATTCTTTGTTTTTTTTATTATTATTTTATTAGTTTATTCTCATTCTTCCATAACAACACAAGAAATAATATTGTATAAATTGCACAACTAAGTAAATAGATTTGACCTAAGATGAAATGATAGGGAAATAAGTTCAGAAGGTACAAGAAAATATTATTTTAATTTAGAAAGGATTTTGTTGTTATTTTTACATACTATTCTCTTTACTGCCATTAGTCCATCTGGTTTGTTACAAAAGGAAGCACAATTTCTAACTAGAAGCAAGTGTGAAGTGAGAAATTCTCCGGTAATAATTAGTTTAAAGTTTGAAGCATTTAGTGAAAGATAAATATTTTTTCAAAAAAATAGAGCACAGAGTAAAATCTAAGATAGTGCATTGTTCTTGGGAAAGTTTCAAAATGAAAACTGATGTCATCTTAAAAAAAAATACACACATACATCTATGTATTTACTCGAAGCTATATTAAAAATTACAATTTTTTAAGCATTTTAATTCATAGTTAAGTGCCCAAACCATAAAACAAAATTCTTCAAAATTACAGAAGTAAAAAAAAAGAAAAGATTAAGAAAGTATTTTCTTACAAGTGAAATTTTCTCCATATTTTGATGTCATTTCACATTTGAATTTAATAATTGTTTCATTTGGTACAAGGTCATATTCATAGAAAAAATTTACCATTAAGTGATTAGTAAAGACTTGTACATCATTAACTAATGCAAATTATGAATGAGAACAAGTGTGTTCCTTTTAAAAGATATTGCTTAAATTTTATTTTGTTGTTTTGTTCATGTTAAGAATATCTATAAATATGACAAGTTTTATCAAACAATTTACGGATGAAATATTACTACTTAACCACATTAATAGCTAATTATTTTATGTGAATACAAATAAAATCTTTTCTTATTCCTAATCATTTTATTTATATCCTATTTCCCAGAAATAGTGACTTTATCTAAAGATTCTTTCCTCTCCATTGATTTGACCAAAAATAATTTGTTCTTTTATAAACATGCTTTTCTGGTACTCTTTGTTCTGGCATTTTAAATATCTTTTGTGCAGTGACCTGGCACTGAGAATTCTTCTGTATAGAACTTAGCACACACAGAGACACATATGAGAGGGAGAAAATGATTGAAACATGAAACCATCAGCCAATTTTATTAGAAAGACAATGAAACTATTTTTTAAAAATATGATATTATTAAAGGATTATTCATTAAAAACTTACAAAAACATGGCATAAAGTCACAAGATGAGAAGTCAGAGTCATGCTTATATTTTAACCAATTTATCTCAAGCAGGAAACTGTATCATGTCATTTGTATACTCACCATAGTAAATTTACATTGTAAATTTTTATGCTAATTAATGGATAAACTTAGTGAAAAATTATAATAGAACAAACTGCATACAATCATTACTTAATCTACCTACCTGTATATATAATTAGCACTCTTAGAGTTACTTTTTATGTAATTCAACTGGTGCCGAGTTCGAATTCCAGTTGAATTCATTGCATTCACTTATGCACAAATATATATGGGAACGGTATGAATCCAACTCTTCTCCCTTCAGCTATGAGTGGAATAGCATGAACAGATTGAGATAATCTTCTGTTTAGTTAGTCATGGATTGAAAGAGACATGATTGTCCAAGCATGTATAACATATGGCACTTAACTGACTGACTTCATATTATTAACTATGTATATAAAATGATGACATGCAAATGATCCTCATTCCCATTTTTGTGGGAGATATACTGACATGAAATCAGTATGCTTGCCTCTTACAATAACAAAACACACAAATGTAATTAAAGAATTATTATAGGTTGTTCTGTCATGTCTTCTCTATAACAGTTTCCAAGAAATAAATATAAAAAATCTGAACATTTCAAAATATGTATTAGAAAAAGAACCATTCAATTTTGAAATCGTAAAGAGACTTATTGGCCACTATATATTGTATACACATATATTATTTAGATGAACATTGTCTTTTATATAATAGTTGTTAATCAAAGCAAAAAGTTTATCCTGTTTTTGCCATTAGATGATATAAAGAGCATTTAAATTAACATATGAAAAGATTATTTTGATTGTATTATGACAGCTGTGTGCATTTAAATAATTTTATCAAAATTGAAATATTTTTTATTGATTCTAGCATTGAGGATAGAAGAAAGTAAGCACTATTTTTGATATATTGTTGTTTTTTTTTATTTTATGGTAGCTAAAAATACAACCCAAATGAAAAAATTATTTGTACAGTAAATGTGTCAAAAGTAGTTTGCAAAGTTTTCATGTTCGATATTTCTTGTTGAATGTGGGTGAGGTCAACACAGGAGGTACCCAAAATATCAAAATCAAGTGAAGAAAAACAATTGAAACCACTGGATTATTTTGGTCACTTTGATGTTCCCATAAAATCAAAGAAGTCTACTATATTGTATTTCTGTGTGAGATTCAATAGTTAAATGTAACAAAACAAACTGTGGTGAAAAGTGGATACATTACAAGAATATGAAATGCAAGGGATCATGGAACAAGTGAAATAAATTACTACTAACTTAACCAAAGACTGTTTACAAGGTGATAGTTGGATTGGAAGGAGGCTTCATACTATGAGCACCTTCTGAAGAACTAAAAGATTGCTTTGAACAAGTAACTGCTCTCACTTAAACTAAATGAAGGCAACAATTAACAAAAGACATCTTAAATTAGTTAATAGAAAGAGCATAATATCCTATCAGAATAATTCAAGGCGACATTTCTTTAACAGGCAAAAGTCATAATGGGTTGACCAGAAGCGTTTTATCTATCCGTAGTATTCAACAGATATGGCATCTGTTATATTCAACATATATGACACCTTTTTATAACCATTTATTATTTATTAATTTTAAAGAATTTCTTTAATTAAAAAAAAAAAAGAAAGCAAACTCAATTCTTCAGATGTACATGCAAAAATGGATTTAGATCAATTATTTATTGAGATTGATAATATGGAATTTGCTTGAAAAGAATGGAATTTGCTTGAAAAATGGGTGATGATGGTGGAACAAAACAATGTCTCATACAATAAGTTTAACGTCATAAATCTTTTAAATAATCCTTAATTTTACATTATCCAAAACAATTTATCATAGTTTATTAATGTGATTAATACAAAAAGAATTTGTGCCATGAGTTTAATTTCTATAGAGTACTAATGTGGTAGATGTATCGTTTGTGGTGTAGTGGATATTGGCTTGAAATGAGAAATCTGAGAACCGAGTTCAAATTCAAGTCGAATTTGTTGCTTTCACTTATGCACAAATACACTTGGGAAAGGTATTAATCTTTCTATTCCCTCCAGCTATGGGTCAAAAAACAGGACAGATTGGGTTTTGTAGCTTTGATTGGCAACCAATCTACTGCAGAAAGTAATGGCAACCTACTGCAGGAAAATCTTTTGCCCAGTCAGTTATGTCTCTTTTGAGACATGATCGCACAAGCATGTATCATGTATGGCAATTAACTGACTGAATGTGGTAAAAAGGACTAGATATGACTATGCTTAATATTTATTTTTCTTTAGGTAAAATAAATACCAGTAATGTTATGAAATTCTAAACTCTCATTATAAATGTATGCTTTTCAGTATATAAAGATTTTTAAGCTTGTAGACTTAAGATTCCTATTTTACTTATAACATTTATATATGGAGAGGTGAGGAGGTTTCCATTAACATATGAAAAGATTATTTTGATAGTATTATGACAGCTGTGTGCTAGTTGATAGATAAACTAGTAAAAGTACATGATTTATCATCTCTAAGAATTAAAACATTTCTGATTAAAATATTCCTGATTTCTAATGTAACATAAAATGGGTATGTATATAATCTAGCAGATGTAGGCATAAAATGTGGAATAAATAAACTGAGTTCAAATTTCAGTTGATATTTTGAATTATTTTCTACAAATACCCTTGGGGAAAAGTATGAAACCATCTCTTCTTCCACCCACCTATAAGTTAAATATTAGGATAGACTGGGCATTCTATCTTTAGTTGACAACCAGTCTATTTTGTGCTTTATTAACTGATGACAGTATTTACATTATTCAGACTATTGTCCTCACCTTTGTTATCATTTTTATGATGTTTCAGCCATTGTACACTCTGGCCTTCTTCAGGTGCTGGGAATTTCAATCCGAGCCCTTTATTACAATCACTGGAGTATATATCATTCTCATTCCTTATTCAAAGCTACTTCTAGTAGTTATGGGTTATTCCTCTTTAACTTAACTCCTTAAGTAATAGAAATAATAGATAGAGAATGCCACTGAAAGCTACATAAACTTAAGGAATCAGTACATATGATAGGCGACAAAAATCTTTTAAGCCGACCAAGCATTGAAATGAATACAATATGGGAACCAGTAATACAGAGTGCTAGAGAAAATCATTAGCATCAAAAAGATTGCAATATGAGCTCTGGTAAAAAATACTACAGAAAATCATTAACATAAAAAAAATTGCAATATGAACTCTGGTAAAATAAGGTTACTGAAAAATTAAGTTTATAAGTCCCAGAAATTCACTTGCTGTTCAAGAACACATGACCCAAAGGATATAGACATTGGTTAGTTCCAGTGACTTGACCCAAAGAGTTGTGAGTTCAATACCAATACAAATATCTGAGAGAGTTAAGTTAAAAGGAAATAACTGATGACTACCAGAAATGGCTTCACACAAGAAAAGAGAATGATATACCTGAATGATCATAATAAGGGGTTCAGTTCAAAATTCTTAGCACCTGAAGAAGACTGGAGTAAAAATAACAACAAAGTTGTCCAAATAATGTAAATAGTGTAAATACTACCTCATCTCAGAAGTATAGACAAGTAACTGATGACAGGTTTCTAGGATTTCTTGAATATGAGGATGATTTGTGTTTTCTTTAATTGCTGTTAAACTAGATAGGGAGTCTGAGAATATAAAGTTCCTATCTTTTGAATTTTCTATCATTTTAAGTGCCATTTTAATAATTGTAATAATGGATGCCTTATTTGTTTGTTTAAGAATTTGTCTGTTTGTGGCTGCTGTGCCTATTCTATTTAGGATTTTTGATCCATCTGTACAGAATGGTTTATAGACATGATATTTGTCTCTTAATTCTCCATACATAATTTTGCTGATTGTTTTTGTGTGTGCGTGTGTGTGTCAATTTTAGGTCTATGTGAAGTTTGGAGATTGTCCAAAAAGTTACCTTATTTATTGCAACTGGTGTTACTTTATCAGGATATTTGTTTATTTGTTCTAGTGCATCATTAATTTGAAGTCCAAATGAAGACATGGCTGTTGGTTTATTTCTATAGAACTGATTATACTGAGGTTCATATGTTTTTTGGTATTTTATTTGGGTTAGATTGTAGTTTTAGTGCATATTGGAGAGATCATTTTTTCCCTCTCAGAGATAGAGATAGGGAGTTCAGTGGCTTCTCTATAAAGAGACTTTGCATGGATGAGATCCAGAAGACTCTGGGACATAATCTCAGTCCTGAATTTTTTATGGTTTATATTTTTCTAAGATAAGATTTATATGTAGCACTGTAAATAATGCTATGGATATAGTCTAATTTTTGATCTGATGTGTAACCTATATATTCTGGGCAATATTTTTTGGCTGGCACCCTAATTCAGTTTTGATATTACTTTAAGAAGCTTCAAACACTTCTGTTATTTTTGTTTAAAATGCACAATGTGTACCCTGAAGTTAAATTTGCTATCTAGTATTATTCCTAGACATTTTATTTGTTGGATTATGGGAATTAAGTGTTCCTTCAATTTTAATTCTGGATCAAGGTAGTATGCTCAGTTTTTTCAGAAATGCATGCAGATATTTTTTTGTTTTAAAGAAATGAATCCATTTTCATTTGTCTATTTTTCTATTTTTTTTTAACATATTTGTATATATCTTTCAACAAAAGGCATGTTTGGTAATGAGTATGATATTGAAAGATCATAACAGAGATTTCTCAATTCCAGCATTAATGGTTTTAATAATACTATTTTTTTGAGAATAAATAATGTAAATGATAAAATGCTACCTTGAGGTACTCCTACCTTCTGCTTGTGTGTGTCTGATGTTGTGTTTCCATTTCATATTTTGAATATTCAGTTTGATAGGAAGTTTTGTATGAATATAGCTTTTCTTCCTTTCATTCCCATCTTGTGCATATCTTTTTGTAGACTATATTTCAATGTGGTATCATAGGCTTTTTCAAGATCGAAGAATATTGATACCGCATGATAACCTCAAACAAAGCCATCACAAATAAAGGATTGTAACCATGCAAGTTCCTTGGTTTTTCCAGAATCCACTTTGGTATCTAGGTAATTGTTTCTCTCCAGTTAATGATAATCAAAAGAAATAATCAAGGCTGACCACAGTTGGGATCCTAGAGTCACTGTAAACTTTACAATCCTTTCATTAGCTGCATAGAATGTGTTTAGCAAGGGCTACATATTGCTTTGAATTCAGAGTTGTCCTTCTCCTAGGTTGAGTGTGACCCAAAACTGAGGATCCCAGTCTACCTTACTGTTTTACCCATAAATGCAAGAATCAAATTGAAAAAAACTATTTGAGTATGAGCATACTGAATATGTTCAACTAGATTAAACAGTATATGCCTTTATTGCAATAAATATGAATACAAAGAAAGCTTGTCATATTTTATATATATATGTATATATTGTTAATACACTGCCATCTCTGGCTCAATTATAATTAACAAGTGTTTCATATTTAATAACATGAAATGTAAAATATTTGCATCAATTTGTAAAATTAGCTCCAGAGAGCTTCCAATAATCATTATTTTTTAACTGAACAGCTGTTTTATCAACCATGCATTGTTATTTCTTGCATTAATGTTTAAAATGTTAAAGTAAATGGCACAAAATTTAACCTCATGAAGACTCAAACTAAAAGAATGCTGCAGTAAAAGAACAAATTAATTTTGATATTCAAATTTGCTTTTAATAATTATTTTCATAATTCATATAGATCTTTCATCATTATCCACTTGTAGGATATGTTTTCCATGGATATTTTTGGCTCCTGTTTTCACTGTTCATTCTTAATTATCCAGCTTGTGTCTTCAGTAATTAGCATTCAATTTCTAATACCACTGGCAGTGTAATATTGCTCTCTCTTTCAGAAAAAAAATTGTTATAAAAGCTAGCAAAACAATATTTATGTCAATCTCAGAAAATATTACTGATGACATGACTACTTTTATAACCAGTCTTTTAAAATAAATTCTTAATCTGTCCTAATTTCAATCAAAATCTGTCAAATTCTGAAGGACAACAATTTGTTTAACTTTGAATTCTTTTTATGTGTGAATAATAAAGGAATGAACAGCTGAACTGAACTGAAAGCAATCCTTTAATTCCCATAATTTTTACATTCAATCCTTGAAATCAAAAATACACATTGTTATTCAGAAAACTATGCTCTTTGGCATTGTACTTCCACTGACATACACTAATATAGATTTGGATTTAAGAGAATGAATCAATAAGATCTATACCTGCATTGTCTTGGTAAGTTAAATCAATGTAACCCTGTACTTAACCTCAGAGTTCATGGTACAAATATGTATTGATTATGATAGCTTGTGAACTTTACAGTATGAGAAATGTCACCATATAAAAGTTACCTACTTCTATTCATCTATATTTCTTGACTTTACAGTAGTGCTCTGTTTTATCCTAGATAGAAAACTGCATGGAAAGTTGAATATGCAAGTCTTGATTGTGACAGAGTTTTGCTTGAGTTAAAAGAAAATGTGAAATAGATATGAAAATATCAAATTATTTCCTATTTCATTTTTCTCCATGTACCAGATATTAAAACTAATATGCAACTTTTAGTGCTCATTATCATTTTAGAAAACTCACCATTATATTTTGTTTGATAGGATTTTGTTTTTTACTCATAGAAAGAGGATGTATCTTATGATATATGCCACAGCTGTATTGGATGTTGCATACAGTCTTTCCAATACTAAAACAACAGCCTTCATTAACTTTTAACAGGAATAATGTAGGCTTTCAAATTTTAAAAAAATTTATATTATTTTTATGGAATTTTATTTTTTTAAAAATATTAACATCAATTAAAGAGTAAATAAGAAACATTGAAACATAAAATTTAATTATTTTCCTCAGTAGCAATATGACACTTAAAAGAATTATTTAAGTAATATAATTTCTTAAATATTAAAGCATTATCATAATAAAAGATTGACATGCTTTTTCTTACAAAATAAAATTTTCTCATATTTTGATCTGCAAACACTCACTGATAGGGATTCAACATTTATACAAGTATATTTGTCTTTGTCCTGAGTAGTTTCTTAATGAAAAATATGCAGGGGAAAGCTCTAGTACTACAAACTTTATATTTTATTCATATTTTTTCCATTAAAAACTAATACACTCTTCATAGGTAATAGATATGTATGTCTTCTGTCTCAATAATTATTATTACTATGTGCATAATGCCCTATAACCACCAGTGAATATATAAAAATGTATTCTTCTGTTGCTATGGTGAGGCATGAAATATGGTGGGATGGATGAGAGAAAAGAAATGATGAGTACTGAATGAAAAAAATGAAACAAATTCCACCCTTATAATATTGCTGAAATTAAAATTTCATTTTAGTCTAATAAATTGACAAAGTTGAATTATTTTTCTGCAATGTGAAATATATTTGCAAACAATAATTATACATACAGTGTTTATTTTTTTCTTTTGCTGGTTGTTTTTTGAAACCAAACACTTGAACAAACTGTAATGGCTGATAGTTTAATGAGAGGGTAAAAAGAGAGACAGAAGAGGGTTCTTTTTCATAGAAGTTTTAGATTATTGTTGGGGTTGAGAAAAAGAGGATTTAATATATTCATTTTTATTGTTATTTAACGGATTTTAACTTTGAGGAACTTATAAACCTGCAATAATTGAAAATTAACAGAGAGGAATACAAGAGAGTGGAAAATGAACATCATCTGAAGTATCTTTGCCTGATTTTCCATTTAAACGGTGTCTATATTAAGTGATATGCATGTAGCTCTGTTCATGGTTTCTGCTATCATCTCTAAACTAAATTCCCTCAAAGAATGGTGGACTTGATGGTATCCCTGCAATAGTCTCCTGTAGATTTGAATCAACTCCCAACAAAGAAAAAGGTAAAAAGAGTTTAAATATAAAAATATGATATTTTTATTTTTATGTTGTAGTGTGGTATACAAATGAGATACACGCATAAATAGAGCAAACCTCAGACACCAGGGGAAGAAGAAATCATGCAGCTTCCTATGAAATTTATACATCACAACAACGGGCATTACAGATAGAATGTCTGACCATACCCATTGCTCTGAAGCATGTGGAGATGTGGATTAGATGTTTTACAGCACTGGCCAGGGTAAAGAAACTGAGAGACAGAAAAAACAAGATTAAGGATATGTTTCTCACAACGGCAGGATGTAAAGCAGTAAAGAAAGTTTCAATGATGGCATAGCCAAAAAACTTAGAAGATCTAGCCTTCAAAGAAATTGTTGAAATAATAAAAAAAAGAATATTAGACCAAAAAGGAGGTTAGTCATTGCTGAAAGAACAAAGTTTCTTGAGACACGACAACAACTGAATGAGTCTATCATACAATTTTTACACCAATTAAAAGAAAAAGCCAAGTACTGTAAATTCAAAAACTTAGAAGTGGTGAAATAACCACATATGATGAGCTGATCCAGTTACGCATGATAGAAGTCATGCATGATTACTCATTTAAACATAAGATATCAGAAAGGCTGCAAGATATTTATTTGAATTTAGAATCCAATATAGTGATTTTGCTGCAACTAGAATTGATAAAGCAGTTCAATTAACAGCAGGACAAGAGAGAGACATATAGCACAAAGAAATATGAAGTGCAATGCAATTACATTTACTTCACAATTAAAACAATTTACTGGAACCACAATTAAAGCAGTGGGCACATTTGAAGGAGCATTCAAAACAAAGAATCATTTCAAAATCATACCCATAATAGTGGTATCATGTATGAAAGACCACAAATTGCTAGGAATAGATGTGTTAAGGATTGATACATCAAAATTGATTAATTCAAAGGAATCTGAAGAATAAAAAATAGGATTACTAAAAGATTATAAAGTGAGTGTTCACTTGAAGGAGAATCATCATCCAAGATATATCAAATCAAGGAAACTGCCAATACATATTTTACCTGTATTGGTGGCAAAGTTAAAAAGAATGATCCAGCTGGGCATTTTGGAAAAGTTCACTGATGGGTGAGGGGAGCAATTGGGCTTCACTAATAGTTGCCTTTAAAAAGGCTGACAGAGACATCAGAATATACGGCAATTACAAACTTAGGGTTAACCATCAGATATGTTCAGATTCCATGAATCATGAATTATCAAACATGAAGCATTTTGCAAAGATTAACTTAAAATTAGTATATAACCAAATTGAAATATATAATAAGTTTAAGGAAGTTACTACAATAAATACAATATGATTATTAAGATGGACTCGTCTGCTGTTTAGAATTAAAATAGCAAGTCATATCCCAACGATAGGTTAACAAACAAAATTGTGAAAATAGTGAAACCACCAACAAGAAAGAATTGGAATCTTTCTTAGGATTAATCAATTTCTCCAGCAGATATCTTCCTAGATATAGCAAACTCATTGAACCATTTGCAAAAATGCATAAAAAAGCATAGAATTCACATGGATGCAGAAGCAAAGTAATGTTTTCGAAGCATTAAAAAGGCTTTGACAAGTAAGCTGGTAAGAAAAATCTTCAACCTGAGAAAAGAAGTTACTTTAACGACTGATGCTAGCGAACATGCCATAGCAGCTATTGTATCACAAGAGGGTCACCCAATTGTGTACCTTTCCAGAAAATTGTTAGTGGCAGAATGTAATTATTCTAATATAGAAAGGTAAGCATTAGCCATAGTCTGGAGTATGGAAGAGCACAGAATTTATTGTTGGGGAAAATGTTTTCTGTTAAACCTTTAGAATTCTTCTTTAATCTGTGAAAGAAGTTACCAAGTGTAACATCATCAAGAATTTTAAGGTGGTTCATTAAAATCATGGTGTTTGATTTTGAAATGATGTATGTTAAATGAAGCACCATTCCTCATGTGGATGCATCATCAAGAATAAGATTTCAGAGTAAAAATAGAGAGGAACATGAAAATTTGGATGATAGAGTTATACAGTGGGTGGAAACAGACATATTATCCCACAAAACTCTCAGCATAAAAACTCAAGACCTGATACTAAGCAAAATACTAGAGCACATAAGAAAAAATGTGTGGAGTAACTGCACTATGGTGGAAAGATCTTTCAAGGAATCAAGACATAGGTTAACAGTAGAGAAAGGCATTATATGTAATGCAGATGCAGTAGTGCCTCCCCAAATTTTAAGGAAGGAGATAATTAAAAGTGTGCACAATGGTATATATTGTGATGTCACAGCAACACAAAGAAAGTTGAGACTGCAAGCTTGATGGCCAGGATATTTTTTTTTTTTAATCATATCACCCCAAGCAAGGCGATAATGCCACTGGTGCGCAGGGGGCTACTTAAGAATAAAAAGATTGGAAAAGAGAAAGCCGGAAACCACATCCTAAACAGGAAACAAGGGATGAGCCTCTTCACCTGTTCAATAGACGTGGGTGGAGTGAGAACAGAGCGATAGTTTAATCTATGCTAAAAATATTGAAGAAGACATAAGATGCTCCAAATGTATGAAAATTAAGACATTTAAACAAACCAAATTACACACATGGTCTAAAGAAGGGGAGCCATGAACAAGGGTACACATAGACCATGCTCGCATTAGAGATATTGGTTTATTTTTAATCTTAGTAGACTCATTCTCAGACTGGTCAGAAGTAATAAAGGTTAGAGATAGGAAAGCTGCCACCATGAAACAAATATTGAGAACAATATTTGCAAGAAACTGTCTACCTAATACCATTGTCACTAACAACACAACAGTAATTTAGCATTTTGGCTAAAAAAAAATTGAATGTATACCATATAAAACACCACCATATCACTCACAATCAAATTACATTGTAGAAAGTATGGTCCAAACAGTAAAAATGGGACTAAAGGCTTTTTCAACTTTCTATCGCACTAACTTACTTTTAAGCTATTGAATGGTCCCTCATGCAGATAGAAAGCAAGTCCATCAGCTTTAATGGAGAGGCAAATTAGAACCCCAATAACCATGCTATTCATGACATAGGAGAAAAAACAAGGAGGCAGAGCCAGAATGAGCAAAGTTAGTCTTATAAAAAGGACAGAACATGGCTGTACTAGAAAAAAAAAGGGGCAACCAATATTAGCTTATGCTGATAATTTAGAACCAGGTTCAAGTCTGAAGATGTAGAAATGCAAAACAAGGAACAAGAGAAGACAGAGGATAGGGAAACTGAAACAGAACAGAACATGGAAGAAAATGAAAATGAGTTAAAAGACCTAGAAGAGGAAGATGAATCTGGACCAAAATCTTCATTAAAAAGGACACAAGAAAAACAAACAGAAGAGCAATGCAGACCATCCAGAATATTCAGAAGAAGCAATAGGGTAACTAAGGGTGTCAAACCTCTGAGGTTCAGGAAGGTGTAGCATGATATGCAAATGAGATACACGCATAAATAGAGCGAACCTCGAGCACTGGGGAAAGGAGAAATTATGTAGCTTCCTATGAGATTTTGCATCTCAACAAAATACATGTATTTTTACAACTAAACTTTTCTTAGTGTGTGTGAGTGTTAAAATTCTTACAATAAAGAAATATGATTTCTTTGTATGTATGAGTGTGAAAAAAGAGGCAATAAAGAAAGAAAATGTAAAGGCAATTTCTTTTAAGTTTAGTGTAATGACCTGTTATCATATCTCTCCTCTCAGCTTTGTCTGTCTAGAAACATTGCTTAAATACCCTTCAAAGGGATCATGAAGCATGTTTTTTATTGTTACTGGGAGTGCAAACTGTTGGTTGAAAAATGTTAAATATTTATTTTCAAAGCATTAATTTCTTAACCAAAACAATACACAATGCAACCATTGGTGTTTATTTTCATCTTTGCTCCATGATTTCTTAAAGAATGTGCTCCTGAATTGGCTCTACTTCTCTCTAAACTGTACAATAAGTACCTTGCTTCTTCTTGCTTTCCTGCTTGTTGGAAATTCTCTTCTCTATTTCCTGTCATTAAGATAACATTCTGATCCCTCTATCAGCTTTCTACCGCTTTTTTGGCGAAGTTCTAATTTACTCTGAATTAGTTAAGCATCTCACCTTGTAGGGTTTTCTTTCAGTTAAGCAATATGGCTTTCACTTCTCTAGGTTGATGTGTTAATGATTATTGCTGAAAAGTCCATCAAGGTTTAGATAAGAATGATGCTTTAGATACCTCTGAGGCATTTGACAGGGTTTGGCATGTTGGTTTTCTTCACAAGTTGAAAGTTTCTAGATACATTTTTGAACTGATTTAGTCTTTCATATCCAATTGCAAAATGAAAGTTGTCTTCAATACCCACTCATCTAGATTTTTGCATTGATACAAGTATCTCCAAGGGCTCTATCTTTGGACTCACATTGTTCTTAATTTTCATCAACAATGTTCTTGATTATATCAATTCTCAACTTGGTATCTATGCTAATGATACAACCATTTATTCTTGTTTCGATAGTAAACCTGAGCAGCTTGATATAGTCAAATTAGCAGGTGACCTCAAAAAGTATCTATTTTCTGTTATGCCCAAGAATTGTTTGTTTATTTTCATGGCTCCAAAATGAAGCTGATCAATTTTAATTGTCTGAGAGAATCCTTTTACTTTTCATCAGCATGGCTGATGCTAATCTCCAGAAGTGTGATTCATTGCACCTTCATTGGACTAACATTTTCTGCTAACATGAAGTGGAAAGATTGTATTGAACCAACTTTCCTAGTACTAAAAGTGTATTTTTCTTTTTTTTCTTATATTCTGTAACACTTAGTAACCCCTTATGTCTTAGTGGCTTTATTGCCTTGCTTGGAGTGAAATGATGAAAAAAAAATGATGGAAGAGGTGTATAACAAAGAATATAGTTTTCTAAGTTTTTCCTCCCTTAAGACTGCCCTTTTAGTATGACATGATTTCATGGTTCTCTAAAAGCTAGCAAAAATCTTAGTTTTTAAAAATAGTAAAATTCCCAAGGGTACTGCTAGTAGATTTAAAGATAAATGATATATGAAGATAAAGCAAGATTTTATGTCTATGTCTAAGAAGTGTGAATTTTGTCAGGTATAATATTCTATAGAGAATCAAATTTTAAACTGTATCTGACACTAATCTAGAAGGAAACTTTTCAGTCCATTAACACTTATTCTAAACAGTAATCTTATTTCACTGCCTGTTGATACTATTTTAAAATAAACTCAATACTTAGTCTATGATTCAAGAGTACCTTCTATTCCACAACATACAATATTATGATATTTTTATTATCTTAGATTAAAGTAGTTGCCAGACAAATATAAGTATATAAATTTTAAAATTTTATAAATAAAAGTATATTGAGATGAAAAAAGAGAGCCTTTTTGTCAATTGAAAACAAATATTCAAAGAAACAAATGCACTTACCTATTATATTATTGGTTTGAAATTATAAATTGATTCAGGATTCCATAAATACATGTAAATACAAATTCCATCCTGTGATTGGTGTTTGAAACACAAGGTCCCGATCAACTTCATATGTTTCCATTGAGAAAACAACTGAAAAGAAAAATATATTGGCAAAGTTTATATTTCATATTGAAAAAAACTGAGCTAAAAATAAATGTGACTAAATGATTTAAAATAATAATAACTGCATGAATGAAAAACTACTAATTATCATGCAGATAATATTTTGTTTGCTTTCAGTAAAGGTTTAAAATTAATTTTAAAATAACTTATACCATGTCTGTTAAGCAAATAAAATTTGTATGGAATAAAGGCTGCATTTGTATTTGATTAAATTATCTCTATTTTCAGCAGTTGAAACATAATTTGAGTATTTCCATAAAACAAAAATAAATTTATTAAGTTATGTATTCTTATAAAATTTGGAGACTAGCAAATTTTAAGGTAACTTCATTTTTCTGACAGACAACAAATAAATCATATCTGTTACTAAGTTATATTTTAGAATGATAATATGATATGTATTTTGAATTCTTTTGAGATATAATTGTAAGGATATAAATTTGAAAAAGTTGTCATTAGAAATGTGTGTGTATGCACAGATATTTATTTATGATAGGAATTAATAGAGGATATGTCAGTTAAAACTAATTAAAGTATTAGGATAACAAATGTTATTCAAGTAACAAAAATGATTATTTTTTGTAAAAATTCAACTATTTTATGAAATAATTTAATGGACAAATGTTTTCTGGACAACATTAATCACCTTTGAGTGCAGTTAATAATCAGTTAATAATCTATGTGAGTGGTGACCTATTTTCAGGAAAGAGAATTATATATATCACTGATGTTTGCGATGAAGCCAGATTTTCAAGGCAGCCAGATACTCATCACTTGGAAGATTAGTGCAACACAATCTCCCTAACTACACTTTCTTTTAGTTGACTTTGTGCCATACTAAGAACAAATATATCACACACACTTTCTCTCTCTCTCTCTCTCTATATATATATATATATATAGAGAGAGAGAGTGAGAAACAGAGTTCATAGCATTTAAGTGAATTTCAAAGAATATTTAGATATTTGTATATAGATTTATTCAATCACAAATGTGTCATTTTGTTTGACTCTCTTTTGCCATCTTTGAGACAGCTTCATGATTTGATCTACCCAGAATTTGGCATTTTTCTGAGTGATGAATTGGATTAAGTGGTTTTTACATGCTTTCAGAGAATTGAAGTTGAAACCATTAAAATAAATTTTAAGGGTTGAAATAATCATCAATCTATCTGAGTATGGTAGGTGTAGTAAATTACCCCAGCCAACTGGGTCTGCATGGAAATTTGAAATTTGGCCTTGTCTTGATGAAAGATGAAATCCTACCAACTGGCAAATTCCAGATGCTTTGCTTTGGCTACTGCTTTTAATTAATCTAATTGGGAACAGGACATCTGAATTCAACATCTGATTTTGCCAAAAGAGTTGGTAATATAAAATTCCCTCTTCCACTTGATGCAAAGCATCATCTTCTTCAGATGTAGACTGGTTTTAACAGTAGCTCATTTTGTTTTTTCCAGGACCATTTTTTTCTCCACCTTTTTGTGACCATTTCTTTCAAAAATGAATTATTTTTGTTGTATTTGAGCAGAGAATTACAGTTGGAAATGCAGTGCATTTAAATCTTTTTCTATTAAATCTTGAAGTACCCAAACATTGTAGCGATTTACGTATGCAAGTGTTTTCAAATGCCTTACAATGCCTTTATGAGAAGTATTATCTCTATAAGGTCTTGTGTCACATAACCTGCATTATTTTTAATCAGCATTTTGACTTGGTTAATACTAATAACTACCAAAGTGTTCTTGGTCTTCCAGATCAAAATTTTTACTTCTGAATATAGCAAACCATTTAAAAATGGTACTCTCAGCTATAGCACTAAATTCATAAAGGGCACGTATCTTTTCTGCTATTTGTACAGTGTTTTTTCTTTTTGGAAATAAAAGATTATAAAATGATGAAAATGCATTTTCCTCCATTTTTACTTTCAATGCAAAAGTGATTAAAATTTACAATCCAGTCATAAATCATATAATAGGACTGGCTGAAACATCACTTTTCAGAATATATGTCATGAACTTCAGTCACATGTGAAATGAAATCACATGTTCAAATGCCATTGAAAAATGGCACAAAATTTAGTTCTAATCCTCTCTTTTTCTCTCCCTCTCTCTCTATATATGAACAAACTCAATCATTAGAAAGAAAGAAAAAAGTTCTAAATCCCAGGATGCATTATTTTCATTGCCCTCCATTGCTCTGTGTTAATAAATATTTAATGATCATCTCCTTGTCTATTTAAATGAGCAGAGCAGATGGCAATAACAAAGCAAGTTCTGGTAAGATAAATGCACTTTAAGTTATCATAACTGATACTGCTGGGATTGAAAATAGAAGAACTAGAATAAAATAAAATGAAAGAAATTAAAAATAAAATAACTGATTTTGCACTGATGCAGTATACAATTTATAAGGAATCTAATTGCCTATGTACATACAATTAACCATATCTATTAAACTATTAATAGATGTGAGTATGTACCAATAAAGATGTTAGTACAAGTAGAGCTATCAAAGTAAATGAAAGTATAATGAAAAGTGCAAAGTAGATAAAGAGAGGTATATCTATGTCTGTAAAGACTAATATATCTGGCAAAGTATGGATACAAATTATTAAATAGCAGATTTACTTAAAATAAAATTTGACAATTTACAGGTATTTTAATGCTGTTAGAGGTGAGGTGATTTAGCCAATCATCTTGAAAAATAAAATCCATTTCAAACCTTATAAACTGAACTCATTAATGTGGAAAATAATCATTAAAAAAAGTGCTAATTTCAATCAGAGTTTGAAACAAAAATATATGTTCAAATAAAAACCATACTAAAAATTTTGATTCAAGTGAAATCCTGAAAAAGTAATACAATGAAAATAAAGATGAGAAAATTTGTGATGATATACTTTTTAAATTTCACTTGAGTGATTTCATCATGGTGTTTTTTTTTCAGTTCCGTTTTGCATGAATATGAGTGCAATTTGAAATGCATTCACTAGTTAGGTATTGAAATTTTACTTCTAAAAATAAGATCGACCCATACATAACAGGATTTAACTTTTCTTACTCAAAAAGACCGAGAACATTAATAATATTTTTGTAATATGTGCTTAGTTCTGAAACACCTTCCTTTATAGTATTGCAGGAATAAGCACATATTACTAAAATAGTTTTTCCAATCATACCATAAGGCTTTTTTTTAATGGGATTGTACCATGTGTAATGTTTTGGGGAAAATTCTTCAATGCTTATCTTTTCTTACTTTAAATTTCTTTTACAATTAGCAACAAAATATTGATAATATTTGTTTTATCAATTATAAATTCAGTATCAATTTTCAATTGATTCAATATATTTTCTTTATGCTATTATTCTATAAGATTGGAAACATTTTCACATATATCTTTATCTCTGCTGCTTACATACTGTTTTTCTCTCTGCCTTATAAATCATTTTATGAAAGACATATGTTACTCAATATTCATCATATAATTGTGAAACATATTAGTGCTGAAGAAAGGAGTGAGTCAAAAATACTTATAAATAATCTTTGTGATAAAAATAGAAAACTGACATCTGATTAATAAATGCCATAATTTTAAATATCCTACAAATTAAGAATCATTTATTAAAAGATGAAAAAGAAAGACAGTAGTATATTGGATGGTTTTGCCTTTCGTCACTTGTAAAAATGGACTCATTGAGATACTTCATTAGCCCCCAAACTTACCAATTCTAAACCTCATTGAGACATATTGCAGACCTTACCACATTCCCTGCAGCTATACAAAACAAAGACATCACAGTTATTTGTTAGTCCTAGAAATATCTAGACTGATATACCCTTGCAATGACTCCAGTACTGCATAGATTCTTTGTTATGGCATGTTACATAACTGCTGCTATTCAAATGAAATGAGGAGTTACACAATATTAGGTAAATGTTTCTAATCTTTTGACACATCACTTTATTACTATGTTTCTGTTGTTTATTCAAGAAGCAGATGACACAAAACTAGTTCTAGAAAAAGTCTATTCATATAGACTTGATGGGATACTTTACTGCATTATGCAATAAAAGTATCTCATCAAGTCTCACATGAAAGGAAACTTCAAGACTTACAACATTTTCATCTATAAGCAGTGAAATATTGAAACTGAAATGTATCTCTAAACATTTCTTACCTTGGGTGATTTTATTTTTCTGGTCAAAACTTCCTTGTTAATTTGAATTAGGTAATAAGAAAAAGGATGTGTGCTGTGGTGTAATGGATATCAGCTCAGAATGAGAAATTGGAGAGCCGATTTTGAATTCCAGTCAAATTCATTTCATTCACTTATGTGCAAATACCCTATGGATCCATCTCTTCTCCTTCCAGTTATGGGTTGAATAACAGGACAGATTGTGTTCTATAGTGTTGATTGTCAACCAATCTACCATAGAAAGAAATGGCAACCTACTGTGGGAAAATCTTCTGCTTAGTTAGTCATGGATCAAAAGTGACAAGATTGTCCAAGCATGTATTACGTATAGAAATTAACTGTCTGAATATAGGAAAAAACTACAAATTTTATGCTTCCATGTTGATATTCCTATGTTAAACTAAAAGAGAAATGTTTAAATAATAAGAGAAAAATCTTCTCTTGCACAGTAAATCAAGCACTTCTAAAATTGATAAAACATTTTTGTTACAGATAAAGATGAACACTTTTTCACACAAGCCTTAAAAGAATTCATCTGCTCTTGAAGAGCTTCAGATGAAAATAATCTAAGCAAACTTGCTGTGTTTCATTTTAGTTCAAAAATAGTAAAAAAAAAAAATCCCCATAATCATCTTGAAACAAGTAGAAAAAATATTTTATTTGAATGAAAAAGGATAAAGTGAAGTAGGATTAAAATACCAATAAAGATGGAATATGTAAAAGAAGATAGGAAGAAATTAATACAGAATATAATTTAGAATTCAGTTACATATTCACAATCCTAATTACTCCGTTTATTGCCAATAATGGAGTTCTAATCATTTGAATGGTTGTCTACTAAATGTGGAATTATTACCAATTAACTAATAAGTATAAATAATAGAAAAATAAGAAGAAATTTAATTAGCCTTAATCTATAGAAGAAAGAAATTTATAATGCATTAATAACAAGATTTGTTAAAATCAATTTTTTCAGCAATTTTTCAGTAATTTTCCAATTATATATTATTTGTCTGTTCATATCCCATTTTGTGTTAACATATTTCAATGAAACAAAATACATTTACGCAAAAAATGAATATATGCAATCTTGCTCTGTAGCACTAATTATCAATATTTCAATAATTTTTAATTTTAATTTCAGTTTGTTTCTGTTAATAATAATTATAACAAGAAAAACAATAAAAAAGCCCCACTCTTTTATAACTCAGTAAAAAAATCTGCTTGCCTTGAAGTGATAGCCAAGCAATTAGAGCATAACACTGAAAGCTATAAGGTTTAGAGTTCAATTGCCTGTGTTATGAAGAAATTGAATCAAGAAAAAAAAAACCTTCGTCCAAATAGCTATTGTTCATGTAAAATCTATGATACCCAAGTTATACACCAATTCAGGGAAGCAAAATTGCCTTTCATTTTATGTTATTTATTTGCTCCAAAAGTTTAATTGAATGACTAACTGTTAAATAACATTTATGGTTATGAGATAGGTGGCTATTTATAAATAAATCATATATCATGCATTTGAGCATAGGTAAAAAAAAAAACCCAAAGAAACAAATCATGATTTTCAATACCAAGTTATAAGACAGGTAAGCCCTACCCACATAGAAAAATGGTGCAGTACAAACTTTCTTCCCTAAACCTTACCATTTAACTTTGCCCTGCACTACATCATCATATATGTTTGGTTGTGTCATAATTAATTTCCATTTTTGGGAACCAATTGTAATGATGAATGTATCAGTCTTATATAAGCCAGTTAAAAATGAATTTGGAATACACTAACATACCTTAGTTCAGCACAATAGTGGCAGTGTACACAGTGGATTAAAGGAGGAGTCTTCTCCATGACAATGCAAGGTCACATACAGTAAAAACAACACAGGAAAACATTTTGAACTCAGTTGGTCTTTTCTACTCACAACCAGCAATATTCACTTAATCTTACACCAAATGATTATTACCTTTTTTAATTGCAGCTGTTCACTGAAAAATTACTTATGTTTTATACAAATACTATCAAAACAGAAGACTGATTATATATATAGTTTTTATATTATTCCAAGTATATAATAATCAGGCCCCAGGGGCTAAACAGGTGGGACTCATGGCTTGCTTCACAAAAATCATACTTCCACATCATGAAAATGAAATGAACTCATTTTAGTGCACAAAATTTTTATGCAATGACCCCTTGACTAGAATACTCTTGCAAACAGGTATGATAATAATGGTATCATCAAATATTTTAAAGCTTATATGTAACTGTCACAAGGAATACATTGGAGAAACCTAAAAGAATTTAAATAAAAGTTTATATGAACATAAAAGGGATATTTTACAAAACAAAACATTAAATGCATTAGTTGCTTACTGTAATGAGATTGATCACAATTTTGCTATAAAAAATGCTACTCTAATTAAAGCACAAAACAATTCATTAAGATGAAAATTTTTAGACAGTACTTTAATTGAGAGATCATTCACAGTAAATTTGCATCCAGATTCTTACAATGCTTCACCAGTCTTGGTAGTTCTTATATTATCATGATATGGGATATTTAATAACAAAAATGATGGGAAGAAAAAGAATTTAAATGAAATTCGCTAAATTTTATAACAAAAACATTTAAATTCAAAATTTCCAGCACCTCTCATTTGTGCACATTTATAGTTGTATCAACATAAATATAAATTTGTCTGATGAAGTACTAAAGGATAAAATATGTTGCATGAAAACCTTTTCTACCTTGTCATACATCTTAATGTATAAAAATGTACATACTTTTATCCCATATACAACTAAACAGATAACCAAAAATTCCATTCCTCTAGATTTTAACATTAGTTGTTCTAGCATTTACACATAAAACAGAAAAATATCTACACTAATACAAAGAATAAAAAATCATTTATTGATTCAATCCATAATAAATTACACTAGGTAAGATGAATAATTCAGGTTTATATTTCAGCAAACTGACAAGAGTTCTTTACTGAGATTATGGATTCTACCAATTGATTGACAACTTCCTCAGTTCCAATTCTAAATTTGGATGATCGAGAATTATTCCTTAGA